>QEPC01008101.1:2133055-2144779 GCA_003113815.1 Sphenodon punctatus
GGGCAGTGGGTGGGGGAATGGGGGTGTGCCCGTGGAAACATCATGGGCAGTGGGTGGGGGAATGGGGGTGTGCCCGTGGAAACATCATGGGCAGTGGGTGGGGGAATGGGGGTGTGCCCGTGGAAACATCATGGGCAGTGGGTGGGGGAATGGGGGTGTGCCCGTGGAAACATCATGGGCAGTGGGTGGGGGAATGGGGGTGTGCCCGTGGAAACATCATGGGCAGTGGGTGGGGGAATGGGGGTGTGCCCGTGGAAACATCATGGGCAGTGGGTGGGGGAATGGGGGTGTGCCCGTGGAAACATCATGGGCAGTGGGTGGGGGAATGGGGGTGTGCCCGTGGAAACATCATGGGCAGTGGGTGGGGGAATGGGGGTGTGCCCGTGGAAACATCATGGGCAGTGGGTGGGGGAATGGGGGTGTGCCCGTGGAAACATCATGGGCAGTGGGTGGGGGAATGGGGGTGTGCCCGTGGAAACATCATGGGCAGTGGGTGGGGGAATGGGGGTGTGCCCGTGGAAACATCATGGGCAGTGAATGGGGGAATGGGGGTGTGTCTGTGGAAACATCATGGGCAGTGGGTGGGGGAATGGGGATGTGCCTGTGGAAACATCATGGACAGTGGGTGGGGGTGCATGCGTGCGCGCTCCCGGCGCACACCCACCTCCACCCATCACCCACCCATGGAGCCATCTGACAAAACGGAGGAGGTTCCATGGGTGGAGGTGGGTGGAGATGGGTGTGCGCCCGTGGGATAAGGAGCACACCCACCTCCACCCATCGCCGGCGCACACCTATCCCCCACCCAAGCAGTGCCGTGTGAAAACGGCCATAGTCCCTTTACTGGGACTGATCCAAAACACTGACTCACGGCTTTATAGGCAGGGACTGTGCCTATCTTATTGTTCTGTAAAGTGCCAGGTACACAGCTGGTGCTATACAAATGCTTATAATAAAATAAATAATAATAATAATAATAATAATTAATAATAGACACAGGTCCTTTTCAAACAAACCATGGTGCAGGGAGGATGGGTGTGCACCATGCTGTGGGGGTGCTGCTGTGGAGGATGGTTATACAAGCGCAAACCCATCTCCACCCATCCCCCAGCTGGGTCCAGGAAACTCCCCAGCAGCGTTTGCTTCCTGGGTTTTTTTTGTTTGTTTTGGGGTTTGTTTGTTTTGTTTTGTCTTGCGTTTTAAAGTACTTTTTTTGAGCGCTCCAAAGTAAAATTAAACGGTAGAATCCCCGGGGAGAGGAAGAGTGGTGAGCACACTCACTGCTCTCACTGCCGGGACCACTCTAGGTGCTTTGCCCCCACAGTGGCTGCACTAGGGTTGCCACTTTTTGCAGTTTAACCCCAAGACTCCCATTTTGACCTATGGGAGTCTTAGGCTCAAACTACAAGGGGTGGCAACCCTAGGCTGCGCGCATCCTAATACATGGGAGTGGACATGTGGGTGAACATTTGCCTGGATTGGCCCAAGATACCCCAGGCCTCCACCATGAGTGATGGGTCTGTGGAGGTTCTGTGGCATACCAGGGCATGCATCTCACAGCCACCTAATAAACAGGCAGCAAACATGGGCTGAACACCCTCCTGGTGTGGGCTGTCATCTTGTTTATAACAGCCTGAGTCACATAACCACATGTACTCACGGCTGTAAAAACACATCCCCGCCACTAGCCTGGCATGGAAGCATTTCTGAGAAGACTACTCAGAAGCGGGTGGAAGAGGGGATAATTCTTTTGCCCTTTCCTCACCATCACTGTGTCCTAACCAGTGGCTTTCACTGCAGTTACGATCCTGGGGCTGGATCTTGGCACTGCAGGCAAGACTAGGGGTTCTCCTGCTGCAGACTGGGCTCAGCAGGGAGCAAGAGAACCCTGGCTAGAGTGCTGGGAGTCCCAGCCTTGGCTTGGGATCAGAGTGGGAGGAAGAGCTCCTGTTCCCTGACAACCAGCTAGTCAGAGGGAAGAGGAGAGCCTCCTCCCCCTGCAGCCTTGAGCCCAAACCTAGGGACTCAGTTCCAAGGCTGTAAAAACCCATGTGCCAACTCCCAAAGTTTACTTGCCTCTGGCAAGCTGGTGAGTGAGTATTACAGCCAAAGTTATCAAGACCAAATCCAGAGAAGTGCAGACTGTGCAACTACAAGGGCCCCATGTACTGGAGAGCTTCAATCCAAATTTAGGGAGGGGCAAGACAGTGTCAGCCCAGGGGCAACGGTGTTGGATCTGGTATCCAATCCATGCAGCCTGGGATTCTGAAAGGCGGTAGGGAAGGGTCAGTAGGGAATGCTGCTATTCCTAGGAGGACATTTTGGACCCCCCCATGGGGGGGAGGGAGAGGATTGGAGGGTAAAGAATAGGAGTTCAGGACCCAAGAGATCGAGATTGGTCCAAAGGGCCCTTTCTTTCCATATTAGACCCTTGCCCAATAGTGTTTTTCATTCTTGAAGAAACAAAAAGGAGATCCAATATCACCTTACATCCCTCCTAGGGGATAGAATACCAATGAACCAGACTGGGAAATTTCATTGTGTTCCAGCACTTGGACAGAGCCAGCATCTGATAGTCCACTTCAATAATGGTAGGTTAGTTTCGCGCATTTTGTGGAATTCCCCTCTCTTTTTCTCTTGGGGAGTTCAGCTGGGGGAAGTCTTTGAATATTTTGATGGGGATTTAGCCCCCTTAACGAATAATCTTAGCCAGGCTTCCCAGTACAAGGGACCAGCAGGCAGTAGTTTTACAATCAGGGGGTTGGGAAGGGAAGATGGGCGGGGAAATCGAATCAGCCCTATCCCTCCACCAATAGAAGATAGGTTACTTAACATTGCTTCCGAGGGGGCTTTATGCTTGAGTGGTCAGATTAAAGAGCTGGAGGCCCATGAACAGGAAGTGGTCAAGACTGCAAGGGAGCTAGCTGTACTCTCAGAAGAAATTGGAAGTTTAGTATTGGAAACTAGTGAGAGTTTTCGGATGGAATTCCCTGAGGTGGCTAGGCCTCAAGGGACTCAGGCACGCCCCCCTTGTGCAGTCAATTATGACCAACCACCTGTCCCCAAGCCAGCAAGGAGGGGAATTGGATAGGCCTATTGCCTTACAGGAGGGGAAAGGGAGAAAAGAGCAGATGTGGGGAGGATCAGGGCAGTCCCCGCTTTTGTCACCCCAGGACTGACTGGAGGGCACATGCTGCCCCCAGCTAGGTGCCTTAAAAATTTGCTCATGGAACGTAGCAGGGTGGAACAGGCATCTAAATGACCCAGACTTCATTCCCTTTATAAAGACCTTCCATGTTTTTGTGACTCAAGAAACACGGTCCAAAGAGGAACTGGCGCTGGAGGGCTTTCAGGCTGTTAGCCTTCCAGCAGTAAATGACCATAAGAAGGGACGCCCTTGCGGGGGCTTGGCATGCTTTGTTACCTCACAGATTGCAGCCAAAGGAATGACGTCTATCTCAATCCCTCTGTTTCTGCTGGGAGTTGTGTTATCCTTGGACAAGCAGAAAGTACAAGTCCTCACAGTGTATGTTCCCCCCTCAAACCTTGGCTCCTATAAGGAAGCGGTGTGGGATATGCTGGAGGATACTATCCAGCAAGCGGGGAAAGATTACTCGGAGAGTCTCCTTATACTATTAGGGGATTTTAACGTCCGGATGGGAGCAAATAAACAAGCCTTGGAGGCCTATGTGATGGCTTGCCTCAGGACCCTATGAGCATATTGGAGCCTCGGATATCTAAGGATGATGGGATTAATGCTGCGGGGATCAGACTTAGTAACCTTGCTTTAAGCTCCAATCTGTATATCCTTAATGGGTCAGGCCTAGGAGACCCCAAAGGCGAGTTTACATATGTAGGCCTGAGGGGTGCCAGTGTCATTGACTACATGCTGGTGTCAGCCTCAGCCCTCCCGTTCGTCTTAGATTTTATGATTGTTCCTTGGTTGGTGTGTGATCACCTCCCCCTCTCCTTATCCTTGGGGTTGGGGGCAAGTTACAGGGTTGAGAGCCATGAGCTCAATTCTGCCTTTAACCATCTGGAGATATATAGGGCCCCGAGGTGGGATGATGATCTAGCAAAGCTAGTACCGGTCTTTATGCGGGAAACCCTAGCTTGGGCCAAAGACCTAATGCTTCAACCTATTGGGAATGGGGAGAAGGTTAACTTATTTAATCAAGTTAGTGTAAGCATGCAACAATACATCAAGGCCTTCCAGGAGGGGAGAACTAGGAAAGCCACCAAATTTAACCAGCCTTGGTTTGACCAAGAATGCCAGCAGGTAAGAGCCAGGTTGAAGGCACACTATTGTAGCTATAGGAAAGGGGAGAGTAAAGGCCTCCCGTTGGAGTACTTTACTGAGAGAAAGGCATATAGGAATTTGATACAAGGGAAGAAGCACCAGCATGCAGAGAATAAATGGAAGGAATTGCTGGAGGCAGCGGCCCATCATGACTCTAGGTGGTTCTGGAGACTTGTCAACCCTGCAGTCGAGAGGGAAGTTAGGTTGACGTTGTTCCTGATTCCGCCTTCCACCTGGCTGGAGTATTTTAGCCAGGTATTTAGTTCCGAAGCTGGAGGTTTTAGTTCGGGAGTATTTCCCATCGGGATAGAGGATCTTCCAGCCTGGCTGCCGGTGCTTGAGTCGGAGGTGGATCTCTTGATTGACTCCGTGAATAGTCACAAGGCTCCAGGAATGGATCTAATCCATGCAGAGGGCATCAAAGCGGTGAGGGATTGGTGGGTTCCCTTCCTGGCTGCCTTATTTACTTCTATTAATAATTCAGGTAGCATACCGGTAGGCTGGAAAAGGGCAGTCGTGATTCCAATTCACAAGAAGGACTCGAGAGACGAGCCAGCTAACTACAGGCCCATCAGCCTTTTAAGCATAGTGGCCAAACTGTATGTCAAGCTCTTGCTGGCTAGGTTAACTGAGTGGGCCCAGGGATCCAGCCTTTTGTGCCTTGAGCAGGCTGGATTTCAAAGGGGAAGGTCTACAATCTAGTTGTGCTATATTCTTTTTCATCTAGCCAACAAATATAGAACTCGGAATCGCTCCTTTTTTGTGGCATTCCTTGATTTAAAGGCAGCGTTTGACTCGATTGATAGACCTACCCTCTGGGCAAAGCTGGCGGAGACATCCACGGATAGGCGATTGTTTTATCTTATAAGAGATCTGTACACGGATTCAACAATGGCCGTTAGAGTGGATGCCCTGAGTCACGTGACCCCTCCCATTAAGATCTTTTCAGGGCTTAGGCAGGGGTGCGTTTTGGCCCCTACCCTTTTAAACATCTTATTAACAAGGTCATCCCCCGAATGGCAGATGCAAGTTTCTTTTCTCCTAAATTGAACAACAGGGCCATTGGCTGTCTTTTCTTCGTGGATGATGTGGCTTTGCTCTCGCAGACCCCTTTAGGGCTGCGTAGACAGATGCAGGCCTTTGAGTCCTTTTGTAGGGACAATAGACTGGAAATAAACTTTGGCAAATCCAAGGTTGTGGTCTTCTCCAATCGTAGACGGACCTACCAGTGGGAAATCCAGGGCCATTCCATTCAGCAAGTTAGATCCTTTAGATATCTGGGGATCCTCTTTCACCAGTCCGGCTCCTGGAGAGATCATGTCCAGAGAGTGATTGTCCGGGTCAAGTCAGTCTCACGCTCGATCCTGTCCTATTTTAGGAAAGCGAGCAGGAATGTGCCTTTATTAGCTCTCCAGGTGTTTCGTACCAAGGCAGGGGCCCTAGGTGATGTATGGGGCCAAATTGTGGGTCCCTTTTTGTGGCCACCTATTAGATTCCACCCAGGCCAGCTTTCTCCAGGGTCTTCTCGCGGGCCCCCGGGGTATTCCCCATGCAGTGATTAGAGTGGAGTGTGGGCAGAGTAGCTGGTCCCAACAAGCCCTGGATCGAGCTTGTAAATGGTGGTGTAAACTTTTCAGTGGGCAGTGCTCAGAATTGCTCCAACTTTCAGTGAAAGATTCTTATGTCAACCAGTGGAAAGAAAATATTAAGGCATATCTTGGGTCATTGGGGCTGTCGGTGTCTTATCTTTCACACAAGCCACCAATGGCTATCTCCAGGGAGATCCTCTCACGCACTAGGGATATAGAAAGGCAGAGTAATCTGGGTAAAATTAGAGCTTCCCCCCATGTGGGAATGTATCTCCAGTAGGTGCCGGAGGTGGGGCAGGTGGCATTTTATTTGAGTAGTGACCTGTTGTCCAGAGGTAAACAACTCTTATTCCAAGCCCGGGCCAACGCCTGAACCTCTAGTGTATTGGAGGGGCGGATGAGGGGAACCCCCTTTTTAGAGAGGTTATGCCCTTTTGACAAGTTGGTTGTGGAAACAGTGGGTCACATGATTTTGGACTGTCATTTATATGACAAACCGCGAGGGGAATTGCTGACCCCCTCTTGCATGAACTACCAGGCAAGTCAGAACCTATTTTGCTCCAGTGGCTCCTGGGATCACAAAAGTAGAAGATTTGGTGGAATGTGGCTGATTTCTTGACTCAAGCCTATTATTTGTGCAAGAACTTTTTGGAATTTAAAGGGACAAGTGACTGTGGTTAGAAGCTTTGCAGGAGGGCCTTGTGGCAAGTATTAGTCTCAGTAGGCCTGGAATTGTGTACTGAGTCTTGCAAGCCCTACTTAGCCTCTGCTGGGAGTACACTTTTCTAGGACATTTGAACCCTGTACACGGTGTGAACCACAGGAGAAGGACTTGCATGGACTCGCACCCTGCTCAGTAGTGGATAGGACTGGATCGTATCTGGAATTGGTGGTTTCGGATGATGTCTAAATTGTGTTTATATTCAACCTATGTTCAGCCTATGCTGATGGGTTGGCCAAGTTGTTACCCTAAATTAAAGTAAGCCGAGATTTTAAAAGTTTAGTCCCTCTACTAGGGTGTTAGTAGGCTGAAGGGCCAATGGGGGATATTAAATGTTTTTTAGTTGTCTATATGCTTCATTTTTTGTTTTATGTTAAAGCAATGGCCTATGGCCATGCTGAATAAAGCTATTCATTCATTCATACTTGGTGTGCCAATGCCAGTGCCTGCATGCTGCTCATGTGCTCAATTGCTGCTTGCCTGGCTGCTGCCCCTATGTCCACTCACTGCATGCCCATCTCTTTTTGATATTTTGCCACCCTGGGGCACTTGCTGCAAGTTTGGGGATGGGAAAGTGTCAGACAGCCAAAGTAAAACCACTATTTAAATGTATGCAAGACCTGCAAAGTGATGCCCATTGAAAATAATGGGAAACAAATTTAATTACTGAACAAAGTTAAATTACAAATGAAACCAAATACATAACTAAAAATTGGAAACAAAAAATGAATTCAAAAACAAAAATGAAGCTGGTACCTTCTTCACATCCCTACACCTTACCCCACACTAGCTTGTAATGCAGCTGATGGTCAGTGCTGTGCCACCAGATGTTTGCCCACTTCCACCCCTGGGCAGACAGACGCTGCTAGGCAGCACATCCTCTGGAGAAAGTCGGTGATGCATCACGGGCTACTGTTGCCTCACCCAAGCCAATGTGGGGTAACAGGTCACCTCTTGTTTGGTCAGTCTGTGAAGCCCCACCCCTACCCCTGTGAGGTAAGGTCTGAGGATCAGGCCTGGAGAAGCACACTCCTCACCCCAGCCATCAAACAGCTGATTGGGGGGACTCTTCTAGGGGTCCCTTGATCAGCTGTTTGGCCACCAGGGTGAACACACTTCTCTGCCCCCTCCCCCCCATCAGTTGTTTTATGGAAGCTCCTCCCAGGGGGCTGATACTGTTGCGCAGCAGGAATCCAGAAGTCCTGTCTGGTGTGTATGGCTTCTTGGTAGACCCGTGGCATGGAGGGACTTGTGGCGACGGCCCACCCTCATCCCACCTGGTTTCCCAATGGCAAGGACTGCTTTCCCAGATGACCCAAAGTGCGACAGTTGTGGTAGCCCTCCCCAGGGTGGGCAGGGGATCTGGCTGGCCCTGTCTCGTGTGGCTTTACCCTAAGTCATTCTCACCCCATTACTCCTAACTGAACCCAGACAGGCCACTCTACATTTTTCATACCCTCTCTCACAGACAGCTAGCTTTAATAGCTCTGACTACCTCTCCTTATCTCATGGCATGTTTCCAATCCTCCCGTATAAAAATCCTTTCCCTCTCCACACCTGCAGTCTAATCTTAGAAACATGTAGTCCTCATAGCCACTGCAAACAACACCTTATTTATTGATGCAGTCTTGTAAAAGAGCCAAGACAGGCTCTTCTAGGGAAAGGTTTCTCATTTCAAGAGCAGGCAGCAGGCATTGCCTTTTCTAAGTAAAACTCCTACTTCAGGAAAGTTTCCAAAGAACTTTATAGAGAGGAAAGTTTGCCGTCAGCTGAAAATAGATTTGGGAAACCAGAGTTGCTTTGATAAAGATACTTGTTTCCTAATGGGCAATAATATTTTTGTAATCACCTTTCATATAAGAATCTCAAGATGTTGTAAAAATGTGGATCAGCTAGGATTTGCAACATTCCTACTATTTAACTAATTATTATCACGTTTTTTGCATGCTAATCACTTCACAACTCAGATTTGTTGTGAGGGAGCAAGGTGAGACCTCAGAAACTTATCAAAGTTTGACATGAAGTCCCGGTTTGTTTCTATTCACCGCCTTGGCAAGGCTGACCCCAAAATAAAATACTCGATTTTAGATGGGCTTAGTCTCCTGGGCAAAACCTACTTCAAAAATAACTACTACCACCAACCACCACCTAGCTCCAGGTCTGGGATTTCCTATCTCTCATGATTTAATTGTGAATCTCATTATTTTAGTACTTTTTAAAAAACCTGTCATTGCAAGATTCATGAGAAAACCATGAGAATTTCAGCTTCCAGTTTAAAAATTAAATTCCCAGCCCTGATACTTGCAGAGAAAATCTTGACAACATGGCTGCAGCATACACCTTATAGACTCAGAAACCAGAAGGATATAGGAGGGAGATAGCTATAGGAGGGAGACTGACCAAAAAACAAAAAGAAAAAACAAACAAAAAAACCTACCACAGTAACATTTAACTTTAAAAAGGGGAACTATGCAAAAATGAGGAAACTATTATTTATATATTTATTATTTATTTATTATACGCATTTCTGAGTCCCCCCCCCATGCCTACAGACCAAAGGAGCCGCTCTGGGGTGCAGAGGGCGAGGCGGTCCCTGAGGTATGAGGCGCCCAGACCATCTATAAGGGCCTTATAGATTAATACCAATACCTTGAACCTGGCTGAGGATGATATTGGCAACCAGTGCAGAGTCCGGAGCACAGGTGTTATATGCTCCTGACGACCCATCCCCATCAGGAGCCAGGCTGCCACATTCTGCACTAGCTGTAGCCTCCAGACCAGGAACAAGGGCAGCCCCAAGTAGAGCGCATTGCAGTAGTCCAGCCTCGAGGTAATGAAGGCATGGATGAGGGAGACCAGGTCTGGCCCGGAGATGTATAGACACAGCCTCCGCACCAGATACAACTGGCAGAAGGTGGCCTTTGCCACCACCTCCACCTGTCGATCCAGGTGGAGATCCGAATCCAACACCACCCCCAGACTCCGAACCTGCTGAGCTATAGGAGGGCAAACTCCCCCAATCAGGGGGGCCGACACCTCCCTCGTCCTCCCCACCACCATCACCTCCGTCTTATCAGGGTTGAGCTTCAGTCTGCTCTGCCGCATCCGCTCCGCCATGGCCTCCAAACACTGGGACAGCAACGAGACAGCAGGGTCTGGGTCAGCTGAAAAAGAGAGGTACAGCTGAGTATCATCAGTGTATTGGTGACATCGCACCCCGAATCCTCTCACGACCTCCCCCAAGGACTGCATATATACATTAAATAATAAAGGAAACAATATGGAACCCTGCGGAACACCACAGGTCAAGGCGTGGGGGCAAGATGTTTCAGCTCCCAACACCACCCATTGGCTTCTCCCAGAGAGGAATGAGCGGAACCATTCAAGAACAGTCCCGTCCAGACCTCCCCCCCCACCAGGTCTCACAGCCATCTCAACAGCAGCCCATGGTGCAAGGTATCAAAAGCAGCTGAGAGATCCAGCAGGATAAGAAATGTAGAACATTCTGCATCCATCTCCTGGCGGAGATAGTCGACCAAGGCCACCAATGCTGTCTCCATGCCATAGCCTGGACGGAACCCAGATTGAAAAGGGTGCAATCTTAAACTTCCCTAAAAAGTGAAGGTTAGAGACAGGTCAGTAGCTGGTGAGTGCATCCACATCTAATGATGTTTTTTTCAGCAGGGGAAGCACCACAGCCTCCTTGAGGCAGAGCAACAATCTCCCCTGCTGCAAGGATGCATTGACCACTCTCGCCAGCAACGTCCCAAATGTCTCCCTGGAGGCTTTCACCAACCAGGACAGACAAGGATCAAGTTCACAACTGGTGGCTCTCACAGACCCCAGAACATCCACTGCATCGGCTGGTGTCACTTCCTGGTACTCCCCCCACAAAGTTGAACCAGATGGGGCCTCCGCGTGACCTCGCGCTCTCCACCTACTGCCCCTAACCCGGTGTCAAAGTAACTCTGAATTCGAGCGATCTTGTCTGCAAACTAGCTAGAGGGAAACTAAAAGGAGCAGTTGTGGGGCTTAAATGTGTGTAAGAGGTGTGGAGATTAGTTAAAAACACCATCTTGGAAGTGCAGATTAAACTTATTCCACAAATTTAAAAAAAGGTAGCAAGAGGAACAAACTCTGCCAGTGTGGCTAAATGGGGAGGTGAAGGAGGCTATTAGAGCCAAAAAGGTGTCCTTTAAAAAATGGAAAGCTAGTCCTAATGATGCAAATAGGAAAGAGCAGTGGTGGCTCCCCCTGCAAGGAATTTGGGGCAGTGTCCCCCAAAGCACTGAGGGGGCCACCGCTGCGGCTTTAAACTGTTTTGTTTAAAAAAAAACAAAAAACAACCAGCGCCGCTTATGATGACAGCTACAGCAGCCTCTGAGCTGCTGCAGAGACTGCTGTAGCTGTCACTGCGTTCTTCTCCCTTTGGGGACCCACTCACTGGGAGTGGGTCCCCGAAGGGACAAAAAGGCTGCTGCTCCTATGGAAAACGTGATTTGGGCAGCTGAACTCCTCCATCCACAGCACGCATGGGACGTGCTGTGGAGGGAAGGGCTAGCCTTTCCATTGCGCTCAATGGGTGCAATGGAAGATCTGGCCAGGACGGTCGCTCTGACAGCCCTGGTGAGATAGCTTGACTCGGGGGACTGAGGCAGGGAGGAAGCGCGCATGCGTGCTTCCTCCCTGCCTCAGTCCCCTGAGAGTCTCAGTCTGCGCTTCCAGGTCCTGCTCCTGCTGCCATTGACGCTCGCCCCCATTCGCCGCTCAAAGCACGGGGTGGGGGGGCAGGGAGCGGCAAGCAGCAATGCAAAACGTGGACTGGACTGTTTGTTTTATTTTATTTTTTAAATTGCCCGTGCATCCTGGCTCCACGGGGACACGGGGGCAATTAAAAAAAACAAACTAAACTCCCCCGCCCCCCCCCCGCCTAGATATAGCCTGGGACCGCCACCAAAGGAGCAGATGCAGAAGGAGCAGTCAGACTCAGAGCAGGTAAGACTGACTGATCCCTCCCTCCCCCACCCTGTACCTGACCTCCCCCCCTCCACCAACCCTCCCCTGCATCCTCCCCCTAGGCTGAGCCTATTTCCCCCCCACCCCGCACCCACCCC
>QEPC01008101.1:2145383-2156928 GCA_003113815.1 Sphenodon punctatus
ATACATTATTTATTTTAAGCTTGATGTGCATGTAGACTGTGTTTTCTTCCATCCGATGTTAACCCTGGGAACTCCTTGCTGCTATGTTTTGCCAGTGTTTTGCCAGTGTTTTCTGTGTTTCCCTGTGTTTGTGGTTCATACATTATTTATTTTAAGCTTGATGTACATGTAGACTGTGTTTTCTTCCATCCGATGTTAACCCTGGGAACTCCTTGCTGCTGAGTTATGCCATGCCACTGGCCTACCATTGTCCTGGCTCTGCCTACCATTGCCCTTGCTCCGCCTACCATTGCCCTGACTCTGCCCACCGGCTTGCCGGCTGGCCTTACTGCCCCTCCAAACTCAAAACCCACCAGCCGCCCATGGGAAAGAGCATTGCTAAATTAGAAGTAAGATGTTAATAAGACAGGCCAAGAGGGAATCTGAGGAGCGACTTGCTAAAGACGCTAAAAATAATAATAAAAACTTTTCCAAGTACATCAGAAGCAACAAGACGCCTGTTAGAGAGTCGGTTGGGTCATTTAGATGACCAGAGGGTAAAAGGGACACTCAGGGAGGATGGGAACATTGCAGAGGATCTGAATGAATTCTTTGCTTCAGTCTTCACCACTACTAATGTTGGGGAGATACCAGCATGGGACCGAGTCTTTGTAGGTGAAGAATTAGAAGAACTGTCACAAATAAGTGCAACTTTGGAGGAGGTTTTAGAGCAAATTGACAAACTAAATAGTAACAAATCACCAGGACCAGATGGTATTCATCCCAGACTTCTGAAGGAACTCAAATATGAAGTTGCAGACCTACTCTTGGTAAAATCTGCCACTATACCAGAGGACTGCAGGGTAGCAAATGTAACCCCAATATTTAAAAAGGGCTCCAGAGGTTGTCCTAGATACTACAGACTGGTGAGTCTGACGTTGGTGCAATCCAAACTGGTGGAAACAGTGGGAACAGAATTACTGAGCCTATTGATAAACAGGGGGAAGAGTTAACATGAATTTAGGAAAGGGAAATGAGGTGGCCATAAAAAAAGCAAAGAGAATATTAGGAATTATTCGTAAAGAAATAGAGAATAAAACTGACAATATCATAATGCCACTATATAAATCTATGGTATGACCGCATCTGAAATATTGTGTGCAGTTCTGGTTGCCCCATCTCAAAAAAGATATAGTAGAAATAGAAAAGGTACAGAAAAGGGCAACAAAAATGAGAAGGGGTATGGAATGGCTCCCCTATGAAGAGAGGCTGGATAGGTTCGAGCTCTTCAGCATGGAGAAGAGATGACAGAGGTGGTTTGATAGAAGTTCATAAAATCATGAGTGGTGTGGAATATGTTAATAGGGAACGGTTATTTACCCTCTCAAATAGTACTAGAACTAGGGGACACTCCATGAAACTAACAGGTAGCAGATTTTAAACAAATAAAAGGAAGTCTTTTTTCACTTACTGCACAATTAAGTTGTGGAATTTGTTGCCAGAAAATGGTCATGGCCAGTAGTATAGCTGGGTTTAAGAAACGATTGGGCAGGTTTCTGAAGGAGAGGTCCATTAGCAGATACCTCTTACTGTCAGGGGCTGGGTGTGAACAACAGGGAATAGAACCATAGTAACCTGTTCGCCCAGGCTTTTGGGGAGGGGGGTTAGAGGGTTTTATCTCCCCTACCCTATTTATTGTTTTATTGAGTTCCTGGGCCCTGTTTTAATACTTGAATTGTTTTTGATATGTTTTAATTGTTTTAGCTATATTTTATATGTATTGTTTTTATTGTTGTGAGCTGCCCCGAGCTGTTTTTAGGAGGGGCGGGGTAAAAATCTGATAAATAAATAAAATAAATAAATACTTCCTCTAAGCGACAAAGAATGGCCACTGTCAGAGACAGATGCTGGGCTTGATGGAGTATGGTCACTGGCCTGACCTAGTATGGCACTTCTTATGTTTTTCTGCCTCAATAATCTATTGGAATTTTTTGAGGGTGTAAATAAGCATGTCAATAAGGGTCAGCAGGTTCACATAGTGCATCTGGACTTTCAGAAGGCATTTGATAAGGTCCCTCATGAGAGACTCTTGAGGAAACTAATGAATCATGAGATAAGTGGCAATGTCCTATTGTGGATTGGCAACTGGTTAAAATATAGGAAGCAAAGAGTAGGACTCAAAGGTGAGTTTTTGCAGTGGAGAGAAGTAAGTATGGAGTGCCCCAGGGATTTATACTGGGATTGGTGTTGTTGAATATATTCATTAATGATCTGGAGAAGGTAGTAAAGAGTGAGGTGATCAAGTTTGCAGATGACACAAAGTTATTCAAGGTAGTTAAAAGCTGAGTGGACTGTGAAGAATTGCAGGCGGATCTTGCAAGACTGGGTGTCTAAATGGCAGATGAAATTTAATGTGGACAAGTGCAAAGTGATGCACATAGGGAAAAATAACCCACATCATAGGTATACAATGCTGGGCTCTAAATTATGAGTTTCCACTCAGGAAAGGGATCTTGGAGTCATTGTGGACAATACATTGAAATCTTCAGCTTAGTGTGTGGCAGCAGTCAAAAAAGCTGTTTGGAATGTTAGGAATCATTCAGAAAGGGATAAAGAATAAAACTGAAAATACCGTAATGCCTCTACATAAATCTGTGGTACGACTGCACCTGGAAAATTGTGTGTAGTTCTAGTCTCCCCATCTCAAAAAGACACAGTAGAACTAGAAAAGGTACAGAGAAGGGCAACAAAAATGATCATGAGTATGAAACAACACCCGCATGAAGAGAGACTTGATAGGCTGGGTTTCTTCAGCTTGGAGAAGAGATGACTGAGAGGGGATAGGATAGACGTTTATAAAATCATGAGTGGTGTGGAACACGTAGATAGGGAACAGTTATTTACCCTCTCAAATAGCACTAGAATAATGAGACACTTCATGAAACTAACTGATAGCAGATTTAAAACAAACAAGAGAAACTATTTTTTTTCACTCAGCACACAATTAATATGTGGAACTTACTGCCAGAGGAAGTGGTAAAGGCCAGTAGCGTAGCTAGTTTAAAAAGGGATTGGATCCATTTTTGGAGGTTAGGTCCATTAATGGCTATTAGCCAAGTAGGTTTTGGGGACGTAACCTCTTACTGCTGGGGGCTGGAACAACAGGGAATGGATCGCCCTTTCTGATCTATTTGGTACTTCTCCTAAGAGAAATTTCCGTTCAGTACAGTTTATTCAGTGATTAGCGATAAATATCTGTTACTACATAAAAGCAAACAAACAAAGTGTACAGGTAAAACCAAGAGAGATTGACCACTGTTGGAGACAGGATGCTGGGCTTGATGGGCCATTGGTCTGACACAGTATAACTCTACTTACATTCTTATGGTCTTATACAGAGAACCCAAATTTATTGGTTTAAAATCTTATTTTTTTCAACCTAATCTCATACTTCCAGAGGTCTGACTTATGGTTTTGGACATTTAGCATAGCCAACTCTACAATTACATCTTCTGGATAAGTCTGAAAATATTGTTTACACAGACAGACAGACAGAGTCTTGCTCCCATCCATACAGCACTGCCCTCTATAGGACAGAATGCCAAAAAAAAGTCTATGTCCAGGGTTGTCATATGGCACCTTATAGCAGCAGTAACATCAGGGGTGTAGTGTCCATTGAACGAACCCAGCATAAAGCCAGGTGCCGCTAGGTCCCAGGGGCCGCTGCCTGGCCCCGCGGGGGCAGCCCCGTGCCTGGGCTGGGGTGGGCTGGAGGAGGTCTAAGTGCAGGGCACCCCCACATCATGGGGGGGTGGTGGTCCCCATCCCTCATCTGCCTCTGCATGCTCTGACAGGGAGATAAAGCTGTTTGTAAACAAACTCCTCCCCATGTGAGTGATCAGAAGGTTGTTGCCTTGTAAAGAAGGTTCTTCGAGATAACTCTAAACATTCTCACAACTGGGTTGTGCATGCTCACCCTATTCCAATAATAGACCACGTGATGGTCTCGAACTCCTCTAGTATAAAAATCACTCTCCCCTCACAATGACAGTTCCTTCCAACCCTTTCTAGGAATATAAGAAAATTCCATGCAGGGCTGGAAGGGTGGGTGTTGTGAGAATGTTAGGAGATATCTCTAAGAACCTTGTTTACAAGGCAGCAACTTTCTGTTCTTCTTCGAGTGGCTCCTCACAGGCCCTTTTTACATGGCTCCACTGGGTCGGGGATCCGTGAGCATGTTGGTGCATGGGCAGAGCGTGCACATGGCCGCACATGCATCCCCACTCATCCCCCACTCATCCACACCCATGCAGCAACCGCCATTTTTCCCGGTTGCTCTGTGCATGGGAACGAGTGGATGGGTGAGTGGATATGCATATTAGGCGGGCGCGTGCACCCCTACTCACTGCAGGCACCACATTGTTCACACGGGGCTCCCCCACCCATGAACAAGCAGAAATCTGCGTGTTCATGGGTGAAAGAGGCCCATGTAAAAAGGGCCACATTCTCACAACTGTCTTACTTATACTATGTTAGGTAGGAATTTAGGATGTAAAGCAATATCTATTCTATCTTGGAAAGTCTGCAAATATGGTTCTGACATTATTATGGCTGCTATTTCACTAACTCTTCTTAATGAAGTTATTGATAAGGAATACTGTCTTTAACCCCCCACCCCATAACTAGTTCATTTGTGCCCCCCATATAATCAATTCATGCTGCCCTGGGGGGTGCAAATGAACTGGTTATGGGATGGGAGCAGCGTGAATTGATTGCATTTTGGGTGTCTTGTGTGTTTGATAGCAGCGCCCCCCAGGCCTGCCAAGCCGGGTGGCACCCCTAGGCCCACCAGTGGGACACAAAGAGGGGGCCCCATCTTGGTCTCTTGGCCAGGGGCCCATTCCACGCTAGCTATGCCCCTGAGTAACATTAATTTACTAAAGTGTCTTAAAAATTGCCACTGTACTGCATTATTGCAATACTACTTAAAGCTGGAGCCTGTGTAATTAGAATTATAGATAGGTACACACCAAATACAATATTCCGCCACTACATAATTCTAGAGGAACTAGGATTTTAATTTATGGAAGGACTTTGTATAATCAGCCTAATAAAACCCTGAATCCAATTGCTTTCACATTTGGCATGTTTGAAATTCCAAAATTAAGGCTCAAGCTCAGTTGTGATCCTAGTACAGGGCACTTTTCTCCTGCTCACTACAGCACAATTCTCAGGTTGGAAACTTCCTTGTGCCACAAACAACACTTTTTTTTTCTATATTAATTTGTTATTTGCTTTTAGCAGCTTCTCACTTGCTGCAGGTTGCAAATTACACCTGCACCATTCACTGAAATGCAGCGTTCTCCAAAGTGCATGTATCATCAACTGTGCCAAGAGTTGATCACTTTCAATATGTTCTTTGGTGAGAACAGGCAACTTGACTGAGGCACCAGAAGAATTTACTTTAGGAGAGGTGGAGGGCCCTTTCGGATGTGACCATTTCCCTTTCATGACATCATGAGGCTTGCAGGGCCCTGGCAGAGGTGTGTGGGGTGAGTGCCCACAGCTGGGACAGCAGGGGCTGCAGGTCAGGATTGTCGCACTCAAGTAAATGGTGAGGGATTCCGGTTTATTTATTTATTGATTTTGATTTTTTATGCCGCTCCCTCCTGCCAATGCAGTTCGGGGCAGCGAACAATAAAATCAACATTAAAAGTGCATATATAAACAATAGAATCGCAATAAATAAACTAGAAAAAGGCAGAGTTAAAAAGACTTAATACAAAAACAACCTCCCCCATTACTCACACCCCCACTCCCATTTCCCGACTCCCTCCCTAAAAGCCCAGCAGAACAGCCAGGTCTTACATTTCTTACAAATGGAGGGGAAGTTCGGGCCACCACCACCCCAGAGGCAGCCACATTTCAGTGGCCATGTCAGAAAGGTCTGTGCCCATGTCAGAATGAAGTGTGGCATAGGGGCTCACCCACCCCTTTCCAATATGACAGCATTTCCGTTTCAGGTGTCGGGACATTGAGACACTCAGTAACATCAGAAACGTGTGGAAGAGCCCTTTTGCACCTGACCCTTCTGGCGGGCCAGGAACCAGGGGGTACCCTCCACACCAAGTGCCCATGAGCTTGATGCTGCCTTCTTAGCAGCCATCCTTTATTTCACATCCTGTCCACAATGGAATCCATAACGTGTTTAGGGACCCAGCCACAAAGTTGTACCATGGCTAAACCGTAGCTTGCTTTCATTTGCACTGCAAGCCTGAGCTACGTTTTAACCCACACATCAAGACATTATCAGGTCATACTACGGTGGATCCCTGGCCCCCCCTCAAAAAAAACAATAGGTTTTTCAGGGTAGACGGGACCTTAAAGAAGACCAGCTGTATTCTCAGAAAGGAGAGTATTTTCTTCTCCCCCTGTTCTGAGCAAGATGCTTGTCAGGATGTTAGCAGCTGTTAAACATTGAATCAGATATATGAGGGCGTCCATGGTAAGAGCTTGCAGGGTCAGAGCCCACTCTTATATTAAGCACATAAGAAGTGCCATTCTGGGTCACACCAACAGTCCATAGAGCCCAGCATCCTGTCTCCAACAGTGTCCATTCTTGGCTGCTTTGGAGAAGTACCTAACAGGTCATAATGGAGTGATCCATTCCCTGCTGTTCAGTCCCACCTTCTGCCAGTCATAGGGTTACGTCCCCCAGCCTACTTGGCTAATAGCTATTAATGGACCCAAATATCATAATGCCAATATTTTAAAAGGGCTCTAGAAGTAATCCTGGAAACTATACACTGGTGAGCCTGATGTCAGTGCCGTGGAAACAGTTGTTAAGAACAAAATTACTGAGCATATTGATACATTTACTAAGCATATTAATGGGGAAGAGTCAACATGGATTTAGGAAAGGGAAGTCATGCCTCACTAACCTATTGGAATTCTTTTGAGGGTGTAGATAAGCATGTGAATAAGGGTGAACCGGTCGATATAGTGTATCTGGATTTTCAGAAGGAGTTTGATAAGGTCCCTCATTGAGAGATTCTTGAGGAAATTAAAGAGTCATGGGATAGGAGGCAGTGTCCTATCGTGGATCAACAACTGGTTAAAAGATAGGAAGCAAATTGTAGGACTAAATGGTCAGTTTTCACAGTGGAGAGAAGTAACTAGTCGAGTACATCAGTTATCTGTATTAGGACCAATGTTTAATACATTTATTTTTTATTTATTTTCATAATTTTTATACTGCCCCCTCCTGTTTTTGACATTTGTAGGGATTGTAGGTTTGTCAGGGCCGGAAGGCCAGTGCAATAAACTTCAAAAACAACATATTGCCCTCTTCCTGCCCAATGGCAGCTTAGGGTGGTTTACAATCCTATAAAATATCAAATACAAATATAAAAATATAATCACTAAAAGACAATAATAAATATCATTTAAAAACACAGGCCCAACAAAAACCCCAATCACCCCCCCCCCCAAAATAAGAAAAAGAAAGAACCCCGCCTACTACCTGTCCCCCTTACCAAACGCCGGGCAAAAGAGCCAGGTCTTACACTGTCTATGGAATGAGGGGAGATCCAGGGAGAGGCGAATCTCTGCTGGGAGGAAGTTCCACAACCACTAAGTGGCCACCGAGAATGTCCGCTCAAACATGGCCACCTGGGAAACCCAGAGGACCTCCAAGCGGGTTTCCTCAGTCAACCGCAGGGGCTGATTCAGGACACAAGGGTTGAAGCGCTCCCGCAGATAAGTAGGACCCAGGCCATATAGGACTTTAAAGGTAATAACCACCACTTTGAATTGAGCCCAGAAGACTATAAGCAGCCAGTGCAGAGACCGGAGCACTGGTGTTATGTGCTCCCAGTGGCCCACCCCCACAAGAAGACGAGTCGCTGCATTCTGCACCAGCTGCAGCCTCCATGTCATCACCAAAGAAAGCCCCACGTAGGAGTCCGTTGCAGTAGTCTAATCTCGAAATGATGAATGCATGGATTACGGTGGTAAGATTGGAACCTGAGATGTACAGCCGAAGACATCAAACCAGATGTAATTTACTAAATGCATTCCTTGTCACAGCCACCACCTGAGCATCCAGGTGGAGCTGTGAGTTGAGGAGAACTCTCAGACTTCGAACCTGAGGGACCAAGGAGGGATGCACCCCATCAATGATGGAAGCCTCCACTCCCTCGCCCTTACCTCCATCTTGTCTGGATTCAGCTTCAGATGGCTCGTCTTCATTCAATCCTCCATTGCAGCCAGACACTGGGAAAACACCGAGACTTCAGGGCCTGGGTCAGATGAAAATGAAAGGTACAGTTGGGTGTCATCAGCGTTCTGATGGCACTGAACTTCAAACCCTCTCACAATCTCACCCAAAGGTTGCATATACACATTGAACAGGAGAGGTGATAGAATAGATCCCTGTGGGACTCCACACATGAGGTCTCAGGGGATGATGTACAATCCCCCAGAAACACACGTTGAGTTCTCCTGGCCAAGAACAAGCAAAACCATTCAAGAACAGTCCCACCCACCCTGGCACAGTCCCACAGGCGAGCCACCAACATCTCATGATCAATCATGACAAACGCTGCTGAAAGATCTAACAAAATTAGAAGGGTGGACCGACCTCGGTCCAACTCCCCACGTAGATTGTCAACCAAGGCCACAAATGCAGTCTCGGTGCCATAACCCAGATGAAAGTCAGACTGTGAGGGGTCAAGGAATCTGATGCAGTCCAGATGCCCCTGAAGCTGCTGGGCCACTGCCCGTTCAATAACCTTCCCTAGTTAGAGACTGACCGATAGCTGTCAAGGGCGTCAATGTCAAGAGATGGCTTCTTGGGCAAGAGTCGTACCACAGCCTCCTTCAGGCACCCCGCAACCCTGCCCTCCATAAAGGAGGAATTGAAAACCTCCACAAGCAGCGGGCTGCTACATTCTGCACCAGCTGCAGCTTCTGAGCCATTTCCATGAAGAGTGGGCATCGTCGGAAGAGTGGGCAGGCGGGCAGAGTGGCGATAGTTCCTCTCCCCACCCCCTTGCTGGTACTGCTGCCACTGAGAGGCAATGGCCCAGGTTGGGGGGCTGTCGCACGCCCCCACCCACAGTGTGGAGTTCCAGCTGCTCTGCCAGGCTGGTTAGCAAGGAGGTGGGGGGGGGGAGTTACTCCCCTCTCCCCTGCCCTGGCAGCCATGTGGTACTGGCCCCAAGCTCACTCTTGGCCTGGGGGGCTGTTGTCTGCCCCCATCCCCATCCCTCTAGCTGCTCTACCAGGCCAGTCAGCGAGAGGAGGGAGGAAGTTACTTCCCCCTTCCCTGCCCTGTCAGCTGTGTGGCACTGGCCCCAACTTCCATTGGCTCAAATCCCCCCTCTGGCTCACCAGTATGACTGCTCTCCTCCTCCTCCCTCACGTGGCTGAAAGACTCAGCCAGCCCCACACATTCCCTGCCATGTCACCACTTTTCCCCAGGGAAGCATTATGATAATACCCCAGGTTTCTCTTCCACTAGTCATGGCACTGGTAGGGATTATAGCTGCTCTCTGCATACAGCTGTGACTAGCCCACAGCTGGCATCATCTGCAGATGCAGGGCATTCCAGTTCAGGAGAAATTTTAAGGGTGGCCGATTGGGACAGAAAAATTCAGCAAATCCCTGCCCTTGATGGCACTGGGGCATGTTATAAGGATATAAGGAGCTTCCTAACAGTCAGAACAATGGTCCATCTTAGCCCAGTATTGTCACAACCTGACACAGCAGCAGGGCTTCAGGTCCAGCTCTCTGGCAGAGGCCTCACCCAGGCATGCTACCAGTGACCCTGAACTGCAGATGCTGGGGATTGAACTTGGGACCTTATACATACAAAGCAGGTGCTCTGCCACCAGAGCCATGGCCCACCCCATTCATTCTAGTTTATTCTAGCTACTTCACTGCAATGGTAGGGAACCTTAGACCCACAGGCCAAAGACAGACTTCTGTTGTACAGCCCCTTGGCAATTTTTGGATAACACCTACTGATGGAGCTCCTACCCTTGAGCGCTCATCTCAGCACCTCCCCCTCTCAGCTCACACCCTCATCTTAACTTCCTTTTTGAACCCCTCTGCTCCATTCTCCTGCTCTGAGAATGTCCCTTAACCCTCTAGCTTCCCACCCCCATATATACAAGACCCAGCCCCTATCCTGGCTGAAAGACTTAACTAAATACAAAAGTGTTAAATATCCTAAATTAGTGACAGGATCTACCAAGCAGGCTTTAAAACAGCTTTTTAAAAATTCACCTGCAGTAGAACATGACTCAGTAAGGTTTTAATGAGAAAGGGAGCAAGCAGCATGCAGGCAAAGCTGCTTCTCGGATTAGGTTCTGTCCTTTCTGTGATTCTAATTGCACCAGGAGTACACTTGGGGTCAGCTTGGGGCAGATACAGCAGGGCTTCTAAACTTCTGCAGAAATCATAACATTTTGTTCAACATCACACTGGCTGGAAAAAAATCCTCATCCCATTTTAATGTAAGTGCACATGAAAGGCAAAAAACACATTGAGTTCTCATAGAAAGGAGAACAAAAGCTAAGAAATGCAAAAGGGAAATGGATGCTCATGTCATCCTAATAAGAAAAGGAACCGTGATACAAGCTATAATTAACCAGGATCTGGCAGGTTGAGGTCCTTTGAAAATGGACATTCATTGTCAGGCATGACTTTGTTCCATATTCAATCTCTTGTTCTTTCTAAAGTAGCCAATAACATGATCAACATACTGATCAACATAAGAAGTGCCAAACTGGGTCAGACCAATGGTCCATCTAGCAGGGATGGGAAGCGAGCAACAGATTCTAAAATTCTCTTTAGTATTTAAATCTGAAAAAGGCAGCTTTGCCATTTGCTATCTGCTGGGCTCTGTTTAGCTTGCTCTCTCCCACTCTACATCTTTACCCACTTGTTAATTGCAGCCCGGTCAGTTTCCACTGGGCTCTGACAGCACATCTGTTATCCCGTTCTGCTCTGTCTCCCAGCTCTGCTCTCCAGATTACTGGTAGCACACACCCCAACACAACTATTTAGTATTTACAGTATATATTTCTTCACAGAAAATGCCTTAGGCTTTTGTAGCAGGTTGGAACCTGCCAGGATCCATTTTGTTGCTGACCCAAGATGCAGATGACAGGCTTGACTTGTATTGTGTGTGTGTGTGTTACCCTCCACTGGCTCCTTCCCCTCCACCTTCAAGATAAGGAGTTCAGTCTTAGCCATGTTGACCTTGAGCTGACGTTGGGACATCCAGGCAGAGATATCAGAGAGACAGTTGATGAGGCGAGCTTGAACAGAAGGGGAGAGAGCGGGGGTGGAGAAGTAGAGTTGAGAGTCGTCAGCATAGAGGTGATATTGGAAGCCTTGGTTGCCCGTCGCTTCGACCACGTGCAGCCTCTCCTCTCCTCACTTCACTGGCTCCCCCTTCCCAAACGCATCCTTCACAAACTCCTGGCATTCACTTACAAAACCCTTCATAACCTGGCTCCCCCTTATCTCTCAGCCCTAATCTCCTTACACACTCCTG
>QEPC01008101.1:2164389-2190952 GCA_003113815.1 Sphenodon punctatus
GGGGGGGGGGGGGGGGGGGGGGAACGACACCACTGTTTTTGTTTATGTATGTATGTTTGTTTTCACTTTAAACACCCTCTTCTTGCACACATCACAAACTGTGTAGTGTCCCTCACAGTACACTGAACTAGAATTTGTGATCAGTGATGGCCCCCATAGGCTTCATGGATAAAGACAGCACAGGTGGCAGATTTGTGATGTTTGGGGGGAAACTGTGAGGGTTTCATATCCTGAGATTTTACCCTTGCCTGTCCCATCCCCCTGCCCCCATCCTTTCTTTTTGTTAGAAAGTTGAGTGTCTACTGACACATGGTCAGACTTAAAATCTGCTTTATTTTTGTTTGTTTTTTAATCATATGCCAATAAAGTGCACTTAAAATGGAGGTGGGTGTGGGATCTTTTCCCAGAATTTTCAATGGATCTCCTAGAAAAGGCAGGTTTCCACATGGTTTTTTTCTTGTGCCGCTTTAATTATTTAAGTGGCATGATGTCTCCTATTTTACCCTAGTGCACTGGGCTAGGTAAAACCCCAGGGATAGGAGTGGGGGAGCCACAACCCTACCCAAAAACCCTGCCAACCCCTATCCCTGCCTGCCGAATGCCTTTTCAAATAAAAATATTTTACACTCCAGAAGATGCTTAGGCTTGGGTTCAAGCAAACCACCTGGGGAAGGAAGTTCCACAAAACCAGAACAGCAACCAGAACTGCCCTCCTGCACACCCCCATCCTAAAGGGCAACGGATGGAACCTGCAAGAGGGTTCTCCCAGCCAACCGTAGCGGTTGCAATGGGACATGGTAGGAGAGGCGGTCTTTCAGATACATGGGACCCAGACCACTTAGGACTTTAAAGGTCAAAAACAGCACCTTGAATTCTGCCCAGAAAGCTACAGGCAGCCAGTGCAGACTTCAGAGCACCAGTGTAACGTGCTCCCAGCAACTCATCCTCCAGAAGGAGCCGAGACATCGCATTCTGTACCAGCTGCAGCTTCTGAATGGTCATCAAGGGCGGTGTTGCAGTAAACTAGCCTCAAGGTGATGAAAGCATGGATGAGGGTGGTCAGGTCCGAGTCAGAGAGAAAAGGCTGCAAGGTGGAGTTGGTGAAAAGTGCTCCTGGCCACCGTTGCCACCAGATGCTCCAGGCGCAGTGAAGATCTAAATGTATTCCAAGGCTGCGAACTTGATTGATCGGAGAGGGCTGAACTCCATCAATAACAGAAGTCCCAATTCTCTCCAGGTCACAAGACCAGCCAACCACCATCATCTCGGTCTTGTCAGGATTCAGCTTCAGTTGGCTCACTCTCATCCAGTCCCTGACAGTAGCCAGGCATTGGGTAAGCAAGCACCGAGACTGTGGAATCTGGGTAGGATGAAAAAGAGGTAGAGTTGAGTGTCATCACCTCACCCCAAACCTCCAAATTACCTCACCTAACAGTCTCAGATACACAATGAACAAGAGGGGAAACTATAGAACCCTGCAGGAGACCACAGGGGAGGTCCTGAGGGGACAACGAGCAATTGCCCATCACCATGTGCTGGGACTTCTGCGAAAGGAATGAAAGGAACCGCTCAATAGCGGTCCCGTGCATCCCCCTCCAAGTCCCACAGTTGTGTCATCAACACCAAAGACTGCTGAAAGACCTAACAAGATCAACACGGAAGACTTCCTCTTGTTCATCTCAAGGCACAGATCATCAACCAAAGTCACAAGTGCAGTCTCTGTGCCATACCCAGGATGAAAACCTGACTGAAACAGATCCAGGAATCCAATAGCATCAAGATGAGCCTGGAGCTGTCAGGCAACCACCCATTCAATAACCTTCCCTAAAAAGGGAAGGTGAGGGAACAGGCTGATAGCTGGTCGGGGAAACAGCATCCAAAGATGGTTTCTTAAGCAGGGGCGTACGACACCCTTCCCTCCCATTTCCATAGAGAGAGGTTGACCACCCCAACCAACAATGGACCCAGTGTCTTCTGGCTGACTTTCACCAGCCAGGATGGGCAAGGATCCAATTCACAACTTGTTGCCCTCATTACTCCAAACACCTTCCTTGCATCAGTGGTTGATACCAACCGAAACCGATCCAAATAAACAGGACAACACTGAGCTTCCACAACCCCAAACCCTGACTTTGGGTTGGGGACAACAGAACATCCAAGAACTCCTAAACCCGCAACACAGAAACTAGGAGTCCTGGCTCTCATCCCCCCTTACCCACTAGCCCCCACTTCCATCTCAGTGGACCCTGGAGTCCTGGATCCCAGGCCCCCCACTTTAACCCACTAGCCCTCCACTGCCCTCCCAGAGAACCCTGGAGTCCTGACTCCCAGCCCCCTGTCCCGCTCTAATCCACTAGCCCCCACTCCCATCACAGAGAACCCATGAGTTGTGGCTCCCAGCTCTGCCCCCCCCCACTCTAATCCACTAGCCCCCACTCCCATCACAGAGAACCCCAAAGTCCTGGATCCCTGCCACCCCCTGCTCTAACCCACTCCCACTAGCTCCCAATCCTGTAACAGAGCCCCCACCAACCCACTAGCCCCCACTTCCCTCACAGAGAACCCAAGAGTCCTGGAAAATACAATGAACTGTACCTCAGATAGGGAACAGGAGTAAGGGTGTGTGTGACATGAGCAGAACAAACAGGAGAGGAGGTGGAATAACAGGGAGGGAGGCAATAGGGAGTGGAATGACGGGGAGGCAGCTGTGGAAACTGGGTGGAATGATAGGAGCACTCCCCATAGTATCCTGTCACTCTTCTGAATCACTTATTTCACTCAGAACCAACCATGCCACTCTACCTGTTTCCTCCTGTCATTCTATTATTAATTATTATTATTATTATAAACATTTATATAGCGCCAGCCATGTGCCTGGTGCTGTACAGAACATAGAAATATAGGCGGTCCTTGCCTGTGGCTTACAATCTAGAAGACAAGGTGGGGGAGACAGGGAGAGGGGACGGTGGGAGAGACAGGGGAGAAGACAGACAAACAAACTGCTGCACCTATCCCCGTTCCTCCCTGTCATTCCACCCATTCCGCTCACTTTCCCTGGTGCCTTCCTCTTTATTCCACAGCTTCTTGTCCCACCCCCAGCCCCCAAAGATGCAGCTCTGTTGTATTCTTTCACAGCCACGTAATGGGATCGATGAATGACAATAGGATTTATTTCCAAATAGACATTGCGGTTGCCTCCATCCCTTCCAATGGGCCTTCTATTTTATTAATTTCAATATGTACCCAACTTTAAATTCTTATTAAACATATATATATAGCCTCTTGTCCATCTCAAGGCTTACAGATCATCAACCAAAGCACTGTCCCCAGCTTCGGTGTTGCTCCCATCCTGCAGAGGAAGAGGCTTGGGGCTAAAAGAACAAGGCAAAGTGTGGGTGCATGGAGCCATCAGCCTAAGTTGTTAGTGAGCACAGTATGCAAGACTTTACAATGTTTTTACCGCTCCACATGGCACAGAAGCTAAGGAAGGAGCCTTCACATACAATTTCCATGCTTTTTGGAGCAAGATGGAATTTGTAAGGGCCCTAACGTCTCTCTTAAACCAAAGGTTTTTTGAGTACAGAATATAGGTCTCTGATCTGATGTGTCTGTGTGCAGATTCGCCATTGGGGAAGCCAAATGCATCTTTAAAAAAGTTGTTCTAGTATGTAGCCCACGTTACAATGAGTCAGGCTACCAGAATGTTATCTCATCCCACCAGCCTCATTGGGCTGTGATCTTTTTGCAAAAGTAGTTGATGCTTTCCTCTGGTTTAAGCATCTAGAAAACAGTGCTGGAAGCGCTTCTCTGGAACTCAGGAAGTTTTGCTGCAGCATGACCACTTGCAAGTTGCTTATCCGTCCTGAACCTCTATTCCCCAGTGGTAAAATGAGGAGAACAGCATTTCCCTACCTCACAAAAGAACTTGTACTCACACAAGCACAGGGGGTAAAGTGAGGAGACATGGGGGGGAGGAAGGAAGTGCACATACCTCACCAAATGAGTGGGATTAAAGTGGGCAAGGAGAATCTTGCTCCAGGCCCAAGGGCATGCTCATGCATACTTAGGGTGGCCAGATATGCAAATTTTAGAGGACATTTATGAGAAGGGTTCCTAGTGTTTAGTAACAAAAATTTGGAAATTCTCTGATTAAAAAATTCTCTGATTAAAAAAAACCAAAATCCCTGTTTTTCTGCAATTAAATGTAAACACTAGTTGACTTTTCCTTACCACAATATATATAGGTATGAGTTTGAACACCACAATTTACTGTAATATTTTCATTTTTATGCAATTTTGCAACTACCTGTCCCAAACTTTTTTTAAAGGTCTGTGGCGCACCTCCAAATGCAGAGCCCCTCCCCCACAGCACATGCCTTTAGGTTGCTTCCCCTCCACTGCCCTGCGCTCACTGACTCTTCCTCCCAGCCTGGTCCCTGACTGCTCTGCCAACCAGATTGGGGGACCATACAGAGACTGGCACTTGGGGAAGCTGCTATGGGCCCAATTAGGCCCACCTCCTGTCCCCTCTTCCCAAGGTCCAGAAGACCTGACTGCCCCAATCATAGTGCCCCTGCCCCCCCCAGGAGATTTGTGGCACCCCTCCAAATGCAGAGCCCCTGCCCCCCACAGCACATGCTTCCCCTCATCAGTTTCAGGCTGCATCCTTGTGTGCACAGCTTCCTCCTTCCAAACCTGTACATTTTTGACATTTTTGTGTTAAATGATCTGAAAAAAGGCAAAATTGCTGTTTTTCTTTGGTTTTCCGTCACAAAGAGAAAACTAGGAACCCTGCTTATGAGAATACAGGTTGCAGGGCTGCATTGGCTCCAATACAGTCCCGCAACCTATATTTCTCATGCGTCCTCTAAAATGTGCATATCTGACCACCCTATGTGCACTGGCTCAAGGGAATTCCTTCATTTACATCCCACTCTGCAGTCCTATGCCATGACATCCCAGCAACCTCAGTATTTCCTCCCCGCCTTGTGTCTCACAAATATACTGTGCCTCACTTTGATAATTATTCCAGCTCCCCCTGCTGGCTATTCCCTGCAAGTTTCCAAGCAGGGAGATCAGGGCAGGGAAAGTGCTGTTTAACCCCTGGTTCTCCCTGATCAAGAAAACAGAGACAAAAAGAGGGGTTTACTCTAGAGTAGCTACCATATTTCAGAGGATGTTCTGATGAACAGTTTTAAACCAAAGTCACTATTTAATTGAGAGATTTAATTAAATCGAAGTAACTACTCCACTTTGGTACTGTTCACACTGCAGATGCAGACAAACGTAAAGCAAAGCAGAATATTTACTCATTTTTCAAGAGCACATACTTCTCTTCCTACTCCTGAATAACTTCAGTTTAGGGCTCCTGATGTGTGAACGATTCAGTAGTAAAAGTAATTTAAGGTGTAACTACTTTAAGTATCTATTCATTGGAAGTGGCCTCAAGTATTCTTGTGAGAACAAGTTTTGTGGCATTATTATTAATCATTAATGACAAGGCACCAGCAATGTGTGCAGCACTGAACACTGTGAATAGTCATGATTAGAGACCGCTCCCTGCCCCAAGGGGCCTACAATAATGCAGACTGGACAAAGGGGTGGGGGGGTCAGGTTAGGGATTAATTGATGAAGCTGATAAGGTGCAAATGTTTAGCTTAGTTACAAGGGAGGAGGGGATCTTGAAGGATGGGAATGTAACCTTGGTTTCCCATTCAAAATACAATGAACCTCTGGTCAAATTCCTGGGATCAAACAAATACTGAAGGGCTCTGGAGGCTTCCTCGATTTATTATATACGAATATATGAGAGGGATAATGCATTCCATATATTTCCTGTTTGTTAGTAGTAGTACCTTATATTGTCTTAATACAGAGGTTTCCAGCCTTTTGTGTCTGCGTGGGGGGCCGGGGGGGATCAGGCAAACCTATGTTTCAGCAATGCTTAACCGGCAATACACACTACATAAACATTCACTTAAACCAACCCTTCTTGCACATAACCCTAGGCAAAACGAAGAGGTTATTAGTTTAGTTTAGTTTATTAAGGCATATAGCCATCGCTGTAGCCTAAAGTAACAAAAATAAGATATAATAATGATAATAAATAGAACAAGATAAAATAAAATAAAATAAGATAATGAACCCAATAAAATACAATTTATGATACAGTATATAAAGAAGAGGTTACAAGTGCTACTCAGACACCCTTCCATTTTATAGGACCAACATCTACAAATCCTTGCCCTATGGCATATATGTCCAATAAGAAATCTCCCAAACCTCCAGACAGATAATAAATCAAGACCTACCCTAAAACTCCTTATTACACACAATCATTACCTTCTCATTTTCCCCCTAAGATATGTTCTCCTTTTGGATGCTAGGAGCACAAAAGTCGAGAGGGCCTGAATAGCTTGAGCTGAAGATAACCCAAGTAAATTTAAATAACAGTCAGCTGACTCGAAGCTAGAGCCCACCCTCAAAAGGGGAGAAAGCCAGGATTCCCTCAACAACTTATAGTACGGGCACCTCAGCAAAAAATGTTCCACTGTTTCGATTTCGCCCTTGCTACAAGAGCAGCGACGCTGGTCATATGTTATACGTTGGTATCTACCCTCAGTCACAGCTGTTTGAACCATTCCACTAAAATTTGAACCAATGTTTGAACCATTGCACTAAAGATTCATACAAATGCGAAAACTGAGACCCCCTTAGACAGCTTCATAGCTCTGGTCAGTGCACGTGTGGCTTGCATAGCCTTGGTAGTGCGATTTTGGAGGTGAGCATTCCATGTGCCCCTTGAGGTGAAGGTAACCCCCAGGTAGTTATGTGCCTTAACAATATCAAGGGTTCCTACTGACACTTTCCATTTGGAGATTTTCGGTTTCTTCCCCACAATTAGAATCTTAGGTTTTTGATAATTTATTATCAGACCATTGGACTGGCAATATAAGTATAGTTCCTCTAATAGTCGTTTGACTCGTTTCAGTCCTATCTCTGTTTGTGCCAGCAGCACTAGGTCATCTGCAAATTGTACTGCGCACACCTGGATGTCTCCCACCCTAGGTGAATGGGAATCATCTGTCTTAAGATAGGGAATGAGGTCTGCCACATACAGATTAAAGAGGAGTGGTGCCAGGACACAACCCTGGCGCACTCCTCTCTGAATTGGAAATGCTTTCTGACCTATGGTGTTTCCCAATTTAATCCTGGCTTCATTGTCCGAATATAGTTGGCATATAGCAGACAGCAGCTTAGCATCAAGGCCCAAAGCTTTAAGTTTGGCCCAAAGACTTGGTCTAGAGATGGTATCAAACACTTTGGTAAAATCCACAAAGGCCATAAACAGCTTCCCTTTTTTTATCTTATGATATTTGAATACCAAGTGCTGTATAATAAAACAGCACTCAGTGGTCGAATGGCCCTTCCTGAAACCAAATTGTTCGGGTGGAATTAAACCTTCCTTCTCCACCCATTCCTCTAGATTAACCAATAGCAGCCTTGCATACACCTTGCCAATCGTCGATAGCAAACTGATTGGCCTGTAGCAACCAGGATCACGTATACTACCCTTTTTGAAGATAGGAACAATCCAGCTTGTTAACCATGCCTGTGGTAGTATAGATCCTTCACTAACTTAAATAAACAAGCTAGGAAGTATTGAAGTCCACCATCGTGGGGCTGCTTGCAGCATCTCCGCTGTGATCCTATCTGGACCTGGGGCCTTATTCTGTCTAAGACCCATTATCTGCTCCACAATCTTCTCTTCAGCAAAGGCATCCTGGTGCCAGTTAGAAGAATCCACCATCTGCTGCTTCATACCCAGATCCGCTATCCCTATCTGCTGATCTGTATAGAGAGCTTCAAAGAACGCTCCCCAAGATGTGTAAGAAATAACGTGATTATTACATTTCTTCTGTGGTTCGATGATTTTGTTTAGAGCAGCCCAAAAGCCACTAGGGTTGTTAGTGGCCAGGTCTACAGCCATCCTTGCCCATACATGGGCATAGTAGGCCCCCCTTTTCTCTGCCAATAATTTCTTGTACTGGGATCTAAGCACAACATATTTATCCCATATTTCTTGTAATTTCTCCCTTACCCATTGCCTTTTGACGGCCACAAGTCTGTTCTTCTTACTTCTACATTCCTGATCGAACCAATGATGTGAGTGGGTTCCCTTCCCCCTACCTTGGGTTGTTACCCTATCCACTAAGACAGTCAAAATTCCATCGTATGCCTTAAGAGCTTCCCCAATATTAGGGGCCTTCTGGATTATCGCAGCCAATTTAATGATTCCAAGTTGGCATCTCACTTCCTGAAAGTCTCCCATCAGGACTACCAGGGATAATCTCTTTAATGTGACAAGAGATACCCCTAGATCTCCAAAATCCTGCCTCACCTGAGCTAACTCCCCCAAAGTAAGATTTGTATTGAGCACCAAGTGCTCACTTTCTGGTCTCGATACTAGATGTACAGGGCCAAACCTATCCTGATATTCTTTCCCCACCATAATCAAATCAACTTTGCTCTTCCCTTGAGGTCCAACAAATGAAAAGAGCCCTACCGGGTCATCCAAAAGGGGCTGGTTAAGTATCACTAGATCAAACCTTTCTATAATCCCTTCCAACTTCCATTTAGCCTGACCCGACTTTGCAATTGTTCCTAACTCTTCCCTTAGAAACATTTGGGAGCTCCTCTGATCATCTAGGTGAACATTAAAGTCACTGGTCAAGGGCGGGGAGTTACCAAAGTCAGTTCAGGCAGGCGGCGTGTAGCAAACCTCCAATTCGCCAATGCCGGCGATAAAGCACTCGACCTGGGGCAGCGTTGTGTCTGGGCTCCTATCCCAGCATTGCTGCTCTCTCCAATACACCCAGCACCCCAAGAAGTTATTAACTGGACTATAAAATTATCCATTACACCTATAATATTAAACAAGTATTACGAATGTAGCTTGGTGGATAACATGTTGGATGTGAGAGACTAGGGTTCAAATCCTTTCTTAGCCATGAGCTCGCGGGGTGGGCTTGGGCAAATCATATGAGTGTTTTCACAGATGTGGGGGTGCTCAACCCTGGAGCATGTCTGGGGGTGCAACCCCACATCTGCCCACTTGCAGCCCCACCTGAGTCCATTTTAAATGGACTTGAGGGCTGCCACAGTCCACAGTCCAGTTGCGTGGTGCCCTCCTCCCCCACACCATAGAGTTGCGGCGAGCAAATTGCCCGATGCTCTGGGCTGCCACCCACAGAGCTGCAGTAGCTGTCAACCAAGCAGACGGACAGCAGACCCACTTCTGGCTGGTGTCCTGGGTTTGGGCTGCCCGTTCTACTGGCGGTGCTCCTGGATGTTCCGGAGCGCCACTGGCGGGGCTGCCTTTACATGGACAGCTTGCCTGGGGTTAGGTTGGCAGAGCCATGGGTGCTGTTTGTGTGAAGACACCCTGTGTCTCAGTCTCAGTTCCCCATCTGTAAAATGGGAATAATAATGACGTACCTCATAGGACTGTTGTGAAGGTGAGCTGGATAAGGACTGCAAAGCACTTTGAAGTTGTGGTATGGATTTGAAGGGCCCCAGTTTTACTTAGCAACCAGAATTGCTTAAATTTTCAGGCCACACAGGACACCTGCTAAAGCATCCGAGCGGGCCCTGGAACTCTGCTTGGGAACAGCTGTCTTAATTATGGCTGTCTGGTATATGGTCCCTACCCTCCTACCCTCTGGCTTGAGTCTGAAGTACAAAGGTATCAGCACACAAACACATACAGTGGCCACTTGCATTTCAGTATAAGGACAACTCCATGTAGGACTGGCTTGAGAGGTTGGCGGGTGCCTAGGACAGCAAATTTAAGAGGCCAGCAAAATTCAATCAGGAGCGTTTAATCCCATGTTTACTGTTTAAAAAAAAAAAAAAGAAACCTCTTTTAAATGAATCACTAGAGGCTTGTACTCTAGGCAGGAGGAATGCTGCTGTCCAGGGAACCTTTAGCATTCCTTCCTCCACTTGCAGGGCAAGCTCCCTGCTGGAGGAGTGCAGGGCCATTGCTTTCCTATTTTGCCTAGAGCAGTGCAATATGTACGGCTGGCCCAGAGCCCCTGACTACACGAATACCAGGCATTTTTAAGTGACCCACCTGCCCGCCACCATACACACATGATTATTGCTTGTGGGGAGGATCAAACCAATCTTTTATGTGGTCAAATATTTTTGGATATCTTTTTAGTGGTGAGACTGGGCATTAGGCTACAGGGCAGATGTATACTGAATATAGATCCTGTAGGCAGCACAGACTATTAAAGCACACTCGTGCAGAAAATGAGACAAGATGTGCTCTGAGGGCTCCCTGTCTCAGACACATACAACTGTAATTGTAACACATGGCTTGAATTTCCCTTGGGTTCCGAACAATATAAATTGGCATCAGTTCGCACTTGAGCCATAATTGGCAGCAGCTTGCCACACAAAGGAAGAAACTGCCTCCAATGCAAAATACAGTAAAAACATGTGCTTTGACAGCCAACTAGCAGCATGCAATTTCGACAGAACAAAGTGGAAGGGAATGGATTACTGCAAACAAAAGGAGTGGTGCATCCGGTTCAGACATTGGCCACTTTCACATGTTACTTGGAAGGGGGATCATGGGAATTAGCACATGTAGGAACGCGCTATTCCACTTTTATGCCACAAGAACACTTGCACATGACTGGTGCCGTTTTCAGACGAGGCGCTGAAAAGCGCCTCCTGAGCCGCGCGTTAAGAGAGAAGCCGTGCCGTGCTACCAACAGTGACGTTCTCCCCGTTGCCGGCAACAGCGGCGGCTGGAGACGCGGCGCTTTGCAGAGACGTGTTCTAGAGACCTCAATTTTCAGGTCTCTAGCAAGTCCAAGGCTCTGCCAGTGCCTCCAACATCCAGAGCACCAGCTCTATCAACCAGTGGCTAGCAATGCCCCAATCACTGGGGAAGCAGCACTGCTGTGGCTCTAGTCTAGCTGACTCTCTCCCAGCAAAGCTTTCAGGGAGTCTTCCGCTTAATGGCTCTCCTCTCTGCTCTCCTACCAGTATACTGCAGACAGGTGACAGCCACTGCTTCCAGTGTGTGCCCCTGCTTCACTTAGGGAGTAAGAGGGGTGTCACTTTGGCCTGGCCCATATGTTGGCTTCTGTGCAATAGCAGCGTTGAGCTGCCAGACCAAAGGGGGGGTCCTTGCCCAGGTGGTACAGTGTTTGGTGCCAGCTCTGTAAAGCAGGACTGTTTGCAATTTTTTCATTCTACAAATGAAAATCCACTTCAGCAGTAATTACAGACTGACGGAGGCCTGCACTGCTGCCCTTCCCATTTCCTTCAGCAAACTCTAAGTCATCTCTCTTTGGGGAAAGCTGGCAGTGTGAATGGCCAGCAGTGGTGCAAACCCATGGAAAAAATGAATCCTAGCAAGCTCATAAGTTAGCAAAACAACTCTGGAATTCAGCTCCTCCCACAGCAAGAGCCCAGCTCACACTGCCAGTGGGTGTGAACAAAAACCCTGACCTCCGCCTCACCAGCTGCAGGGCTTGTTATTGTTAGCTCTCCCTTGCAAAACAGCGGACAAATGACAAATGCAAGCGTGCAGATGGGTGACACGAACTGGATTAAGGCTATTTTCATAGCACAGGTTACTACCTGATATAAAATCAGGTAAAGTTCATGAACTTTACAGTAAAGTTTAAGGTTTCATGCTGAAACCATGAAAAACTGTTGCTTTCTTTATTCAAATTGTTAAAACACTTGCAGAGACTCTTGATAACTGGATCTCTTTCCTAAAGCCCCAGCTCCTGGAACTACATGATTAAATGAGAATCTCAACTCTCATCAAAATAATAAGCAACTTTCTAACCTCCTAATTGTGGAAGAAATCTTGAAAGCATAACTGAGTGGACCCAAAAGTCTCAAAATACAAGACTACTAAGAAGAACCCATTTTTAAAAAAAAGAAAATCCCATGATTTTTGGCACTTGGCTCACAATTTGATTTGAAGATGGCAACACTACTTTCTAAAAGGTTTGGGTTGCTCTTCGCATTTTACACCCTCTGAACAGGGGTACTGTATCATAACTGCCTCTTAGACAATGGTAAAATGTAAAAAGTTGAGAAAAAGTAGTTCAGATCAGGGGTGTAGCTAATATGGAGTGAGGGGGCTCAGTTCTGAGTCTGGACCTTGGACTTTGCAAGAAACATGCTAGTTCCCAAAATCTTTGGTTTGGCTTAGCGAGAGAGCAAACCAGTGTTAATTGTTTCATTGTTAGGCTAATCAGGGCAGAGAAAAGAGCTCTTCTGGCCAAACTGAGAAATTCTTTCAGCGATTGGTATGATAATTTGCTGAGGAAAAAGGAGGGCTCTCCCTAGCAAACTGGTTTGGGAACCAGGTTTTTTTTTTTTTTTTTTGTCCTTTTAAGAGGTTTTTAATTTTGAACTTTGAGCAAAACAAAGCTCAAATTAATCTTTGAATTAATCTGGGCCGGTTCGACTGGATAGGGCTTAGAAAAGTAGTGCAAGGGCAAGAAGGTGCATGAGTTCTGGAAAACAGGGAAGTACCCTGCTGGGACTGCCCAAGGGGCTCAACAGACCCCCTAAAGCTGACCTCGTAAGAGAGGCCCAGAAGAGGAATCTCCCAGCAGAAGGGCTGGCCAACGAGCAGCTAAGGCAGCAAATAAGGGATTTTGAAGTGTCTGAGGTAGATCAGCACGTGGATCCAGGGGCCGGAGCTGGAGCAACCCTTCTCTCCGGGGCTCCTGGAGATACCCCAGAACAGCAGGACCTGATCCGAGCTTAGCTACGCCTTGAAGAGAGGGAGCTCGAGGAGATGAAGGCACAACGCGAAGACAGAGAAAAGCAACGCCAGCATGAGCAGGAGCAGCGCAAGCATGAGAAGGAGCAGCGAGAGCACGAGATTGTGATGCACCAGCGGAAGTTGGATGCACCCCACAAGCTGACATCAAAGGACTTCGTCTCCTTCAAAGAGGGAGACAACCCCGAGGTGTTCCTGAGCATTTTTGAGAAGCAGGCTCTCAGATGGAACTTGAAGTCAGATGAGTATATGCGCTATTTGGCTGGACTGGTGACGGGGGAGATGTTGGTGATCTTTGATGGTTTGCCCACTGAGTCTGCTAATGACTACAAAGCTTTTAAAGAGGCGGTATTTAAACACTTCAAACTGGGTCCTGACTATTTCAGGAAGCAGTTCTTTTCCATGCGCCCTCAGTCCAGCCAGACCATTGCAGCTTATACTGCCCAGTTGGGGGAAGCCCTAAGAAAGTGGGTAAAGGGGGCCCAAGCTGAGACCTGGGAAAAGCTCATGAGCTTAGTGGGACTTAATCAGTTCTACTTCTGCTGTCCCCAGGAAATCAAACACCTGGTTAAGGACAAAGAGCCCAAAACCCCAGAGGAGGCAGCAGACATTGCTGACCGGCTATTGCTGAATAGAGAGGGGATTAGGAAAGATCCTACCTGCTTTGGGAAGGATCAAAAAGGTTTTCAAAAATGAGGGAACAGAGGAGAGGTAAACCCCAAGCGGGAAGGAGGATCCCAGGGGCCTGCAGAGCGTAAGGGGCCGGTGCACCCCAAGTCACACACTCCCCCTTTCCCAAAGGAACGAGCTTGTTATGAATGCAATGAACTGGGACACGTACATCATGCCTGCCCTAAACTAGCACGCCCTAAACCCAAACCTGTCCGCAGAGTGATGGCGGGGGGTGGGAAAGAGACCCCTATCCCAGAGATGGTGCGGAGAGTAACACTAGCCCAAAGCGGGGAGGAGGTCCCTGAGAACCTAACCAGCTATAAAATAATGAATGCTGATGAGTTGACAGGCTGCTTCAAGGAATCAGTGAGGGTTAAAGGCAGAACAGTTATGGGAGAGCTGGACTCTGGGGCGAGAGTGACCACTGTCAATGCTAATTTGGTTTCTCCCTCTGACATCATCCCGGGCAAGAAGCTGTGGGCCAAGGGGTGGGGGAGCCATGGGAAGGCTGAACAGCTCCCCGTAGCTAGACTGCCCATAGAATGGCAGGGGGAGGAGGTGATAGCAGAAGTGGGGGTGGAGGAAGATGCACCTATTCCCCTACTCGTGGGATAAGATGTGTTGGGGGAGTGCAAAATCATTAAGGTAAACCCCCAGTCCAAGCAGTCTGGAGGCCTAAGCTCACTTACCCCAGAATGCCCTGAGGAAAATATTTCCCCAACTCCTGAGGAACCAGAGGTGGGGGGCCTCTTATTCCCCAGTAGAAGATTGCCTGGAGTGCCGGGAGGCTGGGGCAAACCCCAGTGGGCTCTGTTACGCCACACAACCCACCGTCCAATGCACAGCACCCACACGAACACACCCAGGGAGTTAGAGTGAACAGAGAAGTGAAGACCAGGGGGAAAGGATTCCAAGGTAACACAAGACAAGAAGTCACTCAGGTACAATCTCTCTGGGGTAGTTGGATCAGGGAGGGGCCCGGGTCTTGGAGGGGAAGCAGGGAAGTTTGCATCAAGCACTCTCCACAGTCAGTCACTTGCACAATCACACACACTCTAACACTCACCAGTCTCATGCGCTCCAACACTCTGACAAGGGTCTCAATGCAACACACTATTTCACAAGGGCCAGTCTTTCACAGCAAGCCGATCACCGGCAAGGCTATTGACTGCTGGCCACTTTTTTATCTATCCTCTGGGGCCCCACCCTGCCTTGCACATAGGCGAATGGAGAGTCGCAGCGCCGCTGGCGGCCCCGCCCTGCTGCTCGTCTGTGAGTTGCTGGCTGAGTGCGGGGTGGGACCTGTCAGCCCCGCCCCAAATGCATCGGCCTCGGGATCCTGGATGTCGCCGCAGATCCGCCAGGGGCGCCGACGCGAGCCCCACCCCCATGGATAGCCGTGGCGGTGCCTGACACCTTACTCCTGACTGCAACAGGAGTTGTGCCTGAGTAAGGACTTGAGTGTTGAACCCTGTGTGCAAATGGGGTTTGCAAGGACCAGTCTTTGGCAGTGAGTTATAATTGGCCCTGCAAGAGCTACAGAAAGGAAAAGGCTGCACAAAACAAGCAGGACTATATTCTGTGTCTGAAAAACAAGCAAGCATTTGAAAGAAGCTCTTATTCTAAACAGAGTCACAGAGCCAGTCTGTCCCAGTCAGGATCTAGTGTGGTTCAGACTGCAGTAGTGGTAAACAAAGCCATGCCAGGATAGTGGATCTGCCTACAGACAGGTGTGGCCTCCTGGGCACTCACCCCAGGGCAGCTGCAATTCTCACAGGGGTGTAGCTGTCACAGGCACAGAAGGGACATTTGTCCTGGGGCCCAAGCTGAAGGAGGGTCCCACAGGGGCCAAGCTGGGAGGAGCCCACAAATCCTGTCCTGTTGTGGCACGGCCAGGCGAAGACTGAGTGGAAGTGGAAGTGGAAGCACCTGCAGTGCGCGGTGCATGTGGGACCCACCCGGTGTGGGGAGCACAGGACAGAGCAAGCACCGGCCATGGCGGCAGCACAAGGACCAATTTCTGTTGCTGAGAGTATGCAGGTTTGGGGCCCACACAGGGCCCTTCCTCAGCCTCCAGGGTTCAGGCACAGCAAGCAGAGGGAGGGAGAGCTACTGCGGTGTCAGGAGTGAGGTGGTGATGGGGGGGCCCAAGTCCATTTCTTGCACCAGGGTCTACACCCCTGAATACTCACTAGTGGCTTGCTCTGGATCTCTGGAACCAGGGAATCTGTACTCTCCTACCACGCTAAATGTAAGCAAGTCCCTAGTGTGAATATAACCCTAAACTCAGTTCTTTAGTTCAAGCAGTAGAGCTCTTTGCTTTGGAACAAAGAGTCTTAAGTCTGTTCCCACTGTAGCCCCATGATGGGGGAAGTGCTGCATAACTCTTTGCAGACATCTGATTAAAAGAAGAAACTATTCATCACAAATGAAAGGTCAGTTACTTAGCTAACAAGATAGGCTATCCACAGGGTGGCCCAGTTCAGAAGATTTTCTGTTTGTCAAACTTTGCAAACTTTTCCAAGAAAACATAGATAAGAACGTAAGTACCACCATACTGGGTCAGACCAATGGTCCATCTAGCCCCAGCATCCTGTCTCCGACAGTGGCCAATCACGGTGGCTTGGGAGAAGCACCCAACAGGTCACAATGGGGGATCCGTTCCCTGTTGTTTTCCCCCAGCTCCTGTCATGTTCCCCGATCGTGTCTGGCTAATAGCCCTAAATGGTCTGGACCCTGCCTATCTGCGAGTTCACCTCACTCCCCGGATCCTGGATCGGCCCCTGCAGTCATCCGGGGGTGGCCTGCTCGAGGTCCCCCGGGTTCTTCAGGGGGCCATGCTGGGGAGGGCATTCTCAGTCGCCGCGCCACGGCTGTGGAACTCCCTTCCAGTAGAGGCCTGGCTGGCCCCGGATCTTCCCTCCTTTCGGAGACATTGTAAGACCTGGCTGTTCCGCCAGGCGTTTGGCGGGGGAGATGGGTAATGGGGTGTGTGTGTTTGTTGGGGATGGTGGGGTGGGGTGTGATTTCCCCCCCCCTCCTTTTAATGTTGTTTTAATTCATGTTTTTAGTATTTGTAAGCTACCTCGAGCTGCCTGTGGCAGGAGGGGTGGGGTAGAAAATGTTTAAAATAAAATAAATAAATAAATAAATAATGGACCTGTCTTCCAGAAACTTGTCCAAACCTCTTTTAAACTCAGCTATAGCACTGGCCCTTACCACAGCCTCTGGCAGTAGAGTCCACAACCCAATTATACGCTGAGTGAAAAAATATTTTCTTTTATTTGTTTTCAACTTGCCACCCATGAGTTTCATGGAGTGTCCCCTAGTTCTAGTACTTGCTGAGAGGGTAAATAACTGCTCCTTGTTTATTAGTTTCACACCACTCATGATTTTATAGTCCTCTATCATATCTCCTCTCAGTCGTCTTTTCTCCATACTGAAGAGCCCCAACCGACTAAGCCTCTCCTCGTACGGGAGCCCTTCCATGCTTCCCCGGTTTGAAAGGCATCCGTTAAGTGTCCTCCGGGTGGCACTGCAAGCAGGCTGCATCTTTCTTTAAGCACTAGCCACACCCAGACTTTGCTTACGAATATTTTTCCTCTCCCTGATGAATCACCAGCTAATCTGACTCCAAATACCACTGCTGCTGTTTCTTCCAGGTCTCGTATGCCTTTTTGCTGAACAGCAGGAAGATTTGCATTTTTATATCACCCTCAGGAGAGAGGACTCCAGCAGCAGCAAGAGACGGCAAAGGCAAATATGTCAGGGATTGCAGATAAATTAGCCAAGGACCGAGAAACTGCAAGGGGCTTAGGCTCCAATGAAAAGGCTATTAAATACCTCAATCAGGACTTTGAGAGGCTGAGGAATGAATGCCTTCAGGAAGGGAAACTTTTTCAAGATCCTTCTTTCCCTGCAGTCGCCTCCTCTCTGGGGTACAAGGAATTGGGACCGAACACATCCAAAACCCAGGGCATCGTCTGGAAGAGACCCACGGTAGGAGATCCATAAAAAACAAGCCTATGCAGGAGGGAGTAGGAAAAAACAGGGATGAGGGGCTCAGGGTGAAAGAGTAAGGTAAAGCCATATGACTGTCAGAAATAATTGTGCTTGCTTGGTTCGGCAATGACAAAAGAGGTGTCCACACACCGTTTCTCACCCAGTAGTGGTTGTGGATGAAGAATAAGAGAGACAAAAAGAGAGGGGTATAAATGGAAGAGTTCAAACAAACTTCATAGAAAACAAACTGTGTCCAACTCTTGGTGCTTCTCTCATGACAGAATTGGTACTGGAGATAGAATCCTAGAGCTGGAAGGGACTCCAGGGGTCATCTGACCCAGCTCTCGGCACAAATCCCAAACATGTCTTTATCCAGCCTCATCTAAAAAACCTCCAAAGGAAGGAAATTCCACAACTTCCCTGAGCAGCTTGCTCCATTGCAAAACAGTTAGGAAGTTTTTCCTGAGGTTTAATCTAAACCTGCCTTCTGTTAGTTTGAACCCACAGGTCAGTGGTTACCCTAAATGTAATCATTGTCAAGAAACCACTGCTCACCCTAGTAACAGGCATCCAGTAATTGTATAGCAGGCAGCATAGCAGCTATATTATAGCAATTGTGCACCCACTCGTGGGAGGTACTGGGCCCGTTCTGGGGCCACTGTGAAAAACAGGAAGTTGCCTGTAACTATTTGAGGTCTAAACAGAATCTCACAACAGCTATGTGCACCTCCCCGGGAGCAGAAAGCTGTCTCCCCTGAACAGAAGCTTCTGCTGTTGTTGCTACCTCCCCTACAACAGCAAGAAAACCACTGGGAGGGGGACAGGAAGTGGTAGTTCTGCTGCTACTGCTGATCCCTGGGACTAGTAAGGCCATCCACTCCCACAACAGCTTGGGGGTAGCTAGTGAGTAGCTACCCATGAGCTGTTACACTTAAACATACAACCAGCTATGTGTTTGGCACAGTCTGTGTTGGCAATTCTGAATGGAGCAAGCATAACATGTAAAAATACCCCTGTCCTACCCTTGAATCTTAGGGGCAAAAGCGGAAGATCAAACTCCAAACTGGATCAGTTGTGAATTTTTCCATCTGATATTTCTCTTGAAAATGAAGTACAGGAAATGCCTTAGTTGGAAATTTGGATCAAGTTTTACGTTCCTTTGGCTCATTTCTAGCACGAACGGGGATTAAGTTAGAACAGACTGTAGAAAATGTTATTCTGAAAAGGAGAGCGTAAGGAAGGGGGAATTGTAGATCACCTGGATAGCAGCAATGCTGTCAGTGTATGAGTGTATACAATTGGTGTTGGGAGTGGTTACAGGAAAACAAAATCACTTTAAAAAAAGAAAAAGAAAAAAAGCTCAGCACACACAGCAGCAAAAGCTTGGGTATTGATTTGAAAAGCTTTCTTCATCCCCTAGCAGAAAGTCTCTTGCAGATGTTTGCAGTAGAAGAGAGCTGCCCAAGGGCAAAGTGAAGCCAGTGCTGTCACATAGGAGATATGTGCCAAGATAGGAGGTAGAAGAAGCTAGGTGTTCAACGATGTGTAGCAAGCAACAAGCTAATTGTGACAAAGTCAGGGGGTCGCTTTGGATTTAACCACTCTCTTGGGTTTGGAAACCAGGCTGGATTGTTTGGGTATCACTATGGGACTTTCCTGGGTCTGAGATACAAACATTCAATTACAATAACACTTCAAAGACCTATTTTGGAATTATCAAAGTTGCAGTCCAGGGCCAAGGACTTACCTTGGTGTAAATCAAGAGCTGCGGCACTGGATTAAATAAAGCTAAATTGGTGTGAGAGGGAATCGGACTCATGTTCTTATCCATGTTCCAGCTCCGAGACTGTCCCAACCTTAAGTGCCACACCCTCTATCTACTTTGTGAAAATCCCTATCAAGCTTTGAGGATTTACAATAGACTGTCTCCTATTGTTTTCCTTCTCCACGTCCTAACTTCCTCCTTCATTTCTCAGTTGCCTTAATCTTTCCCCGGTTCGACCCCATTTCCTCTCTCTTCTGTAGATACCTTGATTGATATTAGAAGGTGTCATTTCCCTGCTGGTTTTCTAGCATTTTTCACCACTTTTTTTTAGAAACCAGACATTGCAGAGACAGATTTGAATCTCAAAGCTTAATTCAGAACTTTGCAAAGCAGGAAAAGACCAGTTCACTCCTGGGGCAAACATCTTTTGATTTAAGAAAAATTATGTCCTGAGTTAATTTGGTTCAGTGCCATAGAAACAGCTCCTAGAGCAAATGGAAAAGCCCCACAGGGCAGGGAGTGAGATCCTAATAGCTGAGGCCCAGTCAATTTGCTCTTTTATGAACGGACTGCAATGTGAGGAATTCAAGGCTTCTGTTTATTTAGTAAATCAGGCTAGTCCTGTTCTGGCAGACTCAGTACAAAATTTTCTCTACTGCTTATATTTTGCTTTAGAGCCTGCTCCCTTCTGTAGTTAAACATGTTTGCTTGGGACATTATAATCTGACACCACAGAAAACTGCTTTCTTTAATATAAAATTGGCCAAGAGGCCAAAGGTGCTATGGGTACTGTGCTGCTGGGAGGAACGGCTGAATCGAATAAACCATTCTACTCAAGTAGAATGTCATTGAATTCCAAATACAAGATCAAGTGTCAACAGAATCATCTTTCTGAGGTAGACAGGAGCTCCCTGCAATGAGCTCTGTCAGGGCCTTTCACAGAAGAGACATTAGAAACCTGCCATTAAACCTGGCATAGACATTAAAGATCCCAAAGGACCGATTTTGTAGGGATAGATATCATTGGCCATAGCTTTCTCTCCTCCTTGTTGTGCTGTATCAGCCATCAGCCTTCGTTTCACCATGGGAACACACACAGCAAGAATGAGATTTAAGACTTTCACCACCTTACATACCATGCCCTTTAATGCCTTTCTATTTATTGAAGTACTTCTTTCTTTTCCAGGAACTGTGTTCTAATCCCCAGTTTATCGTTGGAGGGGCCACCCGTACCGATATCTGTCAAGGAGCCTTGGGTAAAATTCTCTATTCAATTTTCAGATACGGGCACTTGAACACAGTGTCCAGGTTCCATACCGTAAAGATTCATGTCAGACGTTTAAATGTCTACTTCCTTTTTCTGCTTCCTTTTCCTTTCTTCCTTCTTTTCCATAGACCTTTCTCTTTCTTTTGGATCATAATCTACCTAACATTTCATGAAAGTAGCTCTGAGCACCTGCAACAGTGTTTGTCAGTTTCATACAGTGGTACAGCATATATTATCAGTAATTTAGTGTTTAATTAAATATTGATGTTGATACTGCAATTGATATTTGCCAGAAGACAATTGCAAATAAACAAAACGATGCAGTTTGTTCTACAAGAAAATACAACAGCACCAGGGAAGGAAGCTTTCTATACAATTCCACTGGGTACAGAAGTATTTCGGTTGGTTGTCTTGGGAACATAGAATGTGGACCATGTGCTGGGACTTGAACTGTGATGCACGCTTCTTTTAGAGCACAGAGGGGTTACTGTTCAGTGTATAATGATTAGTATATAAAAGCAGTAGTCTCATCTCCAGGGGTGATGCATAAGCATCAAAATTGGAGACCAGCTTTACCACTGACCTGGAAACCCTGTCCCATGAGGAGTGACCAGCAGCCTAATGGAGCAGCAGCAGTGACAGAGTTGGCAGATACACTCCTTTACTCCCCCTCCTTGGAGGAAGGGGGTTGCCACACAAACTGTTTCCTCTGTGAGTGGGCCCCACATCATGGGCCCTTTTCACACAGACACTCTCACACCAATAAAATGGGTGTTACATTTTATTATACAAGTTACAGGGCACCCACAGAGCAACACTGCAGCCCTGCAACACGGGCCCTTTTCACATGAGATGCCTCCACCCAGTTTCGATGGGTGGAGGCGTCTGTGTGAACACTGTGGGGCGGTGGGTGTAGGTGCGTGTGTGTTCCTGTGCAACACCAATCTCCACCCACCACCCACCCGTGGAGCAACCGGCATTGGAATACGTTGCTCTGTGGATGGGTGGTGGGTGGAGATGGGTGTTGCGTGGGAGCACGCACACACCTACACCCACCGCCCTCGGTGTTCACACAGACACCTCCACCCAGCGAAACTGGGTGGAGGCATCTCGTGTGAAAAAGGCCCATGTTGCAGGGTTGCCCTGTGGGAGTCCTGTAACATGTATAATAAAATGTTAACACCCATTTTATCGCTGTTAGAGTGTCTGTGTGAAAAGGGTCATGCTGTCACTAATCTGAGGGCAGGGGAAATGCCCCTTGGGCCACTTCCATTCATTGCCTGTGCCCATTTTACACGCGTTTCTCCCTTATATTTATGCAATTCATCCTTTTCTCCCTGTCCAGACAACACTCTCATCCTGGCCTCATCAGCAGTCTTGCCTGCTGTAAATTTCTCCTTCTCTTTGGGTTTCCTAAACCCCACTTTGTTCCCTCTCATCTGTTAAGATCATTTTATTTGTGCCAGAGCTTGTCTTAAGGCAGGGGTGGGGAACCTTTTCCCTCTGGGCCACTTTGAAAATGAGTACAATGTTAAAGTGCCAGTTAGGAGTTGCGGGATAGAGGACTTAAGGGTTGTGCTAAGGATGAAGGAAGGAACTGTGGTGACTGTGATTCCCCACCATGATGAACTGAGCCATCACGTCTGGACGGCAGTCACGACCCAAATTCCCCGCGGGGATTCCAGACCATGGTGAATTCGGGCGGGCACTGCGGCCGCATTGGTCGTGAAGCCCGCCCGTCTCCCCAGAGGGCGGGCGGCGTGGGGGGGCAGGGGCGTGCGGCCGCATGTTGCGCCATGCGACCCCACCCCCTCCCCGATTCCCCACCGGGAGCCGCCACCACGTCTATTCGCCTGTGATGCGGTGGTCCCGGCGGGGAATCATAGGTTTGTTTCTGTGACGGGGCCAATTGGCCCCGTCATCTCTGAAAATACCCATGCTTTCAAGTTCTGTAAATTCCAGTCAGACAGATTGGGATGAGTCACTGCGTTTTTTGATGATGGCTTACCGGAGTAGTGTTCAATCCTCTACTGGTTTCAGCCCTTCTTTTTGTCACTTTTGGGAGGGGAAATTACCCTGCCTATAGACATTGTACTGAATAAGCCACCAGAAAGGTCATTTTGTTCTGTGAATGAGTTTGTTCATCCCAAAGGGATATCTGAGGAAAGTGTGAGGTGCTGTTCAAAATCATCAGTGTAAAGCATCTCAGAGACAAAAGGATTAGGCTGCTTTTAGACGAGTGGCAGGATTTAGTGTGTTGAAAAATGCGCTTTGAGAAAAGTCACATGGGGGGCTTTCAGACGAGCTGGAAGTCACCAGCCATCACTGGAATTGCGGCTCGTGCATTATTTTAGAAGCGCATTTGAAAGTTAAAAATAACGTATGTGCCACAATTCCAATGACAGGCAGCGATTTCTCTAGCTTGTCTAAAAGCCCTCTATGCAACTTGTCTCAAAGAGCATTTTTCAACGCCTGGAGCCTGTCGCTCATCTAAAAGCAGCTTAATTTTGATATGAAGATGGCACAACAGACTTACAAGATAGGGGAGTTGGTTTGGCTCTGGGAAAGGAAGCAGGGGAAGGGGAAGTTTTCCAAGCTGCAACCAAAATGTTCAGGTCCCTATAGGATAGTTGCAAAAGTAAGTGAGGTGGTGTACAAGCTAGAATGTCTCCGAACAAGGATTCGGCGTACAGTTAATTACAACTGGTTAAAACCTTACATAGAAAGAACTATAGATGAAAATGTGGCTATAGGGGAGAGCCCACAGCCACAGCCGTTGCAGCCCAAGGGCACAACCCCAGGAAGCACTGAGGAGCACATGCCAGTGCAGGTGGTAGAGGGTACTCTGGTGACAGGCAGGCACAGAGATACACTTTATGTATGGTTGCCAGCATTTGAGCAGAGTGGGGACATAGCACCTCTGGAACCACTGGACTCTGGGGGCGTTTTCAGACAGACAACTAATCCTAGATAAAATCCTAGCTTATCTAGGATTTACAACCTCTGTTTTGTTCAGACAGACATTTTAATGCTAGATAACATTAATTCTAGATAGTCCATCTGAACACAACCTTGCTGTTAATCAGGATTTACAGGCTCCTGGATAAATTTGCAGTCAAATGGTGCTTTGCTGAAGTACTCAGTGAGATGTTCACTTCCTGGTGAACTTCAGGTGACTGACCATGGCTTTGACAGTGACACACAAGCAGAAAGTAAACTGTTTGCCAAGGGAGGGGAGGAGATGGAGGGGGGGGGGGAGAGACGGGAGGAAGCAGGATGAGCTGTGTCTCTCCACCCCACCCCACCCCCAGCACGCTTCCCCATAGCAGGCACCCCAATTGTCTATGTCCCCCACCCCTGGCGGCACCCTCCTCTCTTGCTCCCTGCCTGAATAAAAGTCATGCAACTATTAAAACAGAGTGAAAAGTATGGCGTGAGGTAAGCGTAACTGACATGAAACTGACTACAGCTTCCTCTTGCCAGGAGAGTAATTGACATGAAATGGACTATATCTTCCTATTGCAGGTGCTTCTGAGGCAAGGGAGTAATTGACACAAAACTGAGACAGTTTAAAGTCTTTTCAGCTCCTTTAATTCCCACACTCCCTGTCAGCCCTTTCATTCCCCCCTCCCATGCACCTGTTAGCTCTATGTACCATAGAGCAAGAAATGCCTAGAGAGGCTGGCAGGTCTTTACATAGGGCTCTGTGGCTTTAATCTAGGATTACTAATTATCTAGGAGCTAGTCCTTTCAGACTGACATTATCTAGGATTCATTTAAGATCCAGATATCATAAACCCTACCTTGCTGGGGTTTATAATATCCAGATATTTTCCAACATTCTAGGTTGTAATCTAGGATTAGCATCATTCAGACAGATCTCAAACATCCGGATTAAAGCCTTATCTAGGATTAGTTTGTCTATCTGAAAATGCCCTGGGAGTAACTATTCAGGCATGTCTGGATCAGAGTTACCCGTAAACAAGAGCAGACATCAGGTCAGAGCCCCAGTACGACATGAGGACTATGGCCCTTTTTACACGGATGGAAGTGAGTGGGGGGATGGGTGTCTGGCTGCAGTGAGTGGAGGTGGGTGGGTGTCCGTTTACATGGACATACACCCACCTCCACCCATCTCCAGTTTTCTGGAGGGCTCCGTGGGTGGAGGTGGGTGGAGATGGGTGTTGCGTGGGACTACACATGCACCCCCACCCATCCCACTTGGTGTTCACATGGGTGAACACCGAGCGGACACCCATTCACCCATTCACTGATGGCCTATTACATGGAGCGCCCCCACCAACACCCACCCTAACACTGAAAAGGAACCGGCTCCTTGTAATTGCACGAGGGACGTACAAGGAGAATGGAAAGGAGCAATCGGGTAGCCTCTCCGTGTGCCAGGATGGCAGAGATCAGCTGACAGAGTGGTAAGTAACCTGCTTTGTGGATAAGGACTGAGACACTGGACAAAGTGGGACTCCACCATGACCACCATCAACAACAGTTCAGGGAGGACAGCGCTGTCAGCCACACTCTGGTTACAGGCCTGGACATTGGTTCTGATGTGGGAAGTTTCCCAAGGTAATATAAGTGTTGATTTCAATCCTTTTTATATTAAAAATTGTTCACTGTTACACTAGGTTTGGGTTCAGTGTCTCCCTGTTAAATAGATGGAATTCTCATAATACATTTTACGGGCAAATACATGGTTGGCAATCCATTACTTGTGTGTTTTTGTTTTTTTTTTAAAATGTATTTATTTATTTTGATTTATATCCCGCCCTATCCCCGAAGGCTCAGGGTGGCTCACAAACACATATAAAAATACAAATGTAAAATAAATAATTAAAACCCCACAAAAATTTAAAACACCCCTTCACCCTCCCCCCAATCTCTCCCTACCCATTGAATGCCTGGCCAAATAAAAAGGTCTTACCCTGCTTACAGAAGACATTCAAACTAGGGCTCAGGCGAGAGTCCAAGAGAAGGGAGTTACAAAGCTGTGGGGCAGCCACCGAGAATGCCTCTCTGTGGGCCTGAGTCGTATGAAACTGGGCAGCGATGGAACCCGCTAGGGATGGGCGAATGCGGTTTGGAAGTTTGGAGTTTGGACCGAACTCGACCAGTTCAGTCAACCGAATCGAACTTCCGAACCGAACTCAATTTTCGAACTGAACCGAATTTCCGAACTCTGCTCTGTTCGCCCATCCCTAAAAGATAATATTCCATTTAGTTCAGTGGGGTTTGAATTTCTGAACTTTGTTCAGAAGTTTGGAGTTCGGACTGAACTCGAATAGTTTGGTTGACCGAACTGAACTTCCGAATCGAATTTCTGAACTGAAAAAAACCGAATTTCTGAACTCGGTTCTGTTCGCCCATCCCTAGAACCCGCAAGAGGACACCCATATCTGCCATGATTTCAGTGATGGGAGACAGGGCTGGATTTTCAGCCCTGTCTCCCATCACTGAAATCATGGTAGTTACAGGCTAATCATGTCAAAAACCCTGCACATATGAGTGGGACATCAAGTGATCACCCTGCCATGATTTCGGCTTGTGGCAGTTCCCACCTCCCGTCTCGTGTGCAAATGGCCATAGATGTATTCTGTTCCTTCCTCTCCTCACTCATTATGGCTGCTCACCTTATGCCTTGCAGGGCATAAGGTTGGCTTTGTCTCGTGTTGCCACGACATCACCCCCACCGTCTCCATTGACTCTCCTATTGTACTGCAATGTTCAAGCTTTTTATTTCCACCATGAAGGCCCCTAACAATTCTGCTCCTCCATTAGGTCTTGCCTCCTCTGTTCTGTCAGTCATAACACAAGACCTTTGTTCTGTGATCTCATGCCTATCATGCAGTCAGGCATAGCAGCCATTTTGTCTGTGTCTTCAGGGCAAACAGCCAGGGTTTTAAACCAGCCATTTCCAAGACTGTGGCTATTTAGTGTCACTTTGGGTGATTTCAGACATGACGGGGCGCCTGTCGACCCCGTTCCAGATTCACTTTTTGCCTCCTTGCCAGAATCA
>QEPC01008101.1:2230675-2280900 GCA_003113815.1 Sphenodon punctatus
GGGGCCGCGGCTTTGGAACTCCCTTCCGGAGGAAGCTCGCCTGGCCCCCAGCCTGTTAACATTTTGGCGAAACTGTAAGACCTGGCTGTTCGCCCAGGCCTTTGGGAGGGAGGGATAGGGGGGTGTTTTAGTTCCCTCACCTACTTGGGGTTTTATGCTGATCTTAGTCCTGTTTTAATGTTTTATAATATGTATGATGATTTTAATTGATTTTATTGTTTTAATATTTTGGAAGCCGCCCCGAGCTGCATGGCAGGAGGGGCGGGGTAGAAATTCATGGAAATAAATAAATAAATAAAAATAAATTTCCTACACCAGGGCCTTTTCCAACCTAACTGTGCCCCTTTCCCATTCCTGGATAGGGTGGCCATACCTCCCCTTTAAAAGCAGACGCTTATGAAAGATACATGTTGCAGGGCTGCATTGGTTCCAGTGCAGCCCTGCACCTTGTATTTTTCATAAGCATCCTCTTTTAAAGGGGAGGTATGGTCACCCTATTCCTGGATCTAACCCCTAGATCCAGTTCTTACCACTAAGCACTGCAAACTTGAGCTGGGAGTAAGGGAGCAGAGATAAGGGCAGCATGCACACAAGGATAAGAGACAGTTCCATGGCACAGCTCCATGATCTGGACCCTCCTCTTCCTAAGCACACCCCTTAAGTACCTCTGCCCCCATCTTCTATGCGGCTGTCAGAGCTTGTACTAATTTTCCCCTAGGAGGGGAACGGTTCTCCTCCCCTGTACTAGAGGATCACATGATTATCCAGGAAGAAATGGTTCTGGTTCCTGATTGTACCCTGTTTGTAGAGGAGCTAGTACAATGGGGCTCAGAGCTCAGCTAGGGTTCTAAATTCTACTGTCATGATAAGAACTATTTTTGTAAATTGGGGCAACTCCCTTCACTTCACTTGAGCTACCCAGATTTATACCAACTGAGGATCAGAAGCACAGTTTTTAGAAGGGCTCTTAGCTTGGGTCTCTCTGTGGAATCTGGATGTAAGGGTGCCTGCAATGGGTTATATACAATCTCGAGCATTTGCAACATGGCATACTTGGTGATATTGGTCCATATTCCTGATAGACAGTACATTGTCTCACAGTTGGGCTTTTCACACATGGAGGGGAAAGAGAGACAAAATAGACACTGAAGGTGAAATCCTGGCTCCATTGAAGTCAATGGCAAAACTCCCAGGATTTAATCCAGTAAGGAAAAAAGAAGGTTGAAATGTTCAATCTCCACTTTGTGCAGGGTGAACGGATCGTACGAGGCTCTCTCTGGAGGAAGCACCACTGAAGGCTTTGAGGATTTCACTGGTGGGATTGCAGAGTGGTACGAGCTGCAAAAAGCCCCATCCAACTTGTTCCAAATCATCCAGAAGGCTCTTCAAAAAGGCTCTCTCCTCGGATGCTCTATTGATGTGAGTTAGCCCAGCTCCCTACCCCGCTGCTGGGATTCTATGCTCATGTACTACCTGCCTGATACAGGAGCCAAGTGTGTGGCCACCAGGTCTTGGAAAGGCAACATTCATACATGATCTATCAGATAACATTTACAAACACTCTAGTGGTATATAAGAGCCAGGACTCTGTTTCTAGCAGAGCTGAAAGAAATAGTGCTTTCACTTTTCTGGCATTCCTGGGAGGACGGTTACTGCATGCTGTGTTTAAGTGCCTCATCTACCATAGCTTTATTTTTCTATTTTGATCATGTAGTCAGATAGGCCTGTTCTAGCAGGCAGTTACCTGAAGCCTCAGGTGGGGAGTCTAAGTGGGATAGGATTGTGTAGGTCAGGTGACAGGGAAGACATGGGCATATGAAGCTTGTCCGAGAGCCTAGTTAGAGAGGCTACTAGGGAAGCTTGGAGAAGGGATCTATGTTAAAAGCATGGCCTCCAGGTTAGGGTTGAAGTCTGTGGCAACACTCCCATTGACTTTAATGGGGGAGGTATGTCACGTGCCCTTTGTTAAAACATGGTTTTGTAAGACTGAGGGTGTTTTTCCATTTTGGTGCTTTTTCCTGGACTTAAAAAGTCCGGGATTTAGACACTTGCTCCCCCAAGTCATCCAGGCTGGCACCATTGGAAACAGTGGTGCCACGCAACTCCCACTCAGTTTGAGACCCAGACTTGTAAAACCCCGATAGCCGAGGTCTTACAAGTCCAGGTCTCAAAGCGTGCATGAGTCGCACAGCACCACTGTTTCCAATGGCGCCTGGGCAACTTCAAGTTGGGAGCGAACATCTAACCCCCCCACCCTCTGCAGGGTCCAGGGAAAAAGCAACAACATGTAAAAACACTGTAATTCCATGCCCATGTTGGGGGGGCGTGGGGGGTGTAACTGGGCTGAATCCCGGTATCTGCAGATTGTGCAACTACACAGGGTCGCTCCAAAACATGGAGTCCACAAATAAATTTGAAATGACAACACAAGCGTTAGAAACACTGGCATAAAATACAGACTTCACAGGCCTGGCACACCCACCTGCACCAATTTAGGAGAGAGTTCCTGAACATTTGGGACCCATAATTAACCTAGAAATAGCCACAGGACAGTGATGAGCACTGGTATAACAACACAAAGGCCCCCACACTACACACCTTACAACTGACTGGCACACCATCTCAGCAGCCAGAGCAGTGAGGGAGATGTTATCATTGCTTCCAGCATAATTTGGGATTCTTCTTCGTATTCTAAAATCAAATATATATGTTCTGTACAGCTGCTGACCTTGTATGATCTGTGGTTTTTATTTTTCCATTTATTTAGTTATATTTGTGATTTACTTAATTTAGTTGGTGATGATAAAATAATTCCCACCAAAAAGAAAGCATTTTAATTTTAACAAGGTTGGCTATCAGATATTCCTATATTATTTATTTATTTTATTTATTTATTTGTATTTATTGGCCGCCCCCTCATGCCTACGGCATCCCAGGGTGGCTCACAGCAGATAAAACAATACTAAAATACATAAAATGTCAACAGTATAAACAATTAAAACTACCCACCCCCACCCCACCCTCCCCTCNACCTCTGCCCCCATCTTCTATGCGGCTGTCAGAGCTTGTACTAATTTTCCCCTAGGAGGGGAACGGTTCTCCTCCCCTGTACTAGAGGATCACATGATTATCCAGGAAGAAATGGTTCTGGTTCCTGATTGTACCCTGTTTGTAGAGGAGCTAGTACAATGGGGCTCAGAGCTCAGCTAGGGTTCTAAATTCTACTGTCATGATAAGAACTATTTTTGTAAATTGGGGCAACTCCCTTCACTTCACTTGAGCTACCCAGATTTATACCAACTGAGGATCAGAAGCACAGTTTTTAGAAGGGCTCTTAGCTTGGGTCTCTCTGTGGAATCTGGATGTAAGGGTGCCTGCAATGGGTTATATACAATCTCGAGCATTTGCAACATGGCATACTTGGTGATATTGGTCCATATTCCTGATAGACAGTACATTGTCTCACAGTTGGGCTTTTCACACATGGAGGGGAAAGAGAGACAAAATAGACACTGAAGGTGAAATCCTGGCTCCATTGAAGTCAATGGCAAAACTCCCAGGATTTAATCCAGTAAGGAAAAAAGAAGGTTGAAATGTTCAATCTCCACTTTGTGCAGGGTGAACGGATCGTACGAGGCTCTCTCTGGAGGAAGCACCACTGAAGGCTTTGAGGATTTCACTGGTGGGATTGCAGAGTGGTACGAGCTGCAAAAAGCCCCATCCAACTTGTTCCAAATCATCCAGAAGGCTCTTCAAAAAGGCTCTCTCCTCGGATGCTCTATTGATGTGAGTTAGCCCAGCTCCCTACCCCGCTGCTGGGATTCTATGCTCATGTACTACCTGCCTGATACAGGAGCCAAGTGTGTGGCCACCAGGTCTTGGAAAGGCAACATTCATACATGATCTATCAGATAACATTTACAAACACTCTAGTGGTATATAAGAGCCAGGACTCTGTTTCTAGCAGAGCTGAAAGAAATAGTGCTTTCACTTTTCTGGCATTCCTGGGAGGACGGTTACTGCATGCTGTGTTTAAGTGCCTCATCTACCATAGCTTTATTTTTCTATTTTGATCATGTAGTCAGATAGGCCTCGACGAGGGTGGCATGGATTTTGCAGAGGGCCCCAACTTCCCTAGATCTGGCACTGCCACACAGTCACTCAGCAGGGAGTGCTGGAAACAGAGGCACAGACCCCAGCAGTGATAACTGCCTTCCCACAGCAGTCTAAAAATAATTTATTCTTGAGTGGTTCCATTGAGTTCAATGGCGAAGATTGCGGCCTTTGTTTATTTTTACATCATGGTCTTGAATGGTCTCAAACAAACTGAATGAGTTTGTCAAGGAATGATCTTTGGACCTGGTTCTCAGAAAGGGAGACAGTGGGGAATCCTAGTATATTGCTGCAGAGAGTGATTTCTGCAAAACTGGAGCTGCAGTCCATATAGCATCCCAGAAATCACCGTACCTTATTGCTATTGAAATTGCTCCTAAATGATGCATGAATTCTAGGCTGTATCCCTGAGCCAGAGTGCTAGTTATGTTGTCTGTTTTTCAAAAGCTCACAACAGCCAATGCCTACACTGAATCCACATGATGGACACATTATCTCTGTGTAAATAAAAGAAGAGAATGTTGAGGAGATGTTTCCAGACAGGTTAAAGCATCAGAATAAATTTGTTATTAAAATAAAGCAAAGAATTTCTAGACGGAATAAGCTAGTAAAAGATACAAGAATAAAGGCAAAAAAATGCAACGTCTGTAAGAGACTGAGTAATGTTAGAAGGTGTGAAGCACTGTATACAGGCTAATTATGCAAATGTTATGAAGAAATGTAGATTTTATTTTAATCCAGTGTGAGGGGACCAATAGTTTTAGAATATCCATTCACAACATATAGGACTATCCTGCCCCATTAAAGTCAATGGGTAAAGCCATAAATGTGGAGAGGGTGCTTGGATTTTAATTAAATCAAAGAGAGACACAAAACAAGAAGTTGCACAGCTGGAAATGTAATATGCAAAACCTGGTGCTGCCCCTTCTTTCAGGAGGATTTCCCAGCATTGTCTAGTTCCTGTTGCTCTAATAAAATAAAATTTAAAACATCTAGTTTCCCTGGATCTCTGCCCCAGAACGATCCAGGTTATGAAAGCTCTTAGCTAGGGGGAGAGTGAGAATGAGAATGCATTGAGCTAACATTCAGGCCAAGCACAGACACAAAAAATGCTGCTAAAAGAATTTAAATTATTTCACTCTCTCTTCTTACACACCCTGAGGAGATTAAAAAAATAATATTATCCTCATTTTACGATAGAGATATCTGACAGTAAATCTCACACAGTGGCCACAGCTACACAAGGTGGGTAGATTCTGTTGCTGCATCCATGGGGGAAGGGGGAGAATGGACAATAGCTGTAGTGCATATAGAGTTAGGGTCATAGAGCTGGAAGGGACCTTGATGGGGTCATCTACTCCAGCCCCCTGCACCAGCGCAGCATTCACCATACCCAAACTACCTGCATAGAAAATAAATCTACCCAACAAGACAGCCTATAAAAAAAATCTGTCACAAGCAGAGACCAGGACTATATGCATTGGCAATGGGGAAGCTGCACTCAGCACCATGTACAATTCAGTCATTTCCCCACTCCAGTTATTTTCAAATGTGACAGTGAACTGCCCCATCATGCTTTGATCCTGCCCGGGGTGAGGGTCCTCACTCTGGATAGAATCTGGCCCAGCAACCCAACAGACAAGTCAGGGCCTGGGTGGGAAGAGGGTGGGGCGATGTGCAATCATGGGTCCGCATGGCCCTGCCTTCCACCCTGCTGAATGCAGCCTGCCCTCCCCCCTTGGATGACCAAGACGGCCTATGAGGCTAACAAAACTGCCCGGAACATCTCCGGCCCCGGATCAGGGTCAGGTAGAGCGGGCGATCACATGTGATGGCCTTCTCTGCCCCAGTCCAGAGATGGCTTCCCCTTCCCCAGGCCATGGCAAATGTCCAGGCTGTGACTCAGGGATGGGCCCAAGTTACAGCCCAGCCCCAAAACCACCATGGGTCCGGCCCATGGAGACATCTGGCTGGGCAGCTCAGATGTACCTGTCCCATGGCCACTCACGGTACCATCATGTCTTAAAATAGCCTCCTTTTGCTTCCTGCTGATTGTCACAGCACCAGTGGGAGCTGAATCCTTCTTTGCTGTGGCCACAGTCAGTTCCACTGCTTCCCATGGTTTCCCAGACCACTAGTGGTTTGCATATCATAAACCAGGAATGGGTGCTTTAGCCCTACCATCTTATTGAGCAGGCCCCCTGCACACTTGCTCGCCTAACTTTGTAATATCTCCTTAAAACACCCCCCAGAATTCATGGCACATTCATGGAGAAGAACCTTGTGGTCACTGAGAGCTTCTGCTTGGTCATTGTGCTGCTCCACATGGCTGATGCTGACATCTGGCATAGAATTTGTATCCTGCTGCTACAGCAGAAACCCCTACTAGAGCTAAGTGACACTCCACCCACTTAGCAGTATGGGGCAGTGGTCCCCAGAATTTTTCTTGTGTAGCCCCATTTTGAGCCTCTTATCAATCCCAGACAGCAACAAAGACGTGCAAAGTCTAGCAAATATCAACTGGGCTTGTGACTCCATCTGCAGATGGTGTAACCCTTTTCGGGCTCACAATCAGCAGTCTGAGAACTTCTGGTCGAGGGTGCACAACACAGAGAAACTCCTACTGCTCTAGCACCCTGAGCTAGAGGTAAGATCCTCTCCACTGGAGAAGGGGTTCTGCGTACAGCAGCGGGTTTCAAAACTTTGGTGAGGCACTTCGTAAATCCTCACAGCACCTCTTTTCTTTTTCACCTTTGAACCATCCCTGTTGCTTTAAAATGAACCATTTTCATTGCTGTGTCCTCACACTTGCAAGGGAGCTAAATATCACAATAGTTTCTCTGTATTTCCAGATCACAAGTGCTGCTGAGACCGAGGCAGTCACTTCACAGAAGCTGGTCAAAGGACATGCTTACTCTGTCACAGGAGCAGAAGAGGTAATCTCCCCATTCTGGAAAGGAGGGGAATGGAATGGGCTTTAGATACAGTCTCCTTGTCGGCAAAGTATATTTTGTTTGCATCCTACTTGCTTTGTATTCACGTTTTCCCATTCTATTACTTATTACAAAAAATCCTGTAACACTGGAAAATTGTTCAACACTCTGCCCTCTTGTGGTTAAATTACTTCACAACAGGAATTTATAGTACCTTAAACAAGGGTGGAGGATTTTTTTTTGTCCAGGGACGACACTGGCAATTTAAAATTGGATTGTGGGGGGATTTAGATGGGGGGGAGGGGTTGCTTCTCCTCACCAATCAACAGGAAGCAGCGGTTCCCTCCCAGCCGCCATGCAAGCGCCTGACCTAGCCTTTCCCTGGCTAGCACTGGAGCTTGCAAGCCAATAGGAAGCACTTCCCACCTACCACTTCAGCTCCCTGGCCCAGAACACCCCTGGCAGTGGGCCACCCCATGGGGGAGCTGTGACCAGATTTAAAGGGAGATACATGTGTATTATTCTGCTGTATGTAGGGAGATTCTCATTACTGGAGGTTCCTCAACCTCAGCCTAAAGCATGACTTTAACAGTCCTAACTATTTACCGGATGTCTATTTGATTGAAAAAAGGCAGTGTATAAAGCTGGGCAAGCCAGTCACGGTTCTGAGCAATTCAGAAGGCCCAGCCTTGGCTTTCTATGCCCACACATGACTTACAGCAGTGAGCAAGCTCAGCACTGGCTCAACAAGCAGAGCTGAGCCAACTGGGTTAATATGACTCTCCATTCTCCCCCAAACTGATACCTCGCTTACTAGTGGCAGGCCTTGTAGAAGGAAGGCACTTCCTTCCTGTGCATCCAGGACAAATTTCCTGTTCCAGACTCTCCATCCAGTGGGGAAACACTGTGTGAAAACAGTCATGCACGTAACTCCGCGTTAACACTGCTTTAACATTTCTTATGCATGTTTCAGAGCTATATTGGTGCCCTGTGCAGCCCTGCAACATCCATAAGAAATGTTAAAGTGGTGTTAAAGTGCAGTTAAGGTGCATGCCCGTTTTCACCCTCGGAGTTTCACATGAACACACGCACGCACAGAGGCCCAGGACTAAAAAGCCCTTGGAAAATCAAGGGCTCTTTACCTCAGGGCAAGAGTCAGTTGTAGGGAATCCCTGGAAGTGACAATACATTGGGTGTTAATAAACATCTGCCTGGGCAAGAGCCTTAGGCACAAGTCAGTTAGTGGGCCACAAGATGTGGACCCACTACAGCTCCCAAGTCCCAACTGGATAGGTGGCTGGTCAGGAATTGCTGGTCAGGAACCAAGCCTACAGTCTGGGCAGGAGAGCTGCCCAGGTGGGCAATAGTGGGCAAGTGCATTTGTTCGCACTGCCATCCTGGCCCTGGCGTTGCCATAACTGGCCACCATGGCTTCCCATTATGGGTAGCCATGGCTGCCTGTCATAGTGGGAGGGAGGGGCACTGGCTGCAGCATGGCAGCCGGGCCAGCCGGACTCATAAGAACAAAAGTAGCGCCGTACTGGGTCAGACCAATGGTCCATCAAGCCCAGCATCCTGTCTCCAACAGTGGCCAATCTCCGTCTCTTGGGAGAAGTAACCAGCAGGTCACAATGGGAAATCCATCCCTTGTTGTTCCACTCCCCAAAAGGAAGAGGTTACATCCCCCAAACCTAATAGCCAATAATAGACGTATCCTCCAAAAACTTTCCAATCCTTTCCCTTTTTAAAACTAGCCCACAGTCTGGAGATAATCCAATCCCTTCCAATCCAATCCTGTTTTAAAACTAGCTACACTGCTGACCGTGACCACTTCTTCTGGTATTCAATTCCACAAATTAATTGTGCACTGAGTGAAAAAATACGCTCTCTCATTTGTTTTAAATCTGCTGCCAGCTCTAGTACTGTTAAAGAGGGTAAATAACCTCTCCCTGTTTATATGTTCCACACCACTCATGATTTTATAAACTTCTATCATATCCCCCTTTCAGTCTTCTCTTCTCCAAGCTGAAGAGCCCCCACTTACTAAGCCTGTTTTCATACAGGAGCCGTTCCATGCCCTTGATCATTTTTGTTGCCCTTCTCTGTACCTTTTCTAGTTCTACTATGTCTTTTTTGAGATGTGGCGACCAGAACTGCACACAATACTCCAGGTGTGGTCGTATCATAGATTTATAGAGGCATTTCAATATATTCAGATTTATTCCCTTGCTGAATTATTCCTTACATTCTGGTTTTGTTTTTTGTTTTTTAACCACTGCTGCACACTGAGCTGAGGATTTCAATGTATTGTCCACAATAAGCACGATCCAGCTCCATACAAGCCAATGGGAGCTGGATTGAGCTCAGTGACTCCAAGATCCTTTTTGTGAGTGGTAACTCCTTATTTAGAATCTAGCATTGTATACATATAGTTTGGGTTATTTTTCCTTTTGTGCATCACTTGTCCACATTAAATTTCACCTGCCATTTGCCCAGTCACCTAGTCTTGCAAGAGGCTCCTGAAATTCTTCACAGTCCGCTTGAGTTTTAACTGTCTTGGATAACGTTGTGTCATCTGCAAATCTGATCACCTCACTCTTTATTTCCTTCTCCAGATTATTAATGAATATATTAAACAATGTTGGTCCCAGTACAGATACCTGGGGCACTCCACTAGTTACTTCTCTGTACTGTGAAAACTGACCATTTAGTCCTACAATTTGCTTCCTATCTTTTAACCAGTTGCCAATCCACAATAGGACACTGCCTCTTATCACATGACTATTTAATTTCTTCAAGAGTCTCTCATGAGGGACCTTATCAAATGCCTTCTTAAAGTCCAGATACACTATATCGACTGGCTCACCCTTATCCACATGTTTATTTACACCCTCAAAAAATTCCAATAGATTAGTGAGGCATGACTTCCATTTCCTAAATACATGTTGACTCTTTCCCCATTAAGTCATGTTTATCAATATGATCAGTAATTCTGTTCTTAACAACTGTTTCCAAATTCAGGTCTCTTCTGGCACCCTCCCCAGCTCGGTTGATCGGCGGGAACATTTATTCTGTTCCCCAACCTGACCTGGCCCGGGGTGGCCCTCTGTCCCCAGGACATGTATCTAGCATGCCGGCTGCATGTATATTAACACCCATTGTCTGAACAGCACAGGGAAGGAACAGAGTTAAAAATGGCTGCTCAAAGTTACCTCAGGGCAGCTGTTTATGCAAACAGGCTCTAAGACTCAGTAGGTCTCAGAGCTTTTGGACATGGCATTTTCAAAACTGAATCATTGTTGGCTATCTTAGTACCAGCTTATAGACATGGTCCTAATCCTGCAAGCTCTCCATGCACCGGACTGCCGATGGGAATTAGGAACCCGGTACTCTGCACACTGACAATGACTTTATTATGAGCGAGGAGGCAGGTCACAGCACAACCACCTTCAGCAAACAGGAAAGAGGGTTATGCATCCAGGGATGACACGGCTATCACCTGAGAGAGACACTAACCACACTGTTTGGGAAAGGATTATCTGTGCAATGGAGGATGAATTGCCTGGAGCAGTAAAAGGGGGTGGGGGAAGCAGGGAGAGTATAGAAACCAAGAGAGTCTTCCCATTGACTTCAATAGGCTTTGGAACAGGCTCAGAGTAACTGTACTGGAAGCGCCCCCACACCTCAGATTAAAATGTTGCCAGTAGTGAGTCCCTGGCATTCTGCCTCCATGCTGAGAAAGCTAATGGACAGTTGGCAGCTGGAAGACTTGTAAATGCAGCTAGCCTTCCCTGTTTCCCAGTAATTATATAGCCATGGGAGCGACTCTGTAATAGATAACTATTCAATAATAGTTAAGGTAGCTGCATCAATGTGTTAAAATCAGGAACACTCTATTTATTATAAAATTGGAATGATTTCCCTTATCACTAGCTTCAGTGAGGGGTTTAATCTTTCCAAATATCAGAAAAATCAGATGAAAAACAAGAAATTTACAGACATTTGAATTTTGGAAGCAGAATGACATTTTCTCCCTGTGCACCTTCTTTTTTTGGGGGGGCAGATGGAGACTTAGTTCTGAGAGCAGTATTAAGAAATCTAGCAGTGCTCAAAAATTCAAGTATGGCCTGAATTGATTTTGTATTTTTAGTTTTTGAAAATAGCCAGACCAAAATAGCTGAAATCGATATGGGAATATTGTTACCATGGCAAATAATTATTCAGATATTTGGAAAGCTGTCTAAAAATGCAAATAGTATTCCCAAATACAGTAATGTCTATTTGTTTCAGCTTAAGTGGGAACTAATTTTCCTGAAAAGCAATGCTCCAGCCTAGTGCTAGGAGGTGCTGTGCTATTAGAGTTGGCGTAGTCAAGAGCCAGAACATTTTGTTTGTTAAAGATCCTGTAGCAGTATTGGAGTGCTAAATACAGTTTGCACTCTTGTACTCAATAACTGATCTGACTAAATCTGTAGACTGGCTAAGGAAAAAGGTTCTGTTTATAACTAGACACTATTAAATAAAGCTCCGGTTTAAGAATGAATACTGCACTCTGCATAAATAATGATGTGTCGCTTCGGTAGCGATGCTCTTGACTGTTATGTCTGGATAGCACGGTCACTTTCCCATCACAAGAATGGGTTTGGGTTACCCCCAAGCATTCAAATATTTGATCTGCACACATTACAAATCCCTTGCGTGCCTGCTCTAGGCAATCAGAGCTCATCTAAAGCCAGCTTGGCTGTGTGCCTTGCTTTCAGACTAAAGAGCTGTGCATATGCTTACCCACATAACTAAGAGATGGGGTGTAGCCATTTTAATCAGAGCATTTTCTCCCATGTATCTCAACTTATACCCTCTGTAAGTCAGTCCCTTCTAATCCCATCAGGTGAATTGCCGAGGCAGTATGCAAAAGCTGATCAGAATCCGAAATCCCTGGGGAGAAGTGGAGTGGACCGGAAAATGGAACGATAAGTGAGTTAAAGTTTAGGGTGCTAAAGTGTTTGTCCCAGAGGCCTGACTAAACCTCAGCTGGGTAGCTGCATTGTGCTACCTGACATTTCCTCTTGCGTCATGATGGGACTCAGCACTCGCCACTTTCTACCCTAGTCCATTGTGTGGTATTACTGTGTACTGGTTAAAACGTCCATTCCTTTGTCACCTTCTTCTGAAAACACTTCCTAGTATGTTCTGTCTTCTTTCTGAGCCTGGTCTGTAACGCTCATCTGGCTGTGGTTACTTACTGTAGCTCTGTTGGAATTTCCAGCTCCTCACAACTCTCAAAGACTTGGGCTTCTAGAGAGAGCGTTCTGCATTCTCAGGAGAAAGCTTTCTAGCAAGACAACTCCTCCTAATGTTTTAACAAAGAAATGTAATGTTTGTTGGTATAATGGGGGCAAATAGATGGACCGCAGCCCCAGTTCCGCTCCACCGCACCTCTAGGTGGCCTGTTCATCTAGAGACAGGCTGCCAGTCTAGATTACCAAAAGACTTAGCCCTAGTCTAGATTACCAAAAGAAGCAGACTCTGGACCAGCCCCACTTGTGGTGCTCTGGAACATCCAGGAGCACCACACGCGGAGGTGGAGCTATAGTCTGTCTGCTCAGTGGATGGCCATTGCAGCTCTGCTCTTGGCCAGGGTTTACCCCAGGCAACACCCTAGAGTTGCAGGCAGCAGCCTAGAATGTTGGTCGATCTGCCCACAACTCTGTGTTGTGGGGGAGGGGGCACTGCACAGGCAGACCATGGGCCGTGGCAGCTGCCGGGTCCATTTAAAATGAACCTGTGTGGGGCTGGATTCAGGGCTGGATGTGGGCTGTACATGGGGCTGGATGCAGGCAGACATGGGGGTGCACCCCCAGAGCAGCTCCCAGGGTGGCCACTCCCACGTCTGTCTGAAGACAACCAATGAAAATCTGGTCTGCTCTCTCCAGCTGCTAGAGTGTAGCAGATCATTTAAGCAATTCTTCCCAAACAGCATAGGGGACTAGATCAGTGATTCCCAAGGTTTTTGCTTGTGTGGCTCCACTATGGCCGCTTTTAAACGAGGCGCTCAAAAGCGCCTCCTGAGCCCCGCGTTGAGAGAATGAGTGGGGATGTCTGGATATAAATAGTAATTAGTGAAGCTGTTTTCTGCTGTGAGGAGTAAGAATAAAGTTGCCTGTCTGTTTTAACCTAAGAAGACTACAGCATCCACTAGATTCATTTCTGAAGCTCTCATTACAACAGTGACCCTCCCCCACAGCAACAGATTCCTGCAAAGCACGTCAAATGTCAGTCAGAATGACATGCCCCCACTGGGGCCCAACCCACAGTTGTGGAGCCTCTGGCCTAGATTAGGGCTGAACCAACTGCAAGTACTAAAAAAATTACACTTGGGTATTTCTGAGTTTCTAAGGATCGGACCTGAGTTTTTGGCTGCTCCTTGATAACTTGGCTGAATACTCAGCACTCAGATGCAGCAGGAAAGGGGTAGGGGGCAGCAACCTCACCAGAAATTGGAAAGAGCTGGCAGCACCCTTCCTGAACGCATTCTGTTTAAACTTCTGGTATTCACGTTTAAAACACTTCACGACCAAGCTCCCCCTTACCTCTAGGACCTAATCTCCCTACTCAGTTCTGCACGCGCTCTCCGCTCTTCCTCTGTCCCCTCCCTCACTCTCCCTCATTTCTCCATCTCACCTCATCGCCTTCGACCCGTCTCCCTCGCTGCCCCTCATGCCTGGAATTCCCTCCCTGCCCACATCCGCCTTGACCCCTCCCTCTGCTCCTTCAAATCCCTCCTCAAGACCCACCTTTTCCTCGCCGCCTTTCCCAATCCCTGCTAGACATTCCCATATACTTGCTGTCTGCCCTCCTCTGCAGACGGCTGCAACCTGATTGTAACCAAGCCAAGCACACACACCTGAATCTTCGCATCTGCTTGAATGTTTGTCTGTCTTCTCCCCTGTCTCTCCCACTGTCCCCTCTCCCTGTCTCCCCCTCCTTGTCTTTTAGATTGTAAGCCACAGGCAGGGACCGCGTCTATTTCTATGTTCTGTACAGCACCAGGTCACATGACTGGCGCTATATAAATGTTTATAATAATAATAATAATGGATTGCTCTGGGAGCACAGAACAGTGGCTCCGTCTACTCCACAGTGGTGCGCCAGCTCCCTCTACTTTCAGAGTTTGCTGCCTCCTGCTCCTGCCTCCCTGTCCCTTCCCAGGGGGCAGAAAAGTCACTAGAAAGCAGAGAGAGCCTGCGCCGCTGTGGAGTGGACAGAGCTGCTCTTCTAATGCAAGTCTCTGGGAGCATGCTGGGAAATGTAGTCCAGCATGCTCCCAAGGAACATTAGATCATCAGCCATGGTTGGCTCTCTGTGAGCATAGTGGACAACATTTCCCAGCATGCTTCCAGAGAACACTAGCGAGCATGCTCCCGGAGACTTGCATTAGAACATCAGCTCCACTCCACAGCGCTGCTGGCTCCCTTTGCTTGTCGTAGGTTTGCTGCCCTCTGTCCCCTCCCCAAGCTGCCTTCTTCCTACCTCCTTCCTGCGATCCACATTCCTTGATAGAGGAGTTGCTGAGTACCGGGCCAATTCTTCAGTTGCTCAGTACTTGGCAAAACCGAGTCAAGTGCCAGGATACTTGGCAAAAAATAAGTAATCCCGAGGACCGGGTTTCAGCCCTAGTCTAGATTACCAAAAGCGACTAGTGATTCTAGGGGCCTCAGCTATTTTGGTGCTCAAGTTAAGACACCTTGAGGTGTCACAGGGCAGATGCCCAGGGCTTATTGAAAATTAGGTGCCTTTAAGATCTCTCATGTTGGTAAGCCACAAATCAAGGTGGATCTCTGGATAATTCTGAAAATTTAGGCTAGTGTTAGTGTTACTCTATCCTGAATAAACACAAAATACAGTTGTCATGAAATGCTGTGAAGGCCCATAGTATACCTGCTTCAAAAAAGGATCAGGTAAATTCATAGAGGTTAGGGCTATTGATAGCTATTGGCCAAGATGGCCAGAGGATGAAACCTTATGGTCCAGGTATTGTTAACCCTCTCATTGCTGGAAACTGGGAGTGAGACCAACAGGGGAGAAACACTCCATATACGTCCTGGGCTTTCTGCACTTCCCCTGAAGCATCTAGTACTGGTCACTATCAGAAACAAACTACTGGTCTAGTTGGACCATTGGTTTAACCCAAGATGTTATTGGTTTAACACAACTGTTTAACTAGATTACTAAATCACTGTTTTAGTTCACGGTTGGACTAGTTTAACGGTTGGACTAGGAGGAAAAAGTAGTTCAAGGATGTCTCTTGAACCCAAGTCCAACTTCTAGTTCACAGAGTTTTCTGGAGCTGGGGACATTAGTGTATCCCCATCCCATGGCCCCACAAAAGTGACAGGGCCCCACAGACCTTGTTTTTTTAGGGATGAATTCTGAACTTTGATTAAACTTGGCTTTATCTTTTAGTTGTTCAAACTGGAGCAGTGTTGATCCTGCAGTGAGAGAGAGAATGACCAGGAGACATGAAGATGGAGAGTTTTGGTAAGCACACCTCGGTTTCTGAGGAAAGGGGGAGCTGGCTTTCCTGAAATTTTAACACATAGCATCTTTGACTAATACATGGCAGCTTGGACAGTTAGGCCAGGTGCTTACAAGGAAGTGCACAGCTTTATGAACCATGCTGAGGTGGTTGTGGAAGGATGGACTATCCTGTTAGATGAAGGGTCATGAGAAACTGGATGCACTGGTTAACTGATACAATAGTCAGTGGAGGAGGAATTTCAGTTTACATGAATCACGAGGGCCCCACAAAGACTGGTCAAGGCATCTTGTCATGTTGGGTCACAAATAACTCTGGTAGTTGGAGATGTTGGAGAGAGGATTAGTGGTGCAAGTGGTTATGAGTGTCTCCCACTCTAAGCAAGACAGCTGTGCAACATTGACCTCCACAGGATGTCATTCAGCGATTTCCTGAGACACTACTCTCGCCTTGAGATATGTAACCTGACTCCAGACACGCTGGCAAGTGAGAGGTACAAGAAGTGGAGCCTGACCAAGATGGATGGGAACTGGAGGCGTGGCTCCACGGCTGGCGGTTGCAGGAATTACCCAAGTAAGCCCCTTCCATTGGCTTCATCTGCATTCACGCAGAACAGACTTACTCATTTGAGATTACATTTCCTTAGCTCACATATGGAATTGCACAGAATTCTTCCAACCCAGGACTGCCCATTCATTGCTTGAAGCTTCCTGTGAACTTCCAGTTATTCTTCTTTGACAATAAAACATACGTAGATATTTCCCATCATTTAATCCTCCACTTGGTTAAATTTTTCAAACATCTCCTGCCATATTCTGCCTAGAATTCTTTTTCTCCAGGGCCTTTTCTGTTTTGATAATTACAACTCAGCTAGGTAGTGACCTAGAACAAAAGGTTTGGCCAGTTATTTCTAAACAGTATGGGAGAAACCCAATGGCCCACGTATGCCGATCATGGGCGCTGTGCTCTGGCCAGAATGCGCATTCTGGTGTGCATGTGTAATGCTGCTTTTGAAGCACAGCTGCCCGGGGCTGTGCTGTGTGCACAGCACGCGTGCACACATGAATGCGAGTGTTCTGGCTGTGAGCCACGGGTGGGGGTTGGTGTACATCGGTCATTGGATTGCTCTCTATGAGCGCTTTTAGACGATCCCGCTGACAAGCGGGATCGTTCAGAGGTGGGATCGGGCACCCGCCTTTCTCTCTACACCGGGTCTGATGCTCAGAAGAGCATCAGACCCGGCGTAGAGACTCAGTGCGCATGTGCACTCAGCGAAATACCCCGTGAAGCCGGCACAGCAGCGATCCGCGTTGGACGGGGCAGGATCGCCTGCCCGGTCTGATGCGGGGAAGAGCCGGCTTACATGTAAGTTTGCTATTTAAACGAGCGCAAAGAAACGCGGCTGATCAAAGAATCAGCCGCGTTTCTTGTCTCGTTTAAAAGCAGCCTATGTGTATAGGCCATCCTAAGTTGTGGAAGGATGTAGCCTGTCTGGGAGTGAGTGCAAGCGGCAAGTGCCTGTAGAGCTGGTTACAAGATGGCTCACTCGCTCCAGCAGGGAGCGGTAGAAGAGCTTCTGGTCAGCCTAGGGCAAGAGTTAGCTGTAAACGTCTGAGCACTCAGAGAGGACCACCAGGAAGAGACAAGAGTCAAAGACCAAGCGGTGTCTGCCTCAGAGGAATGGGCCAGGGAGTTGGATGCTTGCCAAGAGCTCCGATATGCACCAGTCCTTTCCTGGATCTGTCTGGCCAAGGGTGGCAGGCCAAAAGGGTGCTCAGGCCGGAGCTGAGGAAGGATTTGCCTAAATAAGTAAAGGCTGAGACCCAGGAAAGGGCTCACCTAAACCAGAGGGTCTAGAGCTCAGGGAGGCCTCACATTGTATATGCAGAAGACCCAAAACTGAGAAGGGCTGGCAGCTTGAGGGAGTTGTGCGTATTCCTGTATATATTGTGGTGACTTGGCAGTTCTGCAAATAACAGCATTGCATGTACTATGTTTGGAGCTCAGTCTTGTGGGGACTCAGCAAGCTGAGAGCTGTTACCATCTAATATTTGCGAAATCTGTAACAGGCAGTGGAAACCAAGAGTTAATTAAAAAAAAACAACACCACCAGACTTAGAGCTGTATACCCACATGAAAAAGCTCAACACCAGATTTATCCTTCATGCTGATTTGGTGAAGAACCCTTTTGCATCTCATTTAAGGCATTTAAGCACCATTATTTACCTACTTGTCACCCTGTCACTTTTCCTTACCCCCACAGCAGTTGGAATGATTCTAAACATTCTGTGACATCACTGTAGTTCAACCAATCACTACAGTTGCCTCACAGGCAGGCAGCTTTAGCCTAATATATAAAAGATAGTCTAAGTTCAGAACTGAGCACCAGGAGGTCCAGGATTCTCATCCTAGTTCCAACACTGACTCCCTTTGTGGCACTTAAATACATCTGTGGACACCTGAAATGTAGGCACCCAAGTTAAAAATTCAGGCCTGTAAACTTGCAAGCTAGCCCAAGCCATGATGGGTCAGGTGTTGGGGGGCATCAGCATGGGCTGCATACAGAGAAGATTCTGAGCGCTTTCTGTCCTGTGTTTCCCAGATACATTTTGGACAAATCCGCAGTATTTGATTAAATTGGAGGAAGAAGATGAGGATCCTGCTGACTCTGAGAAGGGCTGTACCTTCCTGGTTGGCCTGATTCAGAAACATCGCAGGAGGCAGCGGAAGATGGGGGAGGACATGCACACTATTGGCTTTGCCATCTATGAGGCAAGTAGATTGATTTTTTTTTCCCTTGAACATTTCTTTATTTAAAGTGGGTGAATCCACAAATTATGGGGGAGGAGTCATCACTGAATGGCCCAACTGTTTCAAACTGTTTCCAGGACTGTGACTCAAAATCATAAACCCAGGGTCCAGGCAGGTTGCCCACACGTTCCTCCAGAGCTGGACAAAGGGTGATAACCAGGGACCCGAGTTGACTGCGTTGCTGCAATTTGCAGTGATTTTCGCAGAATCTGCCAGTCCTCACAGAATCAGCCAATCCTGACCATGACCCAAGGGTAAATAGGCCCCTGGGAGATGAATTGTGGGTGGTTGGGGTCTGAAGGCCTTATGTTTGCATGAGGGAGATGCTGAAATTCCAGAGGATTTGAGTTGTGTTTGATTAGCAAAGTTGTGATTCTATGTCAAACCTATTGCAAATTTGCTTCCCAGCATGCATAGTTATGCAAATCAGTAGGGATGGGCGAACATAACTGAGTTTGGAAATTTGGTTCAGTTCGGTTTGGTTCGAAAATCGAGTTCGGTTCGGAAGTTCGGTTCGGTCAACCGAACTGGTCGAGTTTGGTCCGAACTCTGAACTTCCAAACCACATTTGCGATCCCTACAAATCAAGTTAATTATGCAAATATGAATGCTCACGGTGAATTTGCAGAATTTGGCTTCACTGGTTGCAGAATTTAAGATTTTTTGGTGCAGTCATCTTGGGTTCCTGGTGATAACTAATGAAACAATCGCCACTCACAAGTGGGTGACTATTGGTCCGTTTAAGAGGTGGACACTGACTGGGAATTCATACTCTCAGTCAGTGTGCACCTCACGGATGTCCGTGTTCCCTGCAGGGTGTCCTGCTCAAGACTGAGGAGGACACCATGTGGGTAAGGCAGGCCACTAGGCCAACACATATTTCTGCCGTCTAATAGGGCTTCTTCCCTGGCCATAAGCCCCCCCCCGCCCCCTTCACCTTACCATTCCCAGCAGGAAAGAAGAGGAGCAGGGATTGAAGCCTAATGTGCTTCCCTCTCGGTTTGGGACAGGACCAGAGGGGAGCACAGGAGGCGCATGGTTTCTCTGGAGGACCCATGCACCTCCTGCCCTCATCTCTCTCCTTCCCTCTGCCCAGCTGCTCCTGGAAGCAGCCCGGCCATAGGAAGGCAATTTAGCATCCCAGCCTCCTTTTGTTAAAGCTTTAACTCTGCTTTAACACCACTTTGGGAAGGAGCCAAGTGGGAAGGGGACCAGAGGGGGGATAGCCCAGTGTGGGGGCTGTGGGTGACGGGAACACCTAATCTCTGTGTTTAATGGGAGCTAATACCTGCAGGATACAGATGAGTGTGCTACAACACTCACAGCCCACACAATGGAACTATTGTCTCATTCGTTATCACTCAAAATTTGAGTGCCCCTGCTTTAGGACCAGACCACAGATAGGCTGGCAGCAGGGTGTCTGCTCTGCACTAGAATCTATTACAATGGATTCCACTAAGCATTTCATAAAAGTTTCAGCAGGAAAAATGGGGCAATTCTAGTTAATACTAGTAACTACCAAACAGATCTACCTACCTTGGCAAGCAAATGAATAAATCTAGTCTTCCTCTCCCTTTTTTCCATAGGTGCCTCCACAGGTATGTAATACGCATTCCTTTCTTTCTTCCAGTCCCTTGGGGTAATTTTCATAGGCTAGATTAATAGCAGCCTGGGTGAGAGGAACTTGAAACTAGATGTTTTGGACCAACCATTGTTTAGGGAGTGGGTGGGGCTGTGTGTCCTGCTCAGTGATCATCACAGATATTCTATTGCTACTTTGTGTACGGGCAGGATTCCTATTTCTCAGAGTCCTGCAAGCCCCTAGTCCTCACCTATGTCCATCCTACATCCAAGAAGGAGGTTAGACGAGATGACCCTTGTTGCTTCTTCAAACTCAGATTCTGTTTTTTCTCAGACTGGGGCAGGGTCCAGATTTGACACAAGATGAACAATCCAAATAAATGTTTACTTCTTACCTAAATGCTGTCCCATTTACTTCTTTTGTTCACTGTTCTTAGGTGTAGTTAATTAAAGGCTCAGGTTTCCATGTATATTGTCATCCAGATATCAACCATGTTTGGGCAATGGAGTAAAATATTGCTGTGGAGTTCAAGTAGTTTCGTTGAATAGGTCTGTTGCAGATAGCACACACTGCATCAGATATCAGATGGCGGTGATGATGTTCCTGCGATAGATTGCATTCCTTATGCATGTTTGACCTCTTTGCCTGCCCTCTGTCCCACTACGCTTTCTGGACCCACCTAACATTCCTGACTGATACTGCAAAGAGATGGAACTTGCCACATTCTCTAGTTTCTTTCCCCCCCGATGAGGAACTATCCACCCCCTCCTTAGGCTCCAGTTCAGCCAAGTACCCTACAACAGTGACAAGGCTCCAGTATGTTGTGTTCTGTGAGGGACAAAAGCTGGAGCTTTGTACTACTAGAAATCTCTGGGTGAAAGCAGACATGCACCTTAACTCGGCTTTAACACCACTTTAACATTTGTTATGCATGTTGCAGGACTGCATAGAGTGCCAATACAGCTCTGGAACATGCATAAGAAATGTTAAAGTGGTATTAAAATTGAGTTATGTGCATGTCTGTTTCAACCCTCTGTTTCCCATGGGTCCTAGTCCAACCGTGGACCAGTTAGCATGTTTCTGCAAACCATCAGTTGTCCATGGACCAGAGTGTGGAAACCATTCCATGATGTATTCTTCTTCTGAATGTTACCTTTGTCTGTAACCAGGTCTGGAAAGTATGCAGTTGCAGAGTTTTTTCTTATAGTTTCAGCTACTTAGTTCTTATCATTTCAGTTGCATTCTGAACTGGAGTAACTCTTGTTTGTTTCAATAAGTTTTCTGGCCAGACAAATGTTCACCTGAGCAAAAATTTCTTCCTGACGAACCGCGCTAGAGAACGCTCAAACAACTTCATCAACCTCCGAGAGGTGCTGAATCGATTCAAGCTGCCCCCGGGACAGTACATCATTGTCCCATCCACCTTTGAACCCGAGAAGAATGCGGATTTCTGCCTCCGAGTCTTCTCTGAAAAAAGCGCGGATTCACAGTATGTAGTTGATTCACCCTCCCTCTCTCTCGCTCCTGTATGCTAAACTGGTTGACTCAGAGGAGTACCATTGGGATGTAACGTTTTTTTCCCTTAGGGTCAAGGGTTTAAACTTAGAAGGACCAACATTTACTGTGGGAGAGCTTTCCTATGGTCTATGTTAAGCGAGTTTATCATCTCCTTGTGGACAACTGTCCACATTTAAAGGAAAACTCCCCACCAGCACAGAGGCAGGTCTGGGTTTAGAAATAGTTACAGGGATAGATAGGATGCGCTGTTGCTCCCTGTAGCATTCTCGATGGAGAACTCCAGTCTCTGAAGTTGTCAGTCAGGTACCTTTCATCATCATTAAACTCGCTCAGAATCAATATGACTGAAGCCAGAAGCAACTGGTTAATGTAAGACTAACCTCACCTCCTACCGCTCTGTTATTTAGTAATCAATGGTGTGAACTGGGGGATGAATCACCAACAGTAATTCTATTTTCCCTCTTAGCTGGATCATATCTAACCCACTGGAGACTTCTGTTCACAAGCAGAGAGAATTTTAATTAAGCACACTGGGGGACAGCAGGTGGGATTCCTATTGATCCTGGTAGTTTAGGGGTTACTTGCGAAGTCGTTACTGAGTCCTAAATGGAAGAGGGCTCCACGGCAACAGGAGAGCTCCAAACAATAGCAGGCTGGGTTCTCTGACTCACTAAAAACATTACATTTTATACTAATGTCTAAGTTTCGCATTGCCTCCAGTGCCTAGTTAGTCATAAAAAATGAGCTTATTTCTATGAAATCTTCCTAGGAAAAGCTCCCTGCCAAATTGATTGTGTGATGCACGTTTAAGCACTGCAGAATTTGGGTCATGCATTGAATAGGTCTGATGTAAGACACAAGGTGGTTTTTATGCCCATCATTAGCACAGGAGAATTGGACAGCTCGAGGGGCTTTCATCCTAGGCCATGAGTACAAATCCAACCCAAGCTGGGAATATCAAAAGATACTAACTAGACTGGGTAGTGGCTGATGTAGATTGAGAGGCTGGTCAGTCACAATCTGATTCATACCTAATGGACCACACCCCAAAATCAGTCAACACCACAAAGCAGCACTGGCATCTATTATTGGTTAGGGCTCCTAGCTCTAAATTTAAAAGGCATATGATACTGTGAAGCTATTGTGTTGTGCAATATAGGATTTCTTGTGAATGATGGGGTGCTGGTAACCATAGCAGACACACAAATAAATGAAGACAAAGTAGTTCAGGTGCTATCTTTTATTGGACCAATGTCTATTGCTGAGAATATGCAAGCTCCATTCCAGGGCCCTTTCTCCTCCGTTCCTTCTTGTGTAGTCTGAAAGCTGACACACCCTTTGTTTCCATCTCTTGTATTTGGGACTGTGGCAGTGGGGCTCCTCTCCCTATCTGTGGGAAGGGGGGAGGGTCAAAAGGGAATAAGCTCTCCCTGTGACACCGATGCCTATCCCTCTTGGTACGTTCTTTAAATACCCAACCCCCTAAGGGGCTTTTAAGAGTCTGGCCTCCTCTTCCTCCCCTTTATCCTGCCCAAATCGTCCAGCTAAGGTTTCTCCCAGGTTACTCAGTTCCAAAAAAAATCCTAGACCAGACCATACTCATTCCTTCTCTACCATAAACACAGTTCAGATAGAGTCCTGTAGTCAGGTCCCAAGTTCTGTGTCTGTTCAGACCAACCAGGTGCTTGGCAGCTGCGGGGGACTGGACGCAGGCTAATCGACTGCGACTGAATCCTGATAAGACTGAGGTGATGTTAGTGGGTAGGTCGGTGGAGGTGACGGCCCCATTGATTGATGGGGTCTGCCCTCTGCTAATGTCCCAGGTGCAGAACCTGGGAGTGCTCCTCAACGCACAGCTCTACCTGGATCTCCAGGTGGAGGCTGTGGCGAGGAGGACCTTCTGCCAGTTACATCTGGTGCGGCGAGTTCGGCTGCTGGTTTCAGTCCTGGACCTGACCACGATCATCCATGCTTTTATTACCTCTAGGTTAGACTACTGCAACGCGCTTTACATGGGGCTACCTATGGTGATGGCTCGGAGGCTGCAGCTGGTGCAAAATGAGGCGGCCCCGCTCCTGGTGGGGCTGGGCCGCCAGAGCACATTACACCAGTGCTCCGATCTCTGCACTGGCTGCCAAGAGTCTTCTGGGCCTGATTCAAAGTGTTGGTTTTAACCTATAAGGCGTTACATGGTTTGGGCTCTGCCTATTTCCGACACCGCCTCACTCCCCAGGGTCTAGATTGGCCCTTGTGGTCATCCAGGGGCGCCTTGTTGGAGGTTCCCCAGGTTCTCTGGGAGGCCACACAGAATAGGGCATTCTCAGTGGCTGTGCCGCACCTTTGGAACTGCCTCCCGGTGGGGGCACGGTTGGCCCTGGACCTCCCGGCCTTCTGTAGGAACTGCAAAACCTGGCTGTTCCATCAGGCATTTGGTGAGGGAGAAGGAGGGGGGGTAGGGAAGGTGGTATGGGGGTGTTATATGGCTGATTTATTTTATAGTTGAATCGTTTTTATATTTATATTTATATGTGGTGGTGGTGTTAGCCGCTCTGGGCCGCCTGTGGTGGGAGAGAGCGGGATATAAATCTTGTAAATAAATAAAATATATAAACAAACCATCTCCTCAGGCTGCCTCCCAGGCTCCTGACAGAGACTTCTGGCTCCAGCCTCCTGCTTCCAAGTCTTCTCTCAACTGAAAGAACATAAGTGCCATATGGGTTCAGAGCAATGGTACATTGAGCCCAGCATCCTGTCTCCTTCAGTGGCCAATCTCAGTTGCTTGAAGTACCCAACCAGTCACTATGGGGCAATCCATTCCCTGCTGTTCACTCCCAGCTCCCAACAGTAAAAGGTTACATTCCCCAAACTGACCTGGCTAATAGACCTATTCTCCAGAAACTTGTCCAATCCTTTCTTAAGCCCAGGTATACTACTGGCCTTGACCACTTCCTCTGGCAACAAAGAGCACCATCACTGTTTCCCCCCCCCCCTTTCTGGGATCACCAGCACTTTATAGGCAGCTGAGCCCATTCCCAGCTGTGTCTGTTTAGCCCTTATCCAAGCCTCAGGCTCTTATTTCTTAAAGTGGCAGCAGCCAATTTACACTTCTTTTAGGGTATGTACAAGCAGGCTCTACTGTGACCCTATCACAGGAACCAATATGGCAACCACACTCTCTCTAGCCTGCAAACGAATAAGTGGGCTGTGGTAAACCTTCTTCTCACCTCCAGAGAGGATTAGTGCAGAAGGAAGGGCTTGCTCCAAAGCCCATTGACATCAATGGAAAGCTCCTTTAATGAACTTTGGACAAGGCCCCTGATACTGGGAGAATACTGACAGGGTACTGAGGAAATGACTGAATTGCATGTACCTGTTGGGGAAAGACAGAGGGGCTGATTCTAAATCCTTACACATGCACTTGGTGCGTGTGCTATAATCAACATAGTGGGGATGCACAGTAGGGCGGCATTGGCCTGCTGTGTGCAAAAGTGACATACTAGGTCAGACCCATTGTCCAGCAAGCCCAGCATCCTGTCTCCGCCAGTGGCCAGCTACGGTAGCTCTATAAAAGTACAAGTCATGGACATGCAACCCATCTCCTGCTACCCACTCCCAACTACCGGTAGCCAGAGGTTTAAGCCCCAACTAGTAAGCAATGCATTTATGGCTCTCTCCTCTTAAGAATTTATCTAGTTTCTCTTTGAAGCTAGTTATGCTGCTGGCTTTCACTGCCTCCTCTGGCAACGAGTGCCACAACTGTATTCTCTGCTGAGTGAAAAAGTACTTCCTTTTGTTTGTTTTAAATCTGCTGCCATTTAACTTCAGAGTAGTGTTTGCCCTTTCTCTTATTATGAGAAAGGGCAAACAACAGTTTCCAAATTTACTTTCTCCATGGCACACGCACAGTGCTTAAAATCAGCCCTGAAGACTTCAGATTCCTGTGCTTACATTTGAAACCTTCCAACACCACTACATTCTCACACACAAGAGTAGAGGCTGACATAGGCAGTGGCTGGCTGACCTGTGGGTGCAAATCCCACATTACACACGCCAAAGACCAGTTCTGGTTGGCATGCACATTAGATGCCATCTTCTGGACACTGGGTCTTCAGCCATGTCACTTTTCTCTATGGGCCAATTGCCCAGTCCATCATTACCTTTAGCTTTGCCCTCAACCAGTAACTCATCTGTGCTCTCAATGATTTAGGTGGCATGAAGGGCTACAAAAGCAGAACATTCCTCCTGTTTTACCTGGTGACCTTGCTGCATCTTTCATTCTAGCAGAATGGATGAGTCTAATGGCCTGAGCAAAAGAACAGAATCCAGCTCTTGTTTTATTATTATTATTATTATTATTAACAAACATTTATATAGCGCAAGCAGTGAACCTGGCACTTTACAAAGTAAAGTGTTTAGCTCTCCTCAGTTCTTATTCCAGCTCTGACTCGTATCCCTCCATGGCCCTGGGCAAGTCTTAGTTTTCAGCGTCCTTCTCTTTTGAATAGAAGTAACAACATTTACCTTCCCTCTCTAGAGAGTAGCAAGGCTTTTAATTGCTTTGAGAGTAATATGTCCAGGGATTAATACGCTGCCATAGCTGGAGTAATGTTAATGGCATAAGAATGTTTTGGTGAGTGATCAGCCACAGAAACAGCAACGCGTAGTTCCTGTGATTGATCATTCTCAAAAGCCATTGCATGCTCTTTTACTTGAAACATATTAACATCCTCTTGCCACAATATTTTGATGGCTCATCTGGTACTTTATGAAGTATTTCCCCCTGAAAACTATTATGAAATTGGAGTTTTTGTTGAAGTTGGACCTCAGAGGCATGTGCTTTACCTTTTAACCCCAATTCCCCACCCTCTCTCTTTCTCTCTAGAGTCATAGATGATGAAATAGAGGCCAATATTGAAGAGGTATGCATTATTTTTAAAAGGCACAAACCATTCATTTTCTCCTACAATGTGTATTTCTGGTTCCATGAGCAGTATAGAATATTGTAATGTATTGTATAGTATAGTATACACTATTATAGAATATTGTAGCACTATTGTAGTGTTTTCCTATAAGCCAGTGAGAACTTTTATTTCTTCTTAGAGCCAGGTATGCATACTTGGCTTCCACTGAATTCAGTGAGAGCCTCCCAACCCAGCTTCACAGCAGATAGTTGCCTGGTCTAGGCAACCAGCGCTCAGTTTTGAAATGCAGGTATTTTGATCTAATGCCTGGTACCAAGGGATGTAGGGGGCTTTCCCATGATACTTACTGCGGATGATTTGCCTCCGGGAACAAATCCAAAAGACAAAGCATGTGCGGGGTTTGTAACGTGGGACCATCCCCAATCTCCTGTGCATTTTTGCTAGTGATCCTGCAGAGGATTGCAGAGTAGGGAGATCCAGCCCTGCAATCCCCCACAGGATCGCTGGCAAAAATGCGTTTGGGGCAGGGGGGGAAGCCCCGCACAGGCTTTGTCTTCCAGATTCTTTCCTGGAGGCAAATCGTGCACGGTAAGTATCTTAGGAAGGCGCCGTTATTCTTGCCGTCCTTAGTCACATGAGTTGCCCCACTGAGAATGAAGGTTGCAACTGTCAGGGAGTGTGTTCAAGGAATTAGAACATCAGATAGTCAACATTAAGCATGTCCATGAGTGTTTGCATGCTGAGCATCCAAGCTTTTCATTTCTGGTTCTTTCAAGGAATAAGTGTCAGTGCAAATTTGATGTAAAGTTTGTTTTTTACTTGCACAGAGTAGGCCATCGCTGCAGCAGGCAGCCACTCCAGTGGGGAGGGAATGTGGACTACAGCTGGCAGTGCACATGCACAAGGTGGTCATCCACACAAGCGCACACACAAACCCCTTCCCACTGGAGATGGCTGCCTGCCAACTTGCCAAGGGTCTCATGTCACCTAAGGCTGCCACTGAGTATTTCCTGTTCCTCCTCTCTAACCACCCTCATCTGTTCCAGAATCTCCTGCTCCCTAAACTGCCTTTGCTCCTTCTCCCATGCTGCCCTCTGTCTGGAACTCCCTCCAGAGCACAGGCACTCCCTCTTTCCAAATTCCTCCTTCCAGTAGGCTTTCCTACCTCCCTACCCCTACCGATTGCTTACTGCCACTCATCTTTATGCTGTCTTACCCTTCAGGATTCCTTGCCTCCCCTTGTAACTAAGCTAAGCATGTGTCTACCTAGAACCTCTTGAATGTATCCCAGTCTCTCCCTATATTCTTCTCTGCTTCCTCTCCCCTTCCTTATCCATCCTAGATTGTAAGTTCCTCAAGGCAGGGACCTGTCTCATCACAACTGTTGAGCACCAGACACATTGATGGTGTTAGATATAGAAACAACATCACAGCGTAGAACTCCTGAAAATGAAATTGTGTAAGTTGTCTAACCTGTACAAAATGAAAACCAGTAGCACCAAGAGTGAAAATTAAGACTTTCAAAACAATTTCCCTGTTTCAATCACCTCCAAGGCAATTGTAGCAGAGTAAGGAAATGTGTTTGGTTCTAACATAGAACTGGGCAGTGTTCTCTTTGATATTTTTAATGTTTGTACTTTGTGCCCTTTTTTAGAAAGACATCAGTGAAGATGAAATTGAGCCCAGTTTCAAAAAGCTATTTTCGCAGTTGGCTGGAGAGGTGAGTGTTTTTATTGGTCTTAGCCCTATAGCTTTGGATCATCCTAAAAAAACATGCTTACTGAAGGGGTTTACAGTCTAACCCAGAGGTGAGCGTGATTTGCAAAACATATGTGCACACCTGTATGTGCAACAGGTTGCACAGGTGTTCACCTAATTAACATGTCTGATGGTTGTAATTAAAAATGCAAGTTGCACACACTTGGCTTGTGAAGTTACAGCTACGCTGTCTTCTATTTCCACAGGATGCCGAGATCTCTGCCTTTGAACTGTGTAAAATTCTGAGAAAGATCATGGCTAAACGTAAGTGTCTTTCTTCCTCTCCTTGAGTATTCTTCCTCTGATGGCCAATAGCAGATTTCAGATCAAACATTCACAACTCCCCAAGTAGTCAAACGTGACTCATGGGATCTCAGACAAGCAACAGGCACTATAAGGCATAAGATAGCATTTGACCTAGGAGGTAGAGACCTATTTTCAAAATTCACTTGTGCACTTCAGAACTGAAGTAGACTATTGACTTTCAAAAGGTCAAAGGCTCAAAAGCACCTAAGTCACTTTTGAAAATGAGACTTCAGTGCTTTTGACAGATTTTGAACCCAGATTTTTAGGGGAAGCTCTAGACACTTTGCCTGAGATAAGGAAGGGGAATATTCCTCTTTGTTGACAAGCCTGTGTATAGAATCCCTGGAGCTGGTTAATTAAAACAGCTTATAAGCTGCAGCTATGCTAGATCAAGTGAATACGTAATGACCAAGACATTTGCTACTTCTAGGTTGGTAAGTTTGAGAATCCAACTTAGGTTGATACCAATGTGCAGTATGAATTACTGTAGCTTATTCATACCACCGAGCAAATGTGCTGCTGCAGTCTGAACATGATGAAACCACCACAGAAACCTGTGAGGAGGGGATTGTAATCATTAAAGCTGGTGATCACATGGGTAAAGGTTGCTGCTGCAAAACTGAAGGGCACAGCTTACACAAATGAAAAGCATTGACCTTTCCTTCTGCTGGAATCAGTCAGAGTGGGCAGTGCAGGAATCCCACTGGAGCTCTGGTGGATTTTTCAGATGAGGCCACTGTCTTTAAAGGGTACAAATTTCAGTTTTATAAAAATCCATAAAAGTTTTCTTGGCAAGGATTAGCAGATGGGACTAACATGAATGGGAATGGGAGGAAGTGCATCGCTTCTCTTTTTGACTGAAAGAAATGAGGCATGCCTATTCTGTCAATAGCCCCATTTAATACCAGTCACTGCCTTGGTCACACTCCACTCGCATTCCTCTCTCCAATCTTAATAGTAAGAGACTTTTTTTTAAAAGGAGCGAAAGCAAGTTGAGTTTCTAGAAATGAAGTCGAAGCTTCAGAGAGTTGTCAATACATCTTACCTTATTGTTGCATCCAGGTAGTTTTTGATCCCTTGACACAGCAGGATTCTATAGCTCCTTTTGGGTTTTCTTTGCATGTGCTAAACTTGACCTTTGTGGTTTTTCTTTTCAGGCCAAGACATTAAATCAGATGGCTTCAGCATCGAGACATGTAAAATCATGGTTGATTTATTAGATGTATCCTTCATGCTATACTGACTGCATTCCCCTGCAGTGGAGAAACCACTCCAGTGGGTTTGGGGCAATGAATATGGATTTGGGTGTCTCTACTCATTCTTTCCAAGGGTTCTTTCCAGATGAAAGCTCAGACCCGTTTGGGATTGGCTATTGACCTTTCCCAAAAAGGCATTATACAGCATTACTGCCACCCGCAGACAGTTACTGCAGATGCACCTTTATCTCAAGTACTAAGGGGTTGTTTTTTTTAGAGCAGAAGGTCCCGTATGAGTTCTCGCCTCAGTATTGCACGTATAGGATTTAGCTAGCAACAGCAATATCTGTATATACATTGAGCAACAGACTGAAGCCCAACACAGACCAATGGGATCAGCTAAGTTACCTTACCGGCTAACTGTCTTTTTCAGATTGGATAAACAGCACAGTAAGATTATAAATTAGAGAAACAACAAGGGAGCCAAGCCAACACATGCAAGCCTAACCCATTAAAATCAATGGAGTTTTGCCATTGTCTACACTGGGTTTAGCCTTTCTGAGTCCTTATTCTAGAGGGGGAAGGACTATAGGTATTTGGAGTAGTAATCAAGTAACAGTGTCTGCACGTCTGCCGCCTTCTCTGCACATCAAGCAGCTGCTGTTTTAGCATGGCCCACCAGCCAGCTGCATTGCATCCTGGGACGATATCCAACAAGCCTTGTTCTGGCAGGATACAATAGCTGAAAAACAACAAGTGCAGAAAGTCTTTGCTGGTGTTCTTCCTTTGCAAACTGAGCAAAAAGCCGGCTAGAAGCTGGGCTTTGCTATTCAGTTCTTCTACACAGTCAGGTCCTGTGTCTTGAACTGGCATTTGCAATGCTTCAAAGCAATGAGCTTGCCCACTGCCACAGCCTCACACTAGTGAGCTAAGGGTCTACATATTTGCTGACTGACAAGCTTCCCCAACTGGTGGTCTGGATCTTTACCCTGATTGGTCCAAGACTTCTCTGACCTGCTATATGGGTCAGTCACAGGCCTTTGTCCAGACAAGTTGTGCAGTTACCTGGCTGCTGCCTTCACAAATCCTTGCCTGAATCTCTGGTTCCCAGCCTGGTTCTGACCTTGGCTGATTGCTGGTGCCTAGTTTTTCTCTCTCCTTTAGTCTTTCATCTCCTGACTTGACCATGCATGCTTCTGAGTCCACTGTTGGCTCACCCCTTACGACCTTACAACTCTTTTGGACCTGGCTTCCCTCAGACTTCGTATCCTGCCAGAGCCTGAGAGTATGGGGCAGCAGGTCAAGGAGCCCATTGCTCCAGTTTAAGAAATGATGACGTGAGAACAGCCAGGAGGTAAAGTGGGGTCATGGACAGGAAACGGTGCCAGATCAGTTTCAGAGGATCATGGATGCACCAAGCTGAGGAGAGCGATAGATAAACTGTGTAGTTGTGATCAGAAAGCCATGCTGGGTTTCAGGCCAGAAGAGCTGAGCAGAGCAGAGTCTGGGCTGCACACACACAAGTTTGGGTAGCCGTTATTTTGCTCAGGGAATCTTTCTCCTTCCTATCCTGCTCTCATAGTACTTAGCAGCCAAGAGGGAGGCAGGGTTGAGTCAGCCAATCAGACCCCAAACCTATGACAAAGGCGAGGGATTAGGCCTGGGGAAAAGTGACTCCACAGCAGCAGACAGAACATTCACCAAGAGCCTAACAGACTCAGGCTTGAGACAAGCAGGTGCTCACAGTAGGTAGCAGAGGAGTCTGCATGAGCATCAAGAACAGAGCAAGGGCTGGCTGCTACTTATTGAGATTTGTATTCCCCCTGCCCCCACTTCCCTGAAGGCTCAGGGCAGCTAACAGCAAAAGAAATACATATAAAATACAAAAAGATGCTGAGGCTTTAACAAATTTCCAAGGGAAGGGAGTTCCAAAGCTGCAGAGTAGACACTGAGAGCACCTCTCCTCTCCACATGCTTGTTGTGCGAGTGTGTTGCAGTGATGGAACCTGCAAGAAGGTGCTCTCAGCTGACCTTAAAGGCCAGCAGGGGTCAATTTGATAACTTCATGTGTAAGAACTTCATGTCCTAGGCGTCCGCTGCCCAGGCGGCAGCACTGCAGGCCCCTGTGGTTTTTAGAGGAGCTGCAAGTGCTGAAGCGAGAAGGGCGGCAGTTGGAGCGACAGTGAAGCAAACAGATGGCGGCATAGAGCCAGTTTACAGGCATATGCCGTGACTGAGGGCAGCAAAAAAAGAGTTTTTTGCTGCCCTCATAGCATCTGCAAAATCCCACCCAGCTGAGCTTTTCCGGGTGGTGTGAGGGCTGGTCAGTCTGACCTCCGTCCACCTTGGATTGGAGTCATCTACAGCACGCTGTGATAGGTTTGTAGATTATTTTGTGGATAAAATCGCTCGTATTCACCACAATTTCGATGCTGCACTTATTACACTAGGGAAGCTAGAGGTTATGGAAGTCACACCTTGTCCAGTTTTATGGGTTCAATTTCAGTCGGTGACACCTGCTGATGCAGTCGGAACCCTTGGGGCTGTAAGGGCCACTTCTTGTGAATTAGATCCGTGCCCGTCTTGGCTAATTAAATCATGCAAGGAGACAATGGGGCCATTGCTGGCAGGAGTGGTCAATGCCTCCCTTCGGGAGGGCAGAGTGCCAGGCTGTCTCAAGGAGGCGGTGGTGTGGCGTCTGCTCAAGAAACCGTTTGCTCAATGTTTGACGTTGACTCCCTTGCCAGCTATTGGCCTGTCTCTAACCTTCCCTTTTGAGGGGAGATTATTGAGCGGATAGTGGCTCAGCAGTTACAGGGGCATCTTGATCGCATCAGTTTTCTTGACCCCTTTCAAGTCAGAATTTTGTCTGGGTTATGGCACGGAGACTGCGCTTGTGGCCTTGGTGGATGATCTGTGCCAGGAAATGGACCTTGGGTCGTTCAACCCTGTTGGTTCTATTAGGTCTGTCGACTGCTTTTGATACTGTTGATCACGAGATGTTGGTGGCGCGCCTGTGGGACTGTGCAGGGGTGGGCGGGACTGTTCTTGAATGGTTCCGCTTGTTCCTGACCGGAAGAACCCAGCAAGTGGTGCTCGGGGAGTGCTTTTCATCATACCAAGACCTCGTGTGTGGTGTCCCGCAGGGTTCGGTGGTGTCCCCCCTTCTGTTCAACGTATACATGCAGCCTCTCAGCAAGGTGATCGGGAGGTTCGGCGTGCAGTGTCATCAATATTCCGACGACACCCAGCTATACCTCTCTTTTTCAACAGACCCAGACCCCGCAGTCTTGGTGCTTACTCAGTGTCAGATGGCAGTGGGGGATTGGATGAGGGCTAATCGACTGAAGCTGAATCCCAACAAGATGGAGGTGATGTTGGTGAGTAAGGTGATGGAGTTGACAGCCCCCATCATTGATGGGGTCTGTCTTCCATTGGTTCCCCAGGTGCGGAGTCTGGGGGTACTCCTCGACACGCAGCTCTGCCTGGATGTTCAGGTGGAGGCTGTGGCGAGGAGTGCCTTTCGCCAATTACACCGGTACGTCGGCTTTAGCTGTATGTTTCAGACTCTGACTTGGCCACCATCATCCATGCTTTCATCACCTCTAGACTGGACTATGGTAACGAGCTCTACATAGAGCTACCCATGGTGATGGCCCGGAAGCTGCAGCTGGTGCAGAATGCAGCAGCCTGTCTTTTTGTAGGACTGGGCTGCTGAGAACACATTACACCAGTGCTCCATTCTCTGCACTGGCTGCCAATAGTCAGATTCAAGGTGTTGGTGTTAACCTATAAAGCTCTAAATGGTCTGGGCCCTGCCTATCTGTGGGACCACCTCACCCCCCGAGTGCTGGACCGACCCCTGCGGTCATGTGGAACTCCCTTCCGGTGGGGGTTCAGCTGGCCCCGGATCTCCCCTCCTTTTGTAAAAGTTGTAAGACTTGGCTGTTCCGTCAGGCGTTTGGCAAGGGTGATGGGAGGGTGGGGGAATATGTTTTTATAGTTTTATATCTTACTGTTGATGAATTTTGTAAGCCACCCCAAACTGCCTGTGGCAGGAGGGGCAGGATATTATTTTTTAAAATAAACAAATAAAATTAAATAAACAAAATAAGAATACCCAAAGGCCAGACTGAGGGAATGTCTGTAGATTCCATGTCCTTTTGCATTCACATTATATGAGAAATTCTCCAGAAATAGTTCTGCCTCTGTCCTTTAGTGTTCCTCTCTGAAGAGAGGTAGAATCAGAGACTGCCACATGTACAAGGAGCTGTGGAGAGCCTCATTTTAGGTGTTATCTTTCTCTAACCACATTTCCCCCAGTTCCGTGATTGTCTTCCAAAACAAGCATGCACGAGGAGGCTAGGATTCTTTTGTTAGAAGTTTGTGGGAGGCCTCTGCTCTGTAAAGAGCAGCCTTTTCTTGTAGCTGTGTTCCTGTTTAGAAACCAGACGATGATGACTCCTCATATTCCTCTCAATAGTAACAGGTACCAACCAGCCTACACAGAACAGAATGGGATCATCCGACTGCACAGAGGCTGAGTGGTCATGGAAAGAGAAACCGAAAAGGTTTGGAGAAGACTCCAGAAGGAACCCACCTTTGCAAATTTCGACTCTTAGTCCACAATAGGAAGGCTTCTGGGAGCCATCTCCTACAGATGCAGCTGAGTAAAAATACTTGCATCCTTCTCCAAATACAACACTAGAAAAGTAAGGTTGGGATTGCACTAAAGCAGGGGGAGCTCTTTTCCCCCCTGCTGGCCATGGTGCAAATTTAAAAATGACCAGTGGATCCCACCAAACAATGTAGAAAAAGATGTTGATCTACATCACCCCTGCTCTCCATTCATATTCCTGCTTTATCCATTGAGTTCAAGTTATTTTAGTGCCAAAACAGAAGCATTACTTGAGATAGCAGAGAGGAGACATTTGTAGTGTGGGGGTAAGGAGCTGCAGGGCGTGACTCCAGAAACATATGGGTGTGGGAAAGAGATGGAGAGGAGAACTGCATGGGTGCTCAGGGCAAGGAGGAGGAGGGACTCAATCACGGATCTGGCTTAAAAATCCATCCCCTCAGAGTGCTCACTCTTAATTCTTCTGTCTTTCTCCTGAATGTGCTCCTTCAGTTCTCAAGGGAATGGCCTAGAGGCCAGATCCAAGAATAGGAAAAGGGATTAATAAAAAAAACAAAAAACCAGCCAATGGGCTAGGGCCCCCTCTTGGAGGATTTCCCTGAAGTTGAATTTATTTTAGCCTCTCTTCTACTACATGGTGAGATTTCTTTAACCCATACAGTCTGATGGAAGTGGCAAACTGGGCCTGAAGGAGTTCCACACACTCTGGACAAAAATTCAGAAATACCAAGTAAGATCTACACTTGTTCATTATATATTATATCTATGCATTTTTCTGTGTGTGATAGGTATCCATCTATATGCATGCAAGTGTAGCACATTTATATCTAGTCAATTAGCCTCCCTCGTGGAAAGATGAAAGCCCAGTTCTGAGAGGTATGGTGTTCTCTCTCTCCCTACTGAAGTCATTTGGAGGTGGGGCATCGTCTTCTCTTCCCAAGGGGTACATGCTGCAGCCCATTTCAGGGAGCCATATGCAGCAGAGTGAGGTTGGTAGCTTTTAGAGGTCACAAATGTGGAAATTACAGTCAGGGGTTTTTCTCCATTTACTTATTAGGTAATCCTTCCCTTAATTCTAGGTGAGCTTTTCCAGCTGTTCATATTATAAAAACAACAGCCCCTACAGACTGTGTTGACCATTGGCCACAGGATGAGGGAACATGGGGGCCCCGTCCAGTGGAAGGGAGGCTCACAACAACAAAGGACTCTATGTCTCTCTCACTTGGAAACTGGTTTAAAATCATGAGGCTTTAGCCCTTTGAACTGTATGGACAAGTTAGCTCATCTTACAATGAAGAAGGGGAGCAGAGTTGCCTTTGATCCTGTCTCTTTCTATCTCCCTCACTCCTATCTCCCTCCGCACTCCTATTTGCAAACAGAAACATCCTCTGATAAATTTGCCACAGGCTTTCTTAGGTCTGCATTCTTATGCAAAGGGTGCAGTCCACCATAATTAAAGTCAATGGAAACTGAGCCTTTGACTTCAGCAACAGAGGATGCATCTTCAGTGTACCCTTGAGATCCTATGGTTTAAGGTGACATCGTATCCATTCCTGCCCATCGTATCCAGCACTTAAAGAATCAGCTTTGAGTTTGAGACCTTTGAGAGAATGATGGCTAACTAAATCTGAATGCTACTTTCAGCCTTTGCTCCATTGCTTAGTAAAGCACAAAGGCTCTTCTTGAGAAATGCTTTTCTACTAAATTATTGACAACCTAGTAACTGTGTTTTCTGCTTTACAGAAAATTTACAGGGAAATAGATGTTGATCGTTCTGGTACCATGAACTCCTATGAGATGCGAAAAGCGTTAGAAGAAGCAGGTGTGTCTATTTTTTATATTTAGATTGCCCCAGCTTTTATGCATCAGACTGAGTCAATTGCAAGTCACCCAAGCAGCCCAATACATGAAGTCAGCAGATGCTGGTGTAAACAAAGTGGCCATTGTAGAGAGATTTTGGTCTCCCTCTATTGGATCCAGGAGCTAGACCAACTTGCAACAGCCAGATGAAGAAATGGCTCTTTGATCCTCAATGGACCCCAACCCCCTGTACATATTTGAATAATGTAACAAGCTACTGCTGCATATAAAAATAGGTGGAGTGCACATGGGTGACCGGCCACCACTATTATTTATTTATTTATTTAAACAATTTCCTATCCCACCCCTCCTGCTCCAGGCAGCCCGGGGCAGCTCACATCGTAAAAACACATAAAACCCATAATACCATAAAAGAGATAGAAAACAGAATCAAACCCCGCCCCCAAACACCCCCAATACACTATCTCCCTCACTGAAAGCCAGGCGGAACAGTCAGATCTTACACATACTGTGGAAGGGAGATCCAGGGCCAACTAGGCCTCGGAGGAAGTTCCACAGCCTAGGTGAGGCTGGGAATGGGAATATACAAGGTCCTGATGAGTGGACTCCAGTTTTAAAGGTACCTTAGCAGGGACAGGTGCACTGACTCCCCAATGAAATCACCAGGCCACCTTGTAGCTAATAGCATGCATCCTTTAATAATAGAGATGGCCAGGTAGGCCATAGGTTGGAGTCAATCAACATGAGCACCTCCTATGATGCATCACCAGTATTGTGCCTCTCTGAACATTGCTAGTTATTATGGCCAGTACATTGTGGAAAAATATGCAAGCAAGATGCCTGCCCTACCCAAGCAAAACTACTTTAAACACCACATAGACAGATTGAGACTCTCCGCAGGGTGGAAAATAATCTAAACACTGCACAATTCTAAATGACCATGTAACTCAGCTTCAACAGAAATAGGCTATTGGAGATTAATGAAGTGGTGGCTGAATCTCAAAATGTAGAGCTATCTAAATCAATGTAGAACCTCAGGAAACCTCACGGCCCACTCTTCTAAAGACCAGTATACCTCTTCCCAGTTACCTCCTCTTGTCTTGTAGCCAAGGATTGATGCTTTTAGACAAGCACCTACCCTCCCACCCATTATACATTATTATAATAAACATTTATATAGCGCCAGTACTATGACCTAGTGCTGTGCAAAACATAGAAACAGACGCGGTCCCTGCCTGTGGCTTACAATCTAAAGGACAAGGAGGGGGAGACAGGGAGAGGGGACAGTGGGAGAGACAGGGGAGAAGACCAACAAACATTCAAGCGGATGTGAAGTCTCAGGTGCGTGTGCGTGGCTTGGTTACAATCAGGTTGGTTGCAGCAGTCTGCAGAGGAGGGCAGACAGTGGGTATATGGGAACGACTAGCAGGCATTGGGAAAGGCGTCGAGGAAAAAGTGGGTCTTGAGGAGGGATTTGAAGGAGCAGAGGGAGGGGACAAGGCGGATGTGGGTAGGGAGGGAGTTCCAGGCATGGGAGGCAGCTAGGGAGAAGGGTCAAAGGCGGTTAGGTGAGCAGGAGAAACGAGGGAGAGTGAGGGAGGGGACAGAGGAAGAGCAGAGGGCACATGCAGGAGTGCGTAGGAAGATTAGGTCCGAGAGGTAAGGGGGAGCTTGGTCATGGAGTGTTTTGAATGTGAGTACCAAGAGTTTAAACAGGATACGTTCAGGAAGGGGGAGCCAGTGAATAGAGAAGAGGAGAGGCTGCACATGGTCGAAGCAACGGGGCAGAGTGAATGACCTTGGCAGCGGAGTTTTGGATTGCAATAAGGGGGAACAGGTGAGAGTGAGGGAGGCCACCAAGGAGGAGGTTGCAGTAATCATGGCATGAACAAGGGTTTTGGCCGAGGAGGTAGAGAGAAAGGGGCGGATACATGTTACAGGGCACCATAGGCCACCACTGCAGCCCTGTAACATGTATAGTAGGTGGGTGGGTAGGTGCTTGTTTAAAAGCACCCCTACTCTTTGCTTTTATGAATTGGATGCAAGGACTAGTCTCCTTTGAGGCCACTAGGTAACATTTAGTGTTCATCCAAATCTGGATGCTATTTGGGAGAAAGCCATCCCCCACACCTTTCAGCAGAGCTGCTCCATCCTCCCAGCCATTTTGTTTTGACTGGTCCATTGAACATGCACAAAATAAAGTCTCTCCCTCTGAGAAAATGAATCAAGATAGCTTTGATAACCCTTCTGACAACACAAGAAAAAACTTGGACAAAGAACAACAAAAATATCAGAGCCAGCCAACCTGGAAGATGTGAAAAATAGTTGCATTCATCAGAGTAGCAAAAAATGAACTGAAAATGTTTTTTTTTAAATAAAAAGTTACTAACGTTTTGCAAAGATGGCAAAATAAGTCTAAAAAACTGGCTCCTTCCTTCTACCCTTCCCCCCCACAAAAAATGTGAATGTCACCCACACCCGAGCGTATTATCAGAAGTACAGACATGTAAACAAATTTCTACTTTATTTTTTGTGCTTTAGGATTCAAGCTGAATTGTCAGCTGCACCAAGTGATTGTGGCCCGTTTTGCTGATGAGCAGCTGATCATTGATTTTGATAATTTTGTCAGGTGCTTGATTCGGCTGGAAACCTTGTTTAGTAAGTGCACACTTCATAAATCCTAACAGAAGCCAGAGCTCCCACCTGAAAAAATGTACAGCAAGTCACATTGTGGTACAGGCTGGGAGTGGTCCCATTGAAGTCAGTGGGATTGTTGCAGCATAGCCTGGGTGTAATCTTTGCAGGATCAGCCCGAGGTAGCCTCTGTATTTTATAAAGTCCATATATATTTGAATGCCAAAGACGGTTTGCTTTTTTATAAAAATGTTTTGCAGAAAGTGGGGGTTCTGATCCCAGACATCCTAGCTGCACAGACTGCAGAGGCCTGTCTGTACAGATTCAGTTGCAGGACTAGGGCCTAAAGTGTGGCTATTTAGATTCTTTGCACACAGTCATGTTAGTATGCTTAACTGTAGTGTGCTCTAGGTTTTAGCCTAACAAAACCCAACAGTGATGATAATTTGCACTATAAAGAGCACTTGTTTATAAGCCGACAGGTTTTACAGATCTCATTGGAACATAAGATAAAGGAACATTAAAGATTCAACCTTCCTCTCTTTGCTTCCTTTCCCATTTCACTTCAACTGGATCCTGTGAACTAGCACAAGGCTGCAATGTGCTGGCTGTAGGTGGAGCTGGAGAATATTTAAACTCTGTTCCTGTTATGGTGTGGGTTTGTTTTTTAAGAAAAGGGGAGAGAGATCGGAAGCATTTATCTTGGGTTTAAGACTGGTTGTTTTTTAAAGTGTTTCTACAAATTGCAAATTTGTTCCTTTAAAATCCAAGCCTGAATATTCATTAGTACCTCAGCATAACACTTTTTCTGCATTCGTTTTCACTGCAGAAGTTTTATTCATACTCATATGAATTACTTCTCTCCTATGACAGAAATATTTAAGAAACTAGATACAGAGAAAACTGGAACAGTGCAGATGAACCTCACCACCGTAAGTCAATAAAATCATTAATATTAAACAACGGAGCTTCAGCACTTGCTCAAATGGTTCTGGGGGTAGTGAGGGTCTGGGGCTTGGGAAGAATTCTGATCCAATTCTGTGAGCTAGTTCCACTAATAGTACTGGATCTGCATCTCCTGGATGACTGGTATACCCCAAAGATTTACAACTGTCCTAAGGATCTAGGCATTTGAATGCCTCTATATAAAAATCTATGGTGTGACTACACCTTAATTATTGTGTGCAGTTCTGGTTGCCCCCATCTCAAAAAAAGATAGTAGAAATAGAAAAGATACAGACAAGGGCAACAAAAATTATAACGTGTGAATGGAACAGCTTCCCTATGGAGAGAGGATGGCTAGCTTGGGGCTCTTCAGCTTGGAGAAGAGATGACTGAGAGGGGATATGATAGAAGTTTATAAAATCCTGAGTGGTGTGGAACAAGTTAATAGGGAATGGTTATTTACCCTCTCAAATAGTACTAGAAATAGGGAACACCCCATGAAACTAACAAGTAGCAGATTTTAAAGTATTTTTCACTCAACGCACAATTAAGTCGTGGAATTTGTTGCCAGAGAATGTGGCCAAGCCAGTAGTATAGCTGGATTTAAGAAAAGGTTGAACAATTTTCTGGAGGATAGGTCCATTAGCAGCTCTTAGCTGGGTAGGTTTTGGGGAACATAATCTCTTTGGGAGCGAACAACAGGGAACAGATTGCCCCATTGTGACCTGTTGGGTACCTCTTCCAAGTGACCGAGATTGGTTGAAGACAGGTGCTGGGCTTGATGGACCATTGGTATGATCGAGTATGGCACTAATGTTGTTATGCTCTTACTTTTTAAGCAATATATTCAGTGAATGATCTCTAGAATAGTCAGTTTGAGGTAGCATAAGCAAATTAAATAGCACAAAGTGGCTAAGTGGCCCATAAAGGAGAGAAATTGAAACAGTCATTAAATGTTACATTAGTATTTCTTTAACCTCAGTGGCTAGAGAATCAATTAATAGTCATTCTAAATTTCAATAGGATTTATGACCTACACATGGTGCAGATAGAGATTTGGGTTTTCTGCAAAGATTAACAGCCAGGCAGAACAGTGTACACTACAAGCTGTCTGGTGCAGGGCTGAGTCACTAGAGTACAGGAAACCACACCTCAGTACTCCCAATAGGAATAGCTACACTTTCCTTTCTTATTCAAAATAAATTTTTGTGGCAGACCACACTCTCTCGGGAACCAACACAGAATGAAGCCTTTCCTACATTTGCTTTGAGCTTTGTTGAGTTTTATTCCAGAAGCAAGCAACCTTCATGTTTTTCCTTCTCCCCCACAGTGGCTGTGCTTTACTAGCCTATGAAGCAGTACATGACCTCAGCAGAAGACTCATTGAACTAAAAGCAGTTGGAGACTATTCTGGAAGATGCAAAACATTTTTAAAAAAGAATTACTTTCTCAGTGTTGACCTGTGCCTTAGGATCATGAATGAGGATGGGTTAAACTCATGCCTAGTGGGGATCACGAAGAATACTTTATAGCCTCTGGCAAAAGCGAAATGGGCAAGTCTCATAAGTTATATACAGAATGTATGGTTCTAACACCCTTTGTAACCTCAATGTAGCAGCTTTAATTTTATATACAATTCTTCAGTTCTATTTTGCCTAAGCTACGTCAATTTCTGGAGAGAATGAAACGGATCTTAAGCTAGAAGGAAAGGTATGAAGTTTAATTCATGGGTATTTTAAAGATATTCGTAGAAGACTGCCATTGAGAAAAGTGAGCAGTGCATCACCAATTACATTCCAGTCTTTTCTGCTATTAGAAATTCTACACAGTTTGAAATTTTATAAGCAGCAGAATTTTAAACTTCAGCACAGTGAAAGAGAGCATGGAACGCCTCCCCATCCTCAGATGGATGTAACTCTGCTGTGTGTCTCAGAGACATTCCATTCTTGGGGTCCAAATCTTGAAAAGGAGATTTGAAAAGAGCCATTTTGATCAACAAGAAACCTTTACATTGAATCAGACTAGACTCTTCCCTGCATTGTCATACAGGAATGTTGCTACTAATGAGATCTGCGTGTCTCAACAACCAAAGACTTTTAGAACATGGCAGCGTCAAGTTTTTATTATGAAATAAAAGATATTGTTTACATTGATTTTATCATGCAATTCTGTATTTCCAGGTTGTCTTCACGTCTTCCAACTGCTATTTAATAAAGACAGCTCTGCCTGATCCAAACTGGAAAAGGGTTTTTTGTAATTGGCTGAGAACGTGAAGTTCTAAACTACCAAGAACCATATCCATTCCTTTGCATTATTGGGTCCCATGTTCCAACTCCTGTTCATGCTATTAGCCAATGCAAAGTATAACCACCAGCCTCTAGCCCACATAAATGCACTGCCACTGGAAAGAATATGTGCAATTCACTTCCTTAGATGCAAGTGCAATTCACAAACCAAAATTAAGTATTTCTATGGAGATCAAGGGAGAGAACACTACATAAGCCCTGTATTCACACACTTAATATATTTTTCAAGATACAGTAGCTCCTTCCCATAGTTGATTCCACTGGGCAGTTCTGTTAGAAGACTGAGGCCGCATTTAAACAAAGTGCTTAGAAGCACCTCAGGAGCCCCGCATTCAAGAGAAAGTTGCGCAGGGAGTGTTTACACGCTGCCTGCGCTAACAGAAGTGACGTGCCACCCATTCTTTTCAGTGGTGGCGGCTGGAGACACGGTGCTTTCAAGAGGCACGTTCTGCAATCCTCAATTTTCAGGTTTGCAGAATGCACCTCTTGAAAGTGCTGTCTCTCCAGCCGCCGCCGCTGAAAAGAATGGGGGGCACGTCACTTCCGGTAGCGTGAGCAGCGTGTAAACACTCCCCGCACGGCTTTCTCTTGAATGTGGGGCTCCTAAGGCACTTCTAAGCGCCTCGTTTAAAAGCGGCCTAAATTAAATTGACTACATGAGGTCACTTCCAAAGTGTTTAAAAAGAAAAAACCATTCTGTGCGAAAGTCATTCACACTTTCACCAAGGCTTCAGAATGTAGTTGACACATTTAAATAAATAAATAAATAAAAGTTCCTCACTAGGATCCTGTGGAGAGGAAAGAAAGGGGTCCTGTTCTCATAGTTTTCTTGTGTTATTCCGGACAAATGATTTGCAGCACAATCCTTGTGGTATTTAGCGCTAACTGGTACGAATCGTGCTGTCATCTGACTGCTCCTTTCGGGTTCAGCTCGAGGGCACTCCCAGTACAAATCCCTGCCCTCCATAGAGTAGCCAAGTTGGAAAGGAGGTGGGACTAGGGCATCCTTCACCCCCCCTTTTAAAAAAAACCCATGATCCCACACCCCTCAGACCACCATGACACTGTGGAGAGCAGGGCCACTTTCACATGTTGGACCAGTGCTCACAAGAACTCAGTTGCACCAGGCTTGGGCCCAGATTTGGGTCCCCAAGCAGGGCTCTAGATAGTAGTGTTACTTCCCTGTCTCGTAGAAGTACTGCAAAGATGAATCCATTAAAAGATTCTTTGGTGCTAAGTTATTGTGGTAATGGAAGTCAGACAATTACCTCTCATAGCCAAGACTAACAGGACAATTTTCCGCCATTGAGTAATGATGGCACAATCCCCCCAACCACTGAAGTCAATGGCAAAACTCCCAATTGTTTTAATGATGCTGGAGTGTCCTGAAAGTCACACAAGAGTAACAAGAGCTGACTGAGAGGCTGCCTTCCGGAGTTAAGGCACTTCAGGTAGTACGCACCGATTATAGTTTTCTGAACTTCCATTGGAAGTCTTAAAGAATAGTCTCAAGAAAACCACATTTTAAAGGTTCTTAAAAGTAGTCATAAAAACCTCCGCCTCAATCTTGTTTCTCTTGAGGGAGAAACACACACATATTCAGATTAACTTCATGTTACAGCAGCACAAGTTTTCCATGTAGATCAAGTTAATGTGTTAAATGTTATTCAGGCTGCTCCCAAAAAGAACATGGTCAATTTGAAGTGCAGAGAAAGCATCTATAAAACATGAGGAAAGTTATCCTGTATACAGAAAGGCATGAGATTGCAAAGAAGCTTCATGCAGGCTCTTTTACCTCCCCGCCCCCCCCCTAGAATTCACTGGGGCTCTGTATACTAACAGGAGTGGAACTTCCTAACCTCGCTATTACTCCCTACACTTTGCGGAATTATGTGGGGACTGAGCCATGTTAAGCATCTGTGTGTCAGTTATGCTACGTTCTCCCTCCTACAAAAAGACACCATATGTCAGACAGGATATTCATGTGTCTTCAGTCAGGCAAATACATATTTATCCAACAAATGTCTAGCAACAGCAGACAGTGCCCATGTGACCATTGGGCTTGACTGGAATTCCTCCTAACAGAGCTTCCCTCTTGCCTTCATTTGTTCAAAATGTAACAGCACATTTACTCACCCATGACTGCAATTGTAATAGTTACTGCGCTGTTAGTTTACCTTGCTGTTAGCCGGCTATGTTGAATTCATATGGATGTCTTGAGGACAAACATTATTGCCTACTGCCAATCCCCAGTACTATCAATTTCCAAATAGTCATGTCAGTTTGTGAAGCTCTTCCAATTAACCAGAACCAGAAAGAGGTTATCTGCAGATGGCACAGAACCAAGCCATTGCTGGAGTGGAAATGTGTTTCTGAAAAGCAGTAAGCCTGAGTACTGTGCTATGTGAACAGAGAACTCTACTATGGGTTTACATTTATTATATATGCTGTTGAGATTAGCCATGCACTTCACAACCTCACGGATTCGTTTCCTGTAATGGAAAGTTTGAGACTCAAGCTCTTTATGAACAGGTTTTTAACAATCCTATGATCATCAATATTTCCAACAACGTTCTGGCAGACAGGGGAATTAGAATCAGATATAAGTTCTGGTACAAAAGTTTCCAATTCAAAATCTCTCCCCAGAGAGAAATTCCATTAACCTAAACATAGTGATATGGGCTTAAAATTGTTATGGCTTGCATATTAGATACTGAAGGGTATTTTCAGAAGCAAGTTACAGGTCAAAATAATTGTTGTTTTTTATACTAACAGCTGAACGTTGACATAGTATAGAGCTATATATTGGATTGTGCATTATACCCACTCAGCAGATACAAAAATTGGTCACCTACTTCGGTGAATTTGTTTCTATTCTGTTGTACTGTCAGTGCTCCGCACGGGTAGCTCTGCAGATGGCCGATAGGAGGCAGAAGAAGAAAACTCCTCTTGTGCATGCATGGAGCTGCCCGTCCTCAGTCTGTAACCAAACCGAGGATCATCTCCACTTGCTGTAAGAGTCTTATTATATATGTTAGCGTCCACACCCTCCCCGGCACCCGGGATCCTCAGGGGGTGATTGACTAAATACGAAACTCCCTTCCTAACTAGTAACGAGTGAATCCCAAATTAAACCACCATTGGGTCTCCCATATACCTTCCCCTATAGAAGTGCTGTTTGTCAGGGAGGGCCGGAGCACTGACAGTACGACAGAATAGAAACAAATTCACCGAGGTAGGTGACCAATGTTTGTTTCTCCTGTCTCCTGTCAGTGCTCCGCATGGGATGTACCTGAGCCCCAATTATGGGTGGGAGCAAACAGCCCTGGGAACCTCCAGAACTGCCTGCAAGACCCTCCTCCCAAACGCTGCCTCAGCAGATCTAAACAAATCTAACTTGTAGTCCTTAACGAAGGTGCGCAGGGAGGACCAAGTAGCCGCACTGCAAATCTCATCATAGGATGCCCTCGACTTAAAGGCAGAGGACGTGGCTGCACCTCTAACCGAGTGCGCCCAAATCTGTAAGGGGGAACCTTATTCTTGGCCTTATAGGCCTCCATGATACATTGCTTGACCCATTTGGAAATTAAGGCCTTAGATGCCTTTCTGCCCCCATAAGAAGGTCTGATATTAATAAACAGAGCTGAGGAAGACCTCAACCCTTGGGTCCTTTTCAGATAAATCTTCACAGCCCTCCTCACATCCAAGGTGTGCCATAGCTTTTCTTTAGGATGAGAGGGCCTGGGGCAAAAGGAAGGAAGGATTAATTCCCGAGACCTGTGGAAGGGAGAATTCACCTTTGGAATGAACGCCTCATCGACCCTAAGGGGATTGAGACTTAAAGATGCAAAAGTTATCCTCCATAGATAATGCCCCCAGTTCCGAAATCCTATGGGCTGAAGTTATTGCCACCAGAAATACCACCTTAATGGTAAGCATATACAGGGACACATGCCAAAGAGGCTCAGAGGGCGCTCTGGTAAGGGCGTCCAGGACTAAGCTAAGGCTCCACGAGGGGCACCTGTGGGTGACTGGAGGGGAGATGTTACGAGTGGCTCTCAGAAACTGACTAATATGCCTATGGGGAAAGACTCTTCTGCGAGATATGGACTGTAGAACCGACGCAATGGCCGACGCTTGGCGAGCCAGAGTATTCGGTCTTAGCCCTTTTTCTAAGTCATCTTGTAAGAACTGTAGAATAGTGTGAACCCCCGCTTGTGCCGGGTCTAGCCCTTTATGTTCTGCCCACCCCACGAAGGTCTTCCATGTGGAGGAATAAGCTTTCCTGGTTGCTGGCCGCCTGGCCTGTTGTAAGGTCGCCAGTACTGCCTCAGAGTAACCTTGAGCCCTTAACGCTGCACACTCAAGAGCCATGCTATCAGCTTTAATGTTGCGATGTCGCTGCACCACAGTGGCCCCTGGGTTAACAAATCCGGTCTCAATGGTAGTTGCATTGGTTGACTCTTGCTCAGTTCCACCAAGTTGGTGAACCAGGGTCTCCTTGGCCACCACGGTACTACTAATATCACCAGTGCCTGTTCCCTGACGACCTTGGCTATGGTTCTGGTTATCAGTGGAATCGGAGGGAAGGCATACAACAGGCCCTCTGGCCAATTATGGTTGAGCGATGCTGCTTCTGCTATTTCGTCTGCTGCTCTCGTCATATATCTCTGTACTTGTCTGTTGGTCCTGTTTGGAAACAGGTCCATTACCGGCTGCCCAAATTGTTTCACCAGTATCTTGAACGCCTCTGGGTGCAACTGCCATTCGTGGAGGTCCGGTGTCTGATGACTCAACCAGTCTGCTTGCACATTTTCCGTCCCCTTTATGTGCAAGGCCTTTAGAGATTTGAGATTGTGTTGTGCCCAAGTAAATAACCTCACTGCTTCGCACTGGTGCTCTGGATCCCCCCTGGTGGTTGATGTAGGCCTTCGCGGATATGTTGTCCATGTAAATTAGAACATGTGTCCTGCCTATGAGGTGAGCTAGGTGCTGTAGGGTCAGGCGTACTGCTCTGAGCTCTAGGACACTGATGTTCTGTGTGCGATCCATCGGAGACCATAGTCCCTGCACTGATGTGGATCCCATCTGGGCTCCCCATCCCATCAAGCTGGCATCTGTCATGACGATTGAGCGCGCTGGATCTGTCAGCGGAACGCCTGTTTCGAACGTTTCTGTTCCTAACCACCAGGACGTTGATTTTAGGAACCCTTTTGGTATTTTCACCCATGGATTGAGTCATCTCATGAGCTCTACTTGCATAGGTCTGAGCAAGTGCTGCAAGGGGCGAAGATGAAACCGTGCCCACTGTACCTGTCTGGTACACGAGACCAGTAGACCGAGAAGTTGTGCTAGATACTTCAGTCTTGCTCGTGGTCGGTGGTCCAGTTGAAGTATCAACGACCAGATGCGTTGTTGTCTGACCAGAGGAATGTACGCGGCTCCTGAAGTCGTATCTATTAGGACCCCCAGATGCTCTATTCTGTGTGACGGAACTAGCTGACTCTTCTCCTTGTTGACGCAGAAGCCATGTTCTATCAAGATACACTATCGCCCTGTTCAGGTCTGCTAGTATCTTTTCCCTCGATTGGGCCCGGATGAGCAGATCATCCAGGTAAGGGTAGATGTGCACCTCTTCTTTCCTGAGGTTGGCTATCAAGGGAATAAGGATCTTGGTGAAGGTCCTCGGGGCTGAGGAGAGGCCGAATGGAAGGGTCCTGAACTGGTGGTGGGATCCTTGGTAGTAGAAACGTAGCCATTGGCGGTGTGGTTCCCATATCGGAACATGGAGATATGCATCCCTGAGGTCCAGGGAAACCAACCAATCTCCGTTCCTGATGGCTTGACAAATGGAGGCGACTGTTTCCATCTTGAATTGTTGGTGCCGTACCACCTTGTTCAGAGCCTTCAAATCCAGCACTGCTTTCCAGACGCCGGATTTCTTGGGGACCAAGAAGAAGATTGAGTACAAACCGTGCCACCACTGTTCTGGGGGAACAGGTTCTACGGCCCTGATGGACGTGAGCCTCTGGATCTCTTCCAGCATTGCTACGTGCTTCCTTTGGTCCGCTGATTTTGGCGAGGGAATAAAGCCTTGTTTGGGTGTGCCCCTTAGCTCTATGGCGTACCTTTGTGTGACACAGGACAGTACCCAGGCGTCTTGAGACAGACTCTGCCCAGCCGGCTGAGCAACACTGAAGCCTGCCTCCCACTTCCGGCATTCCTGAACAGTCATGCATCAGCTTTCCTCAGATTGAGGGAAGCCTCTGGTATGCTGTTTGTCCTGTCTGGGTCCCTGTCCTCTATTTCCATGGCGAGAGAAGAAGCGATTTGACTGGTCGTATCTGTTTGGCCCCTGGCGTCTAAATACTCCATATCCAGAGCTATAGCCATAGCCTCCTCTGGGTCTGTAGGATGGGGTACAAAAAGATTTTTCTTTACTCCCACCTGTTGTAGATTCCTCTGCTTTGTTTTATCATTGGCATCTGCCAGGACAGTGTCCAAACAGCTGCTCCTTACAAAGGGTTCAAACTGTTTGGCGTCTGAGAGCAGATTCTTCGCTGTAGCGTCCCCCTGCCATGACCTGAGCCATACCTTACGTCTCGCTGCGACTGAAGCAGCCATTACCCTAGCAGACCAAATCATGGAGACCATAGTGGAGTCCGCTAGAAAGACTGTGGCCAGGTTAATGCGAGCTGCAAGGACCTGTGCCCTTCTGTCAGAGATTGTGGGAGCCTGGGCCTCCTGGGTCCATGCCAGCAGTGCTCTTGCTAGGTAAGATGAGATCAACCTGACCCTCATCGAGGAGGCCAAATAATCCAGACCCTTACGTAGGGAGGATTCCACCCCCGTCTGTGACATCCTTGGGGAAACAGTCTCCCTCCGTGGGGAAGACTGTCTGCTTAGTTAGGGACAGCGCTGCTGCATCCACCTTAGGGTTTTTCAGAAGCGGTTCTTTTTTTTACGAGAGAGGGAATAGAGAGTAGTCTGAGTTATATTCATTCTCTTATTTTTCTCAGGTTGCTTCCATTCTTCCAGGATTAGTTTTTCAAACACCTTATCTAAAGGTACCCCCGTTTCCTTACCATGGACAGAGGGAATATACTCTCGCTCCTCGTCCTCCTGGGAGTCCAAGGAGGCCTCTTTTGGGTGCCTTTCCACATGTTGCGGTGTCTTAGCCACCTGTGCCATGAATTCAGCTCTGTATGGCAGGGGGAACGGTCTATCCTTGTCTCTAGGGTCCTGGATATCCAGGAGCCCGGTCTCGTCAATGTCTTCCCAATCCCGACTCGGGTTCGGAATCAGACCCCAGAACTATTAGGGCCTGCTCCCTGGGTTGCTTGGGCTGCGATACCCCCCCCTCTCCTCAGCCGAGTGGTAGGGAGAGCTCAGAAGCTTGTTGGGGCCGCCCCCTAGTGGCCGCTTGCCCTTCTTAGTAGCCTTGAGCGGGAGTTTTGCCGCCTTTGCTTTACTCGATGGGGCCGGGGCGGGGGAACCAGGGGTCTTGCCCTGCAACTCCCAGTTTATCCAGCGATTTCTGGATTCTCTCCATGGAGGCTGCAAGGGAGGCAATGTCTATCGGACAGCCCCCCTGGTCTGTGGGCACGGGCGCCTTAGCGTTGGCCACGTCTTCCATCTCCCTTCCCTCGGGCTGATTGGGATCGAGGAGGGGACAAGGAGAGAGGATTCCCGGCCTCACTTTAGGAGAGGAGAGGGCCCCTGTGCACCACAGCGCTTTGTGCGGGCTTCCCAACTCCTCGCGGAACTTATTCACAGTTGTGGTGAGATTCTGGCTCCCGGGCCTTTGCGCGGTCACCAGTGGCTTTGCTTGCAGGGAAGGGAGCCCCGGTGTAATTCTGAGGCCTGTGAGCGAGGAGCTTGCTGGCTCCTAAGTGAACTTTGCTCGCCGGTGCGGGTGGATTCTGGCGCCCGGGCGCTTTGTACGGCAGCCAGCGGCCTCGACTGTTGCTAGACGCCCCCGAGCTGTGGGGGCGGGCGGGGAAGGGGGAGGGAAAATCAGTCTGCCGCCCAGGGCCGGCCCCAGGGTTTGTGAGGCCATGTGCGAAGTCTTGGTGTGGGGCCTAATTTGCATAATTAGGCACCACCTAATTATGCAAATGTATACATTTACATAAAACTTACTCCCTCTGGACAGGAAGGATTCCCATTCTCCATCTCTCTGAGCAACCATGGAGAAGCATGGCCTCC
>QEPC01008101.1:2294734-2305691 GCA_003113815.1 Sphenodon punctatus
ACTAACAGTAGGTCTGTAATTTCATATTTGAGCTCCTCCAGAACTCTGGGGTGAATGCCATCTGGCCCTGGTGACTTGTTAGTATTCAGTTTGTCAATTTGCCCTAGAACATCCTCCAATGTCACATTGATTTGTAACAGCTCTTCCAATTCCTCGCCCACAAAGCAAGGATCCACAAAATCCTCCGCAGTGAAGACCGACGCAAAGAACTCATTCAACTTCTCTGCAATGTCCTTATCCTCCCTGAGCCCCCCTTTTACTCCCTTGCCATTTAATGGCCCAACTGGTTCCCTAGCAGGCTTCTTGCTTCTGATGTATTTGAAAAAAATATGAACCACCCCTAACAGGGATGATGAACAAGAGGTCATGACGTGCAACATTTGCTTCATGTCAGTTCTTTATGGGTAGCATTATCTCATCCTCCCAGGCGCCAACATAGCCAGTGTCCAACAGATTGGTGTTTTAATTTCTGTGTACATTTTGGAGAGAATTTTATTGTCCATGATCACCATCCTTCTCTTCCTGAGCACACCCCTTAAACACCTCTGGCCCCAAGAGGGGAAAGAGAGATGGGGGACAAACAGGGCGAGGAGGTCAAGAAGGAGCCAACCTGGGGGGAAGGGGCATGGAGAGGGGGCACATGACGCTAAGGAAGTCTATTAAAATAAGTCAGAAGTTCAAAGAATTATTTATATTTATAGAGACTTTTGCAATATAATCTACCTGGCAGAGAAAGAAAGAATATTGAACAACTTTAATTAAAATTAAACAATTTTCTCTGGCAGACAATTCAAGCATTCCAGCATCACTAGTATAAAGAGCAAACTATAATGTAAATTAAACAGAGGTCTTCTAAACTTGTGCCAAGCAACTAGTTCTGAACGCGCCTCCTCCCCCTTGCCAATAGCGTTTACAGATCCATTTTCATCTTTACCAAGCTATTTCTCACTTAAACATTCCAGGGTCTCTCTCAGGAGCAGGGAAGCCACTGCAACCGGTCCTGGGTGCCGCACAGCTCCGGCCCCTTCAGCTCTGCGACCCACCATCACAGTGAGCACAAGCCTGAGGCTAATGCCTCTTCCCTTGGCATGATGTCACCTGTGCACTCCCTCTCGGGCTTAGCTGCCCCAGCTCAACCCCTGCCCTGACCCAGCTCCGGGGACAGCTGCACTGGGGGCACCACTCATTCAGCATCTGGGCAGGCGGCAGCACCAGGGCTTCATCTCTCACAATCCCAGCTCCTGAGGGCAGCCTGGCGGAGACACCCCCACAGCAGCACCAAGAGCCTCGCTCCCCTGGGCAGAACCAGGGCTGCTGCCACCTCCCTCTCCTGTCCCAGCCCCAACTACTTCTGCCTGCCTAAATGAGGGCGAAAGCTTGGCTCTGGCACACCCAACTCCTGCTGCTTTCATGAACTTCCTGTTTATTTGACAACTGTAGACTTTTCCAACACTTTAACTCTCAGTATTTCCTGACGTTTTATGGGATTTTGGGTCTTTTTACATGGACCACTGGTGGAGGGGAGGGGGGTGGTCCGTGGGCGCACCACTGCAGGGGTGCGGGTGCAGACAGACTCACACCCATCCCTCATTCATCTCTATGCACAGAGCAACCTGCATTTTTGCTAGTTACTCCATGTGGGGGGGATGGGGGGGGGGGATGCATGGGTTGCGGGAGCATGCACCCACGCACCTCCACATTTACATGGGATGCTCCCCTGCGTGGACGATGGGTGTCCATGCGTGAGAGCATCTTGTGTAAAAGGGGCCTTTATGGGACATACCGAGACTTTCACAACATATTATGCCTTTTAGCTGCTGCTTGCTATTTTTAATATTTTAAATATCTGTAGTATTTTAACTGGATTTTATAGTTATTGTGATTTTGTGTTATGTTGTGCGCTGCCCCGAGCTGCCAATGTGCAGGAGGGTGCAGGATATAAATGATTGTAATAAATAAATAATGATACTCTCCTAGGCTTATGGGGAAATGGTGCACCCCCCCCCCCCCCCATGAAGCCACTCAAAACCTTCATAGGGCAATTGACTCCCACGAACGCCCTACTGCGACAAATTTTCTTTAGGCCGCTCCTCCTTTGTTGAACCAGCCCACTCTGTAAGCCTCCCTCAGCGTACCGCTCATGCATTGCACAAGTTTGCTATTTCAATATCTCCATAGGATAAAATGAAATCTTCTAAACCTCAGAATTTAAAAACTACACAATGGATTTTCAAATTGTAAGCTAAAGCAAGAACTCTATGCACACTTAAATTTTGTAGCACCTCTACACATTGACACGGACAACTTTAAACACACTTTCCCGTCAAGAGAAGCCATTGCAAAAGGCAGCACACACACATCTGCCTCCGATTTTCAAATGTCTAACTTTTTTGTTTTGTCCGACTTGCATGAAAGTAGGATCGTACCCCTCGCCATACAAAATTTCAGACTGATTTGATAAATCATTTCAATTTTAGAAGAAGACGACTTTTTGTAGTTTTAAACAGAACACACAACTCACCTTAACTATAGAGGTGCTCCTGGGCCTCCACAATTTGCACTTAATACTTATGAACAGGGACCCGTGTTGAAAACACAGTGAACACGGGTCCCTCATGTGAGAGTGAAATATGTGAGCTTATGTTAGAGTGTCATAACTATGTAGAACATAGCTTCAGTTTGTTTCTCTCTCCATTCATTTTTTCCTCTAAAACCCCAAAGAGAATGGAAACACATGCAATGTTTATACTATTACTGCAAAGACCCCACAGAACCATTACGATCCCATCTTACTTCCTCCTCTGAAATCCTTCAAATCAACCACCCCATGTACATTCAAAAACGACACTACCCCCATGTAAGGTTACGTTTGTCAACATCATTACATGAACACATCTATAAGGGAGCGTGGATAGGTGTAGTTTATTTTCAATGTCGGATGGGGTAATAGACAGAAATTGCAGAGGATGAAATCAGAATGCCAGTACAGTTTAATCATCATTTGACAGATTGTTCACAGCAAGTGTGCATATTTTGAAGGATTCCTATTCTTCTTGGGTTTTTGGAGAAAAAGTATCGGGGGGAAGGGAGCAAACTGTTATTTATAGGTTTTTGAGAATTAATTGATTACAGCGGATTGTCACTGTGCATAAGAATGCAAGTGCCATACTGGGTCAGACCAATGACCCATCAAGCTCAGCATCTTATTTCCAACAGAGCCAGCTTTGGTCTCTTCAGTGACACAACAGGTTGTAATGGAGTGATCTATTCCCCACTGTTCGCTCCCAGCTCCCAACAGTTAGAGGTTGCCTCTCCTGACCAATAACCACTTATGGACCTATCGTCTAAGAGTTTATCCAACCCTTTTTAAAACCCAGTTACGATACTGGCCTCCACAACATCCGCTGGCAAGTTAATTGCATGCTGAGTGAAAATATACTTCCTTTTGTTTAAAAGTTGTCAACAGCTAATTTCACAGTTTCCCAGTATTTTTAGAGGGTAAATAACAGTTCCACACTTTAATCATGATTTTGTAATCTCTCATATCCCCTCTGTCATCGCTTCTCTAAACTGAAGAGCTCTAAGCTGCTAAGTCTCTCCTTGTATGGAAGTTGTTCCAAGCCTCTGATCATTTTGTTACCCTTCTCTGCACCTTTTCCAGTTCTACTATATCTTTTTTGAGAGGGGGCTACCAGAGCTGCATACAATATTCTCTGAGTAAGGCTACCACTCCACCCACCCCCAGGTTAGATTGTCTGGGTAATCAGACAGTAAAGCCGTGTGTGAGACTGTGCCTCCCTGAGATTTAAATTACATCCCAATAACTATAATCCAGCAAGAGCAATTACACAGACAGTTTGCAATAAATTATGCCCTGTGTAACGCACAATTAATTAATCTGTCTGGAATTAAATTTTGGAGGGCAAATTTTAGAAACCTCCGATTTGTGATGAGGAAACCAAGGTGCAAAATAAGGAAGTGATTTTTCCCAAAATCAATTAGCTTAACAGCAGAGTATAAGTGTAAATCAACCTTATTCTTAGAGCCATGCTCTAACCTTTGCCTAAAACATGCACAACCAGCCTTTTCTGGTTAACTTTAAAGACAAACCCAGCAATTAAGACTAATACCACCCCAGAGAGGTGTCTAAAATTTGTATCCTACATTTAGTTTCAGATAGATCAGTTAATGTCTACTTAACCCATGGGGTAAGTTACCACATGCTGTTTGCAGAACTGCTCTTCCTGGATTACAGTCACCAGGAGGTAACAATCCCCAGGTACGAACAGCCTCTCACACATAGCTTTACTCTCAGGATTACCCGAGCAAACTAACCTGGGGTAACCTTATCTAGAGAGAAATTACCCTAGGCAAAATGCATTCTGGGGAGACTTCCCTTCATTCCTCATTGCAGCAAATTGACCCCGCTCCACATGTGCCCTTAGCATCATTCCACAGCACCAAGCTACAATATCTAACAGAGGATTAGCATGTTGCAGATTGGGCAGAAACAGCAGCTAGACTGTGTTTTGACTAGGATACTTTATTTTATTTATAAAATCTTGATACCCCATCCCTCCTGACACAGCAGCTTGAGACAGCTACTTTACCTGTGCAACAGCAGCCTAGATGAAACCAAAATACAGACAACAGACATGGCTTTGTTTAAAATGCTCCTCCCCACCACAAGTTTATTCCAGGGTCGAAGTCATTCTTAAGAACAGAGATGGAAAAACCAGCGAATTGTGAAGTGGATAAGATTACATGCTTAAGCAATATCATAGTTCTGCTTTAAGCCTCTAGTCCTTCCACATGGATTAATTTAAATTTGGCTAGATTTGCTGAAGCAGCTTTTACAAGTATTGCATGTTCTTTGCAACTAAAAGAGATTAGGAGAATATTACTCTGGACTGTATATTAACTGCTTCACTACTGTCAAATACACCGAGTACATCTCGTACATTTACAAGCAATCTACTAGGAGCAGCTGGAAGGACACATTTCAGTTGAATTCACAGCTTTAAAAATAGCAGCACTGGAAACCGTGAAGGGACAAAGCATTCAGAACTAGCTGCTTGGCACAAGTAACCAGGTTTTCCTGTGAATTAACAACCCTAGTGTAGTTGTAGGTGACCAGAAACAGTAATTGTAGCATGACAGCAGTAGTGCCAGCTAAAAAACGGCACATGCACATAATAAAGGAGGTTGGTGTCAGAGGAGACACTGAAGGTGCAGGCACTTGGAACACAGAAGCACAGTGCCATTCACCTATCAGCTTTTGAAGCCCTGAGGGTTTCTGGGATACAAAGAAATAAACTTTAAATAGGTTTAAAAGGGGGGAAAGCCAGAGAAAAGGGAGCTCTGGAGGAGGGCTTTCTTGATACTGGAGCCAGGATTAACCCAGCCAGGACTCTAACATGCTGAGTCACAGACTAGACCTGCAAGGAGGAAAGGTTTACTCCCAGAGAGCCAGTTGCTAAGACCACCCTCAGGTGGAAGCTGTATTTATTATACCTCAGAATGGGACTACTCTTAAGGAGCCAGGACCTTGTACCCACAAAGGTGGGAAGCCCTGAACGGACTCTGGTGGATCAGGCTGGCTATAGGGGAGGTCGGAGGCCAGACTTGTTCAAACATACCTAGTCCTGGACTAACTGGGACTAACCATAGTAAATACTTACCCCAGGATCAAGGCCCTATAAACTGTACCCTGATCCCAAACGTCCCCACAGACCTGACAGCCCCCCTACAGGATCTGACTGGTTGTTCCTGCTACAGTCATACTAATAGCAGCTGGGCATCAAATCCACAATGCCTCTCCAGTTCCTTGGTTAAAGAATCTAGTCACTAACCCGGGGGGGGGGGAAGAGGAGTGACCCAACAAACAATATTTATACAATAGCTTCCAGAGAATAATTTTAAAAGGACCTTGTAACTTCAGTTTGGATTTTTAACAGACAAGTTTCCTTTTTAAACACTTAAACACACACACACACACACACACACACACACCTGCACGTCTCCAGCTGATACCCTGGTTAGCCACCGTCTCTTCACACTGATGCAGGTCTTGTCCTGCCCTTATTATCTAGCAAACTTAAGCCAGAAGACACACTGGATGGGCACAAACTATTGTGCCAGCTCAATCTATTCTAAAGCTCTATTTTCACTGCTTCCTGCCTAGCACCCTCTCACGAACACCACAGTACTTCTGAAAGAATAGACTGCTCTTAACTGATAAGGAATGAGAAATTATGCAAGGAAGCATCAAGAGCCTAAACTACTGATACATTTAGTGAAAGGATACGAAAACTGTTGCATTTATAAGCTATTTCCTCTGACATGACTGTCTTCCATATAATTTAAAGGTGGGGTCATCTTAATTCTCTTCAATCAGGGCAAATCTGCTTATTAGGATAGTTAGTAGAACTCCAGGGCAGCTCTAAGGGGCCCCAGAAACCCAAGGTGGTCAAGGTTGGATGTCCCAGGATTCCTGCTCCCCACCAAGGATGGTTAATTCCCTCACCCATCAAATCAAGATGCATTCAAATACTAACTTCTGCTCATTTCAAGATAACTATGCTCCAAAAAATTGAAAACAATGAAGGGCCACACAGGCACAGTTGGCATCCTTCAGAACCCACCATTAGCACATACCGTATAGAAACTGAGAGCACTGGGTGTAGCCTTCCTCCATTTCTTCACACTTGTCTGCAGCGGTCTGCATGTCACTGTACGTCATTGCAAATACAGCAGCACCCGATTCCACCAAGAATTTGCATACTTGGACATTGTTGCAGGATGCTGCACAATGTAAGGGGGTCCTACAGATTGGACACGGGAAAGGGATAGTCCTGTTTAGATCTTTTTTCTCATGTATTATTTGAGAGTGCTTGAAGACTTTAGAGAGCACAGATTTTGTGCATCATCACAGCAAGAAGCATTTGCTCCTCTCCCTCCCTTCTGACCCTCAGATCCCTCCTGAAAACCTACCTCTTCCATCAGGCCTGCCCTAGCTCCTCATCCCCTTAGTCCCCTTCCTTCCCTGATATAACTAAGCCAAGCACATGTACCTGCAACCTGACGCCTTCATGATTGTATCCTTGTCTCTCTCTCTGTTGCCCTCATCCCTCGTCTCCCCTCCTTTGCCTTTCTTAGATTGTAAGCCCACCAAAGCAGGTACCCAGTGTATTTTCAACAGTTGTAAAGCACCAGGTACATTGCTGGCAGTAGATAAATACTTATTAATTACACTAGAAAACGTGCTGTTCCCCATGCAAAGTGATTAAAATCCTGTAGTGCCAACATCTGTAGTGTTTCTCAGAAGACATCAAGTTGCCTGCAGCTGGAAGTACAACTGCTAGAAACCAACATGTGAGCATCTAATTTCTAATTATGCTACTATTTTTGTTCTGTCCAAGTTTCAAGAATGTTAATTAAGGCAAATGAAGCCCTTAAGAATGCTTCTGAATTTACAGCAACTAGAACTTGGATCTGGCTCATCTAGCTACAGAGTATGTACATATTTTATAATGATTCCTATTTTATTAACAACACAAAAAGAGTCTGTCCGGGACTCTAGGTATTTTGATATAACTAATACACAATGCCAACAGTAAAGCCAGCGATGTTCCTAGGATTTTTACTAGTTAGTGCACATGACATTTTAGAAACGTTTTGTCTCCTAAGTTGTTAAGCGTTTACTTTTTCGTTTCTTTTTTTAAACCAAAGTTATTTGAGACAAACACTGACAGACTTTTGGGTCACAGAGATGGCATGCATTTACTCTTGGGAATTAACTCAGACTAGCAACGGTGTAAAGCAGGGATGTGTTTTGGCACCCTTTTTGTTTAATTTTTTTATCAATGATATTGTGCAACACCTGACAGGTTCAAGTTTTCATTCTCCTACTATAGGGCAACGACATGTATCATCACTGCTTTATGCAGATGATATGATTTTATTATCCCTGACTAAAATAGGTATGCGAAGGCTATTAGATGTCTTAAATAGATACTGTCTTCAAAACCATCTTGAAGTTAATTATACAAAGACTAAGGTGGTGGTTTTCGCTAATCATTTTGTCCCTTCTACATGGAAAATTGGTGACCATGCTATAGAACAAGTTAAAACATATCAATACCTCAGGATTGTTTTTCATTACATGGGCTTATGGACTAGGCACATGGACCGGGTCAAGCTTACAGCAGCTCGTGTAGTTAATGGTATCCTAAGATTTTGGCATACCCCAGGCACAAGGCTGGTGGAGCCAATGGTCAAGCTCATGAAACAGAAGTTAGCCCCACAGGTGTCATATGAAGCAGAGATTTGGGGCCACTCGTTTTTCCCAAGGATTGGAACTTTCCCAGAACAGAGTATGCAAAAGGGTACTTGGATTGCCTAGGTCGGCTCCAACGAGTATGGCCAGAGCAGAGTTGGGGGTGCTTCCTGTTAAGCACAGACTGTATGCAGCGATTGTTGGGTACTGGATCCACCTCAATCATAAAGAGGCGAATACGCTTCCATCATTGTGTTTCTTAGAACAAAAATCCCTCGAGGATAAGCATTATTGGGTATATAAGACTGAAAAGCTTATACAAGCCTATGGATTATCTTTGGATGAGCTTAAGGCCTCTACAATAAGGAAAGCCAAGTCACTGGCCTCTCAAAGACTAGAAGATGTATTTTCACAGAACGAAATGGCGCAGGTCAGATCCTTACGGATGGCTTCGGATTTTGCTGAAATTAAGGCTGTCTTTCAGTTGGAATATTATTTGTCAGTGATTAAGTGCCCAAGGGAACGTGTGGCAACGACCAGACTGAGAATGCACCTGTTCCCATCTGCAGTTCTTGAGGGCCGGTATGTGGGTACGGCGTATAACTTGAGACTTTGTCGATGCCCCTTAACTGTGATAGAGGATTAGGCCATTACCTTTTGGATTGCCCTTGTAATAAGTTACTAAGAGATAAATACATAGTGGAAATTCTCAAGGGCAAGAGCTATTGGGATAAATCTTGGAAAATTGCTTATTTGCTGTCCAATTTAAGCAATAAAGTAATTAGGGCCGTTGCAAAGTTTGCACGGCTGGTGGAGATTAACAGGGAAAAGGAGAAGAGATAGGGAAGTGGTTGTATCCCCCCATTCACCTTTAGAGTATTAATTTACCCAAAGAGGCCCACTAAATTTATTTATTTATTTATTAAATTTATACCCCGCATCCTCCTGAGCACAGCTCGGGGCGGCTTCCAATCATAAAATACAATTCAACCCAATCTAAAATACATTAAAAATACCATATCAATATTTTTAAAACAACATATAAAACAGGGCCTGGGATATAAACTACTTGGGATAGGGGAATAAAATAATAAATGAGAGTTTATTCGCTGTATTAACTGATTGGGGTCAGTAACATTGTTGAATCTACCACTGTAAGATATAACGTAGGTTGGGCTCAGGTTACTGTTTGGGGTTTTTATTTAAATGTTGGTTCTGTGTTTTAATTGTACTTTATAATTGTAATAACCAATTGGTTACGAACAATAAACTTTATTTATTTATATTGGGAATTAAGGCAAAACAAGCTCCTCATATAAGTCACCTTAAATAAACCTCAGGGGAAGGTCACTTTAGGAGCATGGGGATTCACCAAGTCAGCCATGGGCAAATACCATTTTTCCAGACAAAATAGAAATTCAAGTTTCTATTGGTACACAAAACAATACCATTGAATTCTGCAACCTCAGAATTTCCCTTAGTATTTTTGTTGCAGAGTCCTCCACTCGATGGCCAAAGGAAAACCAATCCAGAAAGGGATCAGAAGCTTAAGCATCATGCCTTCACTGAAAGGTTATGTTTTCACCTCCTGCATACCTGTGTGATTTGTGCATGCTGAGCGGGAGATGGTATTGCACTGAATCTGACCAAAGGGTCTTGAGCCTTGTCTTGACTACACCATGTTTTCCCAAGAAAGCAAAGAATGGGAGACACAAGATGTACTGAATGCAAGGGTCAGGCCTTCAAAAGACTTGGGATTTGACACTTCTAGCTCTGAAAAAGAGATGCGCCCCTATGTCCAGTTAGCCTACGATCCTGCAGCCTACGGTGCATATGCGCGACCGGGCTACAACTGCTACTGGATGCCCTTTGCTGATTCGCTGCAAGAACTTCCAGATCATCCAGTTTATAATACCTCAGGAAAGAGATTGCCATGATGTTTACATATCTTTGATACGTCTGGCACGTCCAGCGATACCATCAAACAGCTTGGTCCCAGCCCTGAGGGAGTGTCGGACTAGCGGAGGAGAGTGAAGAGGAGAAAGTGCCGGGACTGGTGCGGAGGGAGTTGGGGGAACTATGTCGGACGGAGGCTATGCCGGGAGTTCGAGAACTGAGTACATGAACACACACACCCCCGTATGGTGGCGTATGGCGACTGAGTTCCCAGTTGGAGGAGGAGAAGGATGGGAGTGACTGGCCCCTTCCCATGTCCCTGACGAGGTGTCGGCAAAGGGCTTGGATGTTTGCCCTCCTCCTTCTTTGTGCGAGGACTGTGATCGGAGGCAGCTGATATCCCCTCCTTTTCCCAGTGCTGTTGAACTAAGGGATTTGGATTTGAACTATGGGACTCAGGGATTTCCACATTATGATCAGCCGGAAATGCTGCCTCCATCCCCATTGTCATCAAGGGGGTGAGGTCGGGGAAAGCCGACTTCCGGGACGCCCCTACAAGGGCAGGGGCCAGCCGATGGCCGTGCCGGCGGCTGTGCCAGTGGCATGTGCCAAAGGGGCACATCCAAAGGGGCGTGCCCTTGGCGTGGTGGCGGGGTTGGGGAGGGAATTTAATATTATTGATGTCTGGTGGGAAGGGGAATTGAGGTGTAGGGGTATGTGGCCTCCTGGTGAGAGCAGGAGGAAACAAGGAGGGCCTCCAGCTTGCGATTGCAAGGGGGGGGG
>QEPC01008101.1:2307500-2321975 GCA_003113815.1 Sphenodon punctatus
TGCCCTTGGCGTGGTGGCGGGGTTGGGGAGGGAATTTAATATTATTGATGTCTGGTGGGAAGGGGAATTGAGGTGTAGGGGTATGTGGCCTCCTGGTGAGAGCAGGAGGAAAAAAGGAGGGCCTCCAGCTTGCGATTGCAAGGGGGTGGGATGGGGAGGAAGTTATGAAGGTAACCAGATATTGATTTTTGATGATATAGGAGGGGGATGATATTGTGTACAGTGTATAATTTTGTTTAATTTATGATGTAAGAGGCATTGTGGCCCTGGATATTGTGAAATGGATAATATAGATTTGTATTTACTGCATTATGAAATCTAATTGTTGAAAGGATTTCTCCCCTCCTGGTGAGAGCAGGAGGAAGGATGAGTAGAGAGCCCTTTTCCTGGTGGCAGCAGGATGGGGGATAGGATTAGGTGAGTGAAGGGAATAAATTACTTATTAGGAATGTAAAATGATGTAAGAAGGAGGGTGAGTTGTTATTGTAATAATGAAATTATTGAACTGTATTGATTGGTGACGTTTGTTGATGTGATTTTGACCCTATTGTGGATGTATATATTGTTTCATTTGTTGTGAGCCGCCTGGCGGGAGAGTGCGGGATACAAATTAAAAATGAAATGAAAAATGAAATACCCCTACTTGGTATCTCATTGAGGAAAGAAATTCCTCACAAGCAGGAATAGCCTCATTAATGACAGAGTATTAATAAAAGGCAGTAGTGCAGCCAATTCCAGAGCCTCACATTGCTGTTCTGACCTGCTGCTGAAGCTGTTCAAATTCCTCCCGCCTCCTCCATCAGGGGAATTCATGAAGGAAAGCAGAGACCTAAGCTAGGAGAGTCAGACTTGGATGCCCTTAATCCAGACAAGTCTCAGCATCCTAGAAAAAGCCATTCTTTTTAACTGAATCATCACAACAGTACCCGTGAACACCATACTTAACATCCATCACTATCTGCAGCATTTACGTTCACACCAAACTGCACCAGGAATTTGACTATCTCAGTGTGACCAGCACACACAGCGTTATGAAGTGCTGTAATGCCCTCATCATTTGGTAAACTTGGGTCTTCAACCTACAAGAGAAGAAGAGAGAAGCCATTCACTATCAAGTGGTTTCTTTACAACATTGTCAGTTAATCAACACCATGAATAAAACATGCATCAACTTCTGGCTTTGAAAGATTATTTCAGAGCCAGCAAGTTCCTATGAGTGATAACTAACTAAATGTAAAATAACTGCCACAAAAATCTTGCAAATAAGTTGTAATATCAAGGCACCACGGAACTGTTTTAATATTTACAGTGCCCAAAGCGGTTTATATTTAAAGAAGCATGAATTAGCATGTCAAGTTATCAAGCCAGTTGATATAGGTCTAGATCAGTTAGCAAACTGTTCCCCAAGACCTCAGTTCAACAACAAATATCCAGCTTCAACATTGTGGATACCCAGATGTATTGCCCTCAATCTGCTGGAGGCAGAACCATCGCTTGCCACCTACTCAACATGAAGGGTCAAAGAAAAGGTGTTGCTCAAGCTTTTGATTTCTTATTCTCTCAACCTTATAAACATAGTATATATACCTCATAAATGATTCTCTGTACAAGGTCAAACTCTCCCTCTAAAGAGGAATCTAAAAGCAAAGCAAGGGGGTTGAATTTCACTCGCATTCCATGGGCAATCCTGTCAGAGCCAGCTTTACGCAGATTTGTCCTCTTCCCCTGGGAAAAACGAAACAAGTTAGAGGACTTCTTGCCTACAGAAACTCATTGTCACGAAATGAGGATTTTAAAACAAACTCATGATTTGAGCTGGTTACATTAAATACAGACTTGAGACTTTTTCTTCCTCTCTGCCCACCATGCACATTATTCATAGTCAGGGCCCCGAGCAAAACGAGGGTCCGCGATTTACTGCAGAATCCTCTGCCCCCCGCAGAATCTCCTGCTCTGCTTCTCCCAGCCCCCATTTTTAGCCTCTGCTGGGGAGAGGCGGGGCAGGAGATTCCATGAGGGGAGGGGGATGAAGAAAGCCTTGAGGCTTTGCTTCCCCTTCCCTCCCCTCCCCCATGATGTGTTGGGTGGGAGAGGTTGCCAGGGCTCGCCTCCTCTCCCGACCCTTCACAGCCTGGTAAACAAACTGACGTGGAAGTAGCGGCAGAGGAACAGCTCCATTCAGTTCCCATGCAGTTCTTCCTAGCCACTTCCTGGCCCCACCCAATGGGGCCTACCAGAACAATGCGGCCTGATGACATCATCCATCTGTGTTGCTCTAGGAGCCCCTGTTGGGAGGGGCCAGGAGGAACTGTATGGGAACTGAACGGAGCTGCTGCCACCACCCGCACAGCTCTGTTTATGTGCCAGGCTTGGGGGGGGCAGCCAGCCCTGCTCTGCATCTGGGAGGCTGGGGAGCCCAGCGTGGTTAGGTGCAGAATTGGGCCCTGAGCATCCCAGACGCCCATGGAATTTTTTAATTTTTTTTAATTCTGTGGATGAAATTGGGGCCCTGTTCATAGTTAGCTCAACACGTTAGGAGAGATTTTTGCCTTCCTGAGAAGGATCAGAGAGAGGCCATTGCCAGAGGCTAGGTACTGAATGATGGTCTAAATAAGATTAAGCAATTCCCATAATTCTAACATATCAAGATCATAAAGAAAAAACCAAGTCTGTTTTAATTTTAAAATGAGTAACAGCTTTTTTAGATGTAGTATTTACTTTTCCAATGCTGCAATACTAACAAGGAGGATGAAACACTGCAATCCCCAAAAGGCTATTTTAAAAACAGTGATAGAGTTATAGTCCTTCTGGGACTCAACCAAACAATTAAAAAATCAGCAATAATAGGAGCTATGGAAGCAAATCACTTTGCTATATTCAAGGAAATCATAGCAACGACATAAGGACCAAATTTAGTCAGATTAAATTTTCTAACTGTGCTGGTAATACAGCTTGATTCTACAATCATTTATGTTCAATCCACCCCATTCCCACCCCGCCCCATTGTTGAATACATATGCATTAAAACTGCGATATCACCAGCTGGAGGAGAAGCAATAAGCACTATTCATAAGGCTATGCAAATTTCTATTGACAAATGTCAGTGCAAAAGATGTAAACAGAAATTAGTCATGTTGGCTTAGCTCATCTGAAAGCAGAGGAGGAAAAAGAACTGTCATCCTCTTCCATTTAGTAAAATCTGTGGTTTGCAGGTATAGGCGGTTTTGTTTTTCTTATCTTTTAAAGGAAAAGGGGGCGGGGGGGAATAAAAGAATCCAAGATTCTTAAATAGTCTATCAATTTAGCCCACATACATAAATGCCCTTGGTTTGGGCTCAACTTGACTTATTTTTTCACACCATGCCAGAATCAGTATAACTTGGAGCTTCCCTACTAACAGGTTTATAAATGGCCCCCAAAAGGTGATCAACTTGCATGAGCTCAGAAATTCTGATGGCTGAAATTTCATGTGCCTATAAACTTTGTCACAAGCTGACTTAGTGGAACTGCACTTTTCAACACTGGCCTCATTCTAGTGTTGGTGGCACTTGAGGCAGATTCTGACTAAGGCCACTTTCAGACATGCTTCCCCTCCCCCCCATGCATATTTGGGCTGCGGGGGGAATGCGCAGCCAGAATATGCACGGGGATCAGCCGTGCACACACACACACCGCCCCCTCCCCCCGCACAGCTTTGCCAGCAGAGACATGTAGGGATGCAGAGCAGAAAATATGCCCATAATGAAATACATAGCTTGTACTTGTCAGGTGAACCCTAAAATTACCCAGTTAAGTAATTAAAGATGAAGTACTTACAGGAGGTAAAGAAAACTGTCCAGTGACTTCAGGTGGTCGCATGCTGAATGAGTCCTCCCCCAAACCCTCTGGTTCTCCTGATGGATAAGGAGGGGGAGGGTATGGAGTATATTCCTCTATGTACACATCCAATGGGAGGGGTAGTTCTACACTGGGTTCTTCCACTTCAATCTGCATGAAAGCATCATTGTCTGATGGACCTTCAGGTACACTATCCAGCCCTTCTGAAAGAGGAGGCACGTCATTCTGATCTGGGTTTAGGTTTTCAGTCTCCTCTGTGATAAATGGCTCAGGTGTGGCAGGAACCACCACCATCACGGATTCTGTGCTTAAATAAGGATTCTGGATTTCTGTTGGGCTTTCAGGTGTGGAAGCACCTGAGGCTTGTTTTGATGGGTACGATGGGGTTGAAATGGTCTCCATGGCAGCCAGAGTGGTTCTCTGATACAAAAGCTTCTGAATATTAGGCCCATTAGGACCTTCAGGCTCAGTAATGGAGCTACGCTTCTTCAGCGGCCGTGGGGCATTGGACAGTTTCTTCCTCAGTGCCTCCAGATCGGCATCACTCTGATTTCTGTACGGGTTGGACAAGAAAGGCAACAGTTTGGTTGGGCTGAGGGTACGAGGAATTCGTTCAGTTTCATGATTCTCGATGGCTGAAGTTGTTGTCTCCATCTCGGGCTCTGGGATGCCCGGCTTGCCTGGACTGTTTAAATGAATATTCTCTGTCTGCTGCTGATTTTGTGCCCCGGCTCCGGCAATCACAGGCTTCCCGTACACTGATGCGCAATAGAGAAAGGAAGAAAACCGTAAATGTATTTGGTAAAGAAAACTTATGACAATCTATCTAGAAATGAAGCAGAACAAGGGTCTCCCTTTTGACCTGCATTCTTATCCCAGAATTATTAGAGAACATTTGCCACCATGAGGCTAGAGTTATGTTTTAGAGAACAGAATACAAGAGAAAGTGCAGGTGAGCAGACTTACTGTTAGACAAGCATTTTTCAAAGATATGTTCACACTCTGAACTTTTATTATTTAAGCTCCTTGTGATATGAGCCTAATTACTTTTACATCTGTCCTTATAAGCTTAGCTCTCCTTGCCTTTTGGCATAACTGTAAAACCTGGCTCTTCCACCAGGTGTTTGGCGAGGGAAAGGGTGTGGATGGGTGGGATGGGGAGGGTTTTTTATCTGTATTAGTGTTTGTGTGTTTTAGTTATGCAGTACTTATTTTGTGTTTTATATTTTGATGATTCGCTTTTATTGTTAGCTGCCTCGAGACGCACCTGGTCGAGAGCAGGATATAAATTTAAATTTTTTTTAAAATGAATAGTTCTCTCATGGATGGTACTTTTGTGTATGCCACCCTATTTTATGCAAGGAAACACAGGGACACGCCCAACTCCTCACCACATGGAAAGTGAGGTCCTCTTGTCTGTGCCCTAGTCAATGCACTCTGTACTGCCTGCTGGAAGTTCTTCCCAGGTGTCTGCTGTTTTGTGTACATGCTGTATATTGAACTCGCAGCCACAGTCTGGGGCTTTCGAAATGGTGGAAGCTGGGTCTCTTTGGATGGCTGGGGAGTGAAGGGTCTCACGGCTGCTGCAGGTGGACTCTCCTGTTTGGATGACGGGAGGATTTGGTCCTGGCTAGCAGATGGGCTAGTCTGGGGCACAGAGATTCTTTGCTGGGATGCACGAGGTGGCTGCTGTGCTGGTAGTTTCTGTTTGTTCCCCATCGCTGCAATGGTCAAAGGCAGCTTCTGTAGATTTCCATCAGGCTTCATATCTGATGAAGGCAGCTGGTTGGCTTGACCAAAGTAAGGCAAACTGATCTGTTTTGGTTTTGTGGGGACAGGTGGTGGTACTTTTGTAACATTTTTATTAGCAGTCTGCAAGACAAAAACATAGGCATGTAAATGTAAAGTTAAAACTAATCGTATATTAATAGGATCTTCATGCAGATCAAGTGGGAATACTGATGCACACTGTGAGCAGCACATGGCAACAAATAGTGTTATTCTTGCAAAACCTAGATCATTTTTTCGCCCAACCCCCTCCCTCCCCCCAAAAAACCCATACAAGGCTTTGGATTAAATTCACAACTACTGTAGTGAATTAATAGGCTGATATTGTATACATCTGTAACTATTGAAAGGATGCTATGAGTTTCCTTTATACTTTATTTGCTTGCTATATGCTTTATAGCAACTTTAGTTTAGAACTATTAAAAGTGCATATTATAAGAGACAGGCTGGCAAGAGGAGAAGGGAATAAGAGAAATATGACAGGGATACATTCTTGTCATCAACAAAAGGAAAGGCCCCAGCAGGAACAGAACTAGCAAGAATTGTTCTTGCCCAGAACAATCATTGCTCACACAAGGATTGAGCAATGCATGAGCTGGTCAGATGTCAGGACATCTTGGAGAAAATGGGGCTTGGGCAACCCATGGCCAGGGATCAGGCCTCCCATCTGGAGGGAGGGGTAGGAAGGATCTTACTGGTCAGGGCATCCCACAATAACAATGACTAAGCAGGAAGGACCCCAAATCTGAATAGCCAATTAAAGAACTTTCTAGGCTTGACTCTAACAACCCCACACTCTGGATGCTCATAAGGCAGTCGTATAAAAGGACCAGCTCTAGAAAGGAAAGATGCCTTACAAGGTACCCTCTGCCAGTTACTTAGGTAGCTGCCGGTTGATCATTATTTGGCCCTTTCCGACGCTCTCAAAGACTGCGAAAAGCCAAGACTCCAACAGCTAGGTTCCTAGATAGACCTCGATCGGCCCCCCGCCCTGCCTCTCCTCTCAAGACCAGACCTGAGACCTCTGACGTGTAAGAACGCATATGTATGTACTTATGTGTATGTGCTTGCTGTTAGAGCAGGTGAAGGCTATTGCTATATGCAAGTGTATTGTGCTTTATTCTCAATTCTTCTATGTGCTATAATAATAAACGTATGTCTATTTAAAGGACTTTGCTATCTGTTTCATAGTGCCTTCGTCCAGATACCGGAATTGGGAGCTGCCTGCCAGGGGTTTAAGTCCTGTCCCTGGTAGGATTGGTAGAGAACAGTTCCAATTCATAACAGTGGTGGAGAATACCATATAAAATTCTTGAGTTGGTTACAAACAGGTCAAACATTAAGTCTTTTAATAAATTTAACAAACAAACATCTGGCAGTTCAGAGGCTCTTCTAAAGTCATGATAGCATTATAGAAGTCCTATAAGAGGATATGGGATATGTATGGTAGCGTTTATACTAACTTGTAAACTCTCTTTTCACGTAAATATTCAACCATTAGGGGCAGATTACTGAAACCCTATTTAATTTATTCCCAGCTGAGGTAACAGATTAGAAACACAAAGCACTTAGCTTGAAGTATGATTAGAAAATGGATTCTGCAGGCTGTCTTAGAAAAGAAATTAATTACACACAAGGAGAGGTGTGAGAAGCACAACTACTTTGGAGTTACTTCTGCTTCTATTTTTCTTTGCTTTGCATGACACTAAACATGATCAATAGAATAACTATATCAGCCTAGTTAGGAATGCTGATTTTAAGAACAAGCGACTAGTACTGCAAATCTACAATTCCCATCTCCAAAAGAAAGAATAACTAAAACGGTTTCATAGTGTCCTAATGACAGTGTTTATGAAACTGGGCATTAATCATCATTAGGTAGCTTTCTTGGCATTCAGTAAATCAAGATAAGTGCACAACTAAAAAGGAGCGCACATTTTTTTAATACCTGAGCATCTCGTAAGAGGTCTTCACTGCTCTGGTTTTTCCTCAACGTACTTGCTGTCGGCACTCCTGTAGATTGATCCACAGAATCAAACATTGAAAAAGGACGTACTTTCTTTTCTTTCTCTCGCAGTGCAATCTCTGCATCACCAGCTAATGGGGAGGAAAGTGGAATTAAAGCAAACATTTGGAATCTCCTAGCTGCGAGCAACAGAACCATTATTCACAGTAAACGAGTTTGTAAGCCGTTCTGTACTGACTTTGAAGAACAAAAGTAATATGGTAAACTAGAAGGGCCAAAACCAAAGCCCGTTTCCTGCAAAGGTTTGTTTTAGAAAACAGCCAATATTTAATTTTATTTATTTATTTATTTATTTATTTAATTTTGTTTATTTTCTTACATTTATGAGTCGCCCCATATGCCTATGGCATCCCAGGGCGACGTACACTTAAAATTTATAAAACCATTTCTTTCATAAAAACATCACAACTAAAACATCCAGGGATAAAGAAAAATAAAAAATAAGGGCAGAGAGAATAAAAACCCTAACCCACCCTCCCCAAAGGCCTGTGCGAACAGACAGGTTTAACAAGCCCACCGAAACATTAGGAGGCTTGGGGCCAGGCGAGCTTCCTCTGGGAGAGAATTCCAAAGACACGGCCCGGCCACCGAGAATGCCCTCTCCATTGTGGCCCCCCGCTTAACACAGGGGACCTCCAGGAAGGCACCCCCGGCAGACCGAAGGCGCCGCTCTGGGGCACCGAGGGTGAGGCAGTCCCTGAGGTATGAGGGGCCAAGACCGTGAAGGGCCTTATAGATCAATACCAATACCTTGAACCTGGCTCGGCACGCTATTGGCAACCAGTGCAGAGTCCGGAGCACAGGTGTTATATGCTCCCAACGACCCGTCCCCATCAGGAGACGTTCCTGGTTCGGAGACTACAGCTAGTACAGAATGCGGCGGCCCAAGAGCAGCCCCACGTAAAGCGCGTTGCAGAAGTCCAGCCTCGAGGTGACAAAGGCATGGATAAGGGAGGCCAGGTCCGGCCTGGAGATGTATGGACGTAACCTCTGCACCAGATACAACTGGCAGAAGGCGGCCTTTGCCGCCACCACCTCCACCTGTCGATCCAGGCGGAGGTCCGAGTCCAACACCACCCTCAGACTCTGAGCCTGCAGAGCTACAGGAGGGCGAACCCCTCCAATCAGTGGGGCCAACACCTCCCTCGTTCTCCCCACCACCATCACCTCCATCTTATCAGGGTTGAGCTTCAGTCTGCTCTGCCACATCCACTCAACCACGACCTCCAAACACTGGGATAGTAACGAGACAGCAGGGTATTTAAAGACAATATTCTTCCAATTCTATTACTAAGCAGATGCCTTGGACTGAATTAAGCATGCCAATTCACAAATTTAGTCCAGGGGGCAGGGACACTTTTGGTGTGATCCTCATTCCAATGAAGTATACAGGGGTTTTGCCACTGACTTCAGTGGAGTCAGGATTGCATCCTTTGTCATTATTTGCTCTTTCGGACAGTTTGTGTGTTAGCCAACACAAAGTATAATACCAATACAAAACAAAAGAAAACGAGGAAACTTACCCTGCCCTTCATTATTTACGTTCCCTTTTGTTAAAGAGGAAACTGGCCCTTGGCTAATGAAGTTCTCCGCATTTGAGCTACTCCAGTCAGGAACAGCCAGTGGAGGCTTTGAACCTGGAATCGTAGTACCTGGTGTGTAGAAGGAAAGGGAAGGGGAAGACAGTGGTTCAAATAAATCAATTTTTTACTGATTAGCCTCTTCCTGATAGGAGACTAACAGCACATATCAGAATTTAAAGAAAATTCTCCCTCCCTCTAGCCCTAATGCTCTTTTCTCCAAATACATTCCGAACGATGGAAATGTTCCACTTCTGCTTTTGACATACACACTGCTAAGGCAGTATTAGAATGACAAGAAATCCAAAACTAGTAGTGTTTTTTGTTTAACATGTTGTTTTCCTGGAATTCCCTCATGTCCGTCCCCAAAAGTGCAATGATTTTTACTGGTCTGTCCCCAATCATTTACAAAGCTTTCCTAGAGTAATATGCACTACAGTTAATGGAAATGGTTGGAGGCTGAGGAAAAAAACCATTTCATACAAACTAAAGAAAAACACTGAAGCAGAAATAAATCCAGTCAGTGACATCCAAACAGCAAAAGAATCATCCTTATGTTCAGTGTACATACAAGCATTGAAATTAGAAAGTGTTGATCTTTAAAATTACTGGAGCAGAGAGAAAGTCAACTTCAAAACACAATTAGGCTGATGCATAGATCTTATTTTTGTTACTGTAGAAGCAAGCATCTTATGAAAGAAGCAGACACCCCTTTTCAAATACCAATTCCATCTGAAGGCAACTTTTTGTCAATGTAGAGTTTGACTTAAAGGATCTAAAGTTGCAGCTCTGTGGATAACCAGAGTGTATGTCCATACTAGCAATGAGGGTGCAACTATTGCTTTACTCGGTCTCATGCAGAAGTAGCACAGCATTGCAGAGAGTAAGGTTTTCCAAACAAGATGGACCCCTTTAACATTTTAATAAATATTTAGCTTTCCTTTTGGTCCAGGCATGAATACTGCTCCAACAACCACCCACCTCTACTTCAAAACTCAGAAAGACAAACTGTTTCTTATTTGTCAAAGAAACAAAGGCCACTTGCACCATTTCTGTGTAATGACTGCTTAAGATTGGTTATGTCACAGGGCAAGCGAACACTCAAACAAAGCAATTCTCTTGTTCAAATGGAGAAGCGTTCTGTTTTATATTTCTCTCTCCAGAGTCTTGTACTTCTGTAAAACTAGAGAGGATGTCTTCATGCTGCTTTAACCCACCTGGTCAAAATCTTGTCTCATGGTAAGAACAAAGTGGGAGCACCAAACCTAGCCCATCAATGCCCTTGGCTGGCAGGAGAGACTAGGCAGAGAAATCAGACACTGGTTCCTTGCACAATAGTGTACCAGTAAATGGCAATTGGTTTATTTTTCACTTTTTGACTGAGCTTTTCCTAACATTTTCAAAAAAAGGACTACCTGACGATACAAGTTTGATTTTCAAGGGACACAACCAAGGGTCTAGGATTGCTTAGCAATGAGCAGCCTGACCCTCAAAGTGCTCAACTAAAAGTTTACCATCTCTAGGATTCTCACCACCATATACCAGGACACAGAGAGTCAGCAAGACTAAGCCCCTTTCTCAATAATAAAAGCAGAATTACTAAAAGCCCCTTTAAAAGTTAGAATCCGAATTCTGAGTACATCATGTTGAAGATCCTTTTAGTTTACAATTTATTCCAAAGTTTAAGGACAAATCTTTTTAACACAACATTTTGTTGTATTAACAACAGAAATCCAATGTTTGGGCTATTCCTGTTTGATACTCAAAGAAAATGATGTTTCCAGCTACATATATGTTCAAAAGTTTAAATCCTTCCTTTAAACATGGGCGTTATAACTAACCAGAAGACATCTTACTGCTTCTTACAGGAACACAGGTGAAATGCACTGTAGCAGATTAATCTTGGCATGACACATGGCATAAAAAGAAAAAACTCACACATCTAGTGAGGATGACAAACACAAAAACTTTTGCAGTAAGAATATAAAAGTAAATAATTACCACCACCAGCTTTAGCTTGTGAAACACCCCCAGCTCTCATGTTTGGCAGGGTTTGTGTTTTCAGGGGACCATCCAGGGTCTGCAGGGTAGGGGTCCCATCTGGGAATGCAGGTTTAACTAGAAGTTCAGGCCTTGAGGCAATGCGTGGCATCGTGGAGGACTGGATATAAGGACCAACTGCTGCCACTCGACTTGGAGCAGATACCACTGGCTGGGGTAGATTTCCATCTGAAGAAACCTAAAGCAAGAAATGCAAATACAAATTAATTCCTTCAATACAAACCACAGACCACTGGAACCAAGAGTCAAGCAGCAGCAGCAGCAGCAGCAGCAGCAGCAGCATTCAATTTTAAAGTAAGGCTGTTTTTAAATGCTAAGTATATTTCTGCTCTACAACAAAAGAGCCATCTGAAAAAATCCAAAGGCAACACTGAAAAGAGCTCTTGCCCATAAAGATGTAAGTAGGTTAACACCGATGTAGCATGAAAAGCACTTTAATAATAGAAGAGAACCACCACCTAGGGATTCAGTAGGAAAGTATAGCTTCTGAACAACCTTCCCCAAAAGCAAGGTCTTGCAATCTGTTCAAGGTAGCAGACTAACAGGATTATTTTTGTTGTTAAAATATCCAACACTGACTGGTACATTCTCCTTCTGTTGCAGCGCAGCCTTCTTCTTCCACAGGCGATCCCTCAGCTCATTAACACGCTTATCCATGACTGCCACCTCTGAGTTGCGCTTGTTTAAACACTCCCTCTGTTGCTGCAGCTTGGCATTCTGCTCCTGGTTCAGTTTGTTCCTCAACTGGATATATTCAAGATGGGAAAACAGAAAAACAAACAAACAGTCAACTTTCCGGAAGGACAGCAGGATGCACTCCAGGAAACAAAAATAATCTAAGAGGTGAAAGGCAGAGTCAACCATGCAGATTCAGGGTAATGTCCTTCTTTAATAGCATGTTGATTAGTCTATTTTACTGTGAGCTCGTACAGTCATGTATGAGCACATGTGTACAATATTATTTCAAACACAATGGTCCCACACTACTGAGCTTTTCTTTAAAACAGCGAGGAGGAGGGGTACTAAGTTCTATTTCTGAGTGGAAAAGTGATCCTCCCTATTTTTAGACATTGTAGGGAGTTCTGGTTTGCAAAGCAGATTTCCAGTTACCTGAAGCTCCTTGTACAGTCGATCAAGCTCAGCTACCGCAGACTGGTTGTCATGGTAACCGTCAATCCGGCCATTCTTCAGCATCTCCAGTTGTCTGGTAAGTTCTTCTACCTTTGACACAGCCAGTACCAGCTCTCGCTGTTTTTGCTGGAACAAACTGTTCATCTGTTCAATTTCCTCCACTAGAGAGGAAGAGAGAACACAATAGCTGCAGCTGAGAGAGAACCAAGTGTGGGCTGCTTCCAAGTCAGCCAGTTAAGGAGACAGAGAGCACCCTGCAGGGCTTCAAAACAGAGATGAAACCAGGTCTACAACAAGCTGTTACAAATCATCTGGACAAGATATAACTAAAAGGAAGGTAAAGATTTAAGCAGTACGTGGTGTTATTCTGGAATCCAAATATCAGGAGGAGTTTACCGGTCCTAGAGAAAGCTAAACTTGACGTAACTTCAGAGATGCTGCAGGAACCACCCTAAGGTAAGGTTCTCTTATCACAGCCAGAATTTAGAAATTTATCCGTCAAATCAAATATTATGATTTTTTTAATTCAATATTCATATTTACATCTGATCCAATCTCTATATGGGACATGTAAACTAATCCCTGGGAACATACAGTACAGATGCTTCACTTGGGCACTTCCCTAACCAAACCCCAAAAGGGCTATAAAGCTTCAATATGTTTTGAATTGTGTCTGATTTGCTAATTACAGATTAGTGACTAACTCAAGCAAGTGTGGTTGCTATGTTGGTCCAAAATTCAAGAGCCAGAGACAAAGTTATTCGGAGGATAACATTTATTGGACCAACTTTTGTTGGTGCAAGTATGCAAGAAGTGTATTTAGAAATAATATTCAAGACCTTCTACCCCATTTTCCTTATCACCACATTATTCTGATTATCCTCTAGTCACTGTCTATCCAAGAGGCATACACCAGAGTCCTGTTGATTATTTGAGGTCTACTCAATCATCTACAGCTGTCTCCTCTCCCCGCAGGTAGGCTGAACTCCATAAGCAAGGGGCTGTCCTGAGGGCGTCGTCGTCTGGGCAGCGGCCGAACGGCCTGCCACGTTAGCGGCACAACTTCATGATCCGTCCCAGCTCCCCCTCTGTAACCAATCCACTGGGATTATTATTATTATTATAAACATTTATATAGCACCAGCTATGTGCCTGGTGCTGTAAAGAACATAGAAATAGACTCAATCCCTGCCTGTGGCTTACAATCTAAAAGACAAGGAGGGGGAGACAGGGAGAGGGGACAGTGGGAGAAACAGGGGAGAAGACAAACAAACATTCAGGAGGATGCGAAGTCTCAGGTGTGTGTGCTTGGCTTGGTTACAATCAGGTTGGTTGCAGTAGTCTGCAGAGGAGGGCAGACAGTAAGTATATGGGGAACGACAAGCAGGCATTGGGAAAGGTGGCGAAGAAGTGGGTCTTGAGGAGGGATTTGAAGGAGCGGAGGGAGGGGGCAAGGAGGATGTAGGTAGGGAGGGAGTTCCAGGCATGAGGGGCAGCGAGGGAGAAGGGTCGAAGGCGGTTAGGTGAGCAGGAGAAACGAGGGAGAGTGAGGGAGGGAACAGAGGAAGAGCGGAGAGCGCGTGCAGGAGTGCGTAGGGAGATTAGGTCCGAGAGCTAAGGGGGAGCTAGGTTGTGGAGTATTTTGAACGTGAAAACCAGGAGTTTAACACAGGATACGTTCAGGAAGGGGGAGCCAGTGAAGAGGAGAGGCTGCACATGGTCAAAGCGACGGGCAGAGTGAATGACCTTGGCAGCAGAGTTTTGGATTGCGATAAGGGGGGGGGGACGACAGGTGAGAGCGAGGGAGGCCAGCGAGGAGGAGGTTGCAGTAATCGAGGTGAGAGATAACCATGGCATAAACAAGGGTTTTGGCCGACGAGGTAGAGAGAAAGGGGCGGATTCGAGCAATGTTATGGAGGGCGAATCGGCAGGATTTGGCAACAGAGTAAATGTAAGGTTTAAAAGAGAGGTGCGTGTCAAAGATGAAGCCCAAGTTACGGACTTAGAGAACAGGATGGATGGTGACTCCATCGATGCAGATGGGCAGGTTAG
>QEPC01008101.1:2323609-2339913 GCA_003113815.1 Sphenodon punctatus
GGGGGTTTTGGGGCCGGATGGGGCGGAAAGAGAGGGGGGAAGAGAGTCAAGGGTTGAGGAGAGAGAGGTGTTGAGAGCAGAGATGGCAGAGTCAGGGGAGGAGGAGGAGAAAACGGAGGGGAAGTGGGGGGATAGACAGGAGGCAAACTCCATGGGGGTAATGGCCTGCATATTGCAGAAGGGGCGTGGAGATGGGGAGGAGGAGGGGGGTTGGTGGGAGAGGCTGAAGGGGGCGACGAAGCGATCAGAATTATGGCAGAGATCAAAGGAGAGGTCAGCAAGAGAGCAATTTCGTGAGAAGATGAGGTCGAGGGAGTGGCCGTCGGTATGGGTGGGCGAACTGGTCCAGAGTCGGAGATCAAAGGAGGTGGTCAGGGAGATAAAGTGGGAGATAGAGGGAGTGGAAGGTGTGTCGACGTGAATGTTGAAATCACCAAGAATGAGAGTGGGGGTGTCATCAGAGAGGAAGAAGGTGAGCTAGGATTCAAAGTCTGGGAGAAAAGAGGAGAGGGACCCTGGGGGGCGGTAGATGACAGCAACACGAAGGTATAGGGGGGAGTATAAATGCACAGAATGGGCCTCAAAGGAAGGGAAGGAGAGGGAAGGAGGAGGGGAAAGGGTTTGGAAGGGACAGGGATTGGCAAGGTGAAAACCTATGCCACCCCCCTGGCACTCTCCCCCCTCCCCGCTCACCTGCTTCTCCCCCTACTCCTTTCCCCTTTCCTCCTACCCCCCACTAAGCCTGTCATCTCTCTCCACCATCTCCCCACCTCCTCCTCCCTCCCCCCCACCACTTCTTGTCCCCAGCCCTTCCGCCCCACAGCCCATTTCCCGCCGATCCCATCGCTCCCTTTCCCCAAATTTTATCCCCATTCCCTGTCTTCCCCCATATCAACTCCCATTCTCCTGTTCCCTCCGGAACTGTCACTCCTCTGCTAATATCCATGACCTTTTCTTCGCTCGCTCCCTTCACCTTCTCGCCCTTACTGAAACCTGGATTTCCCCCACTGACTCTGTCACTCCTGCCACCCTCTCCTTCGGAGGTCTCTCCTTCTCCCACCAGCCCCGGTCTGAAGGCCGGGGTGGTGGCATAGGCCTCCTCCTCGCCTCGAGTCCTGGCTCACCCTATTCCTCTCTGCTGATATCCCCACACTCATCCTTGGCAACTTCAATATTCATGCTGATGCACCCGCTCAGCCTTGCATCGCCCGCTTCCTCTCCTTAGCCTCTTCCTTTAATCTCCACCTCTGGACTACCTCCCCCACCCACACTGATGGTCACTCTCGATCTCGTGTTCTCTAGGAACTGTTCTGTCTCCGATCTCTCCTTCAAGTCCCATCCCATCTCTGATCATTTCCTTGCCTCCTTCAACCTCTCCCACGGCTTCCCCTCCTCTTCCCCATCTTCCCGCCCCTTCTGCGATCTGCAGGCCATTGTACCCCAGGACTTTCCCTCCTCCCTCTCTCTTCTCCTCCCCTCAGTCTTCTCCTCCTCCAACTCCTCTCTTGCCTCCACCCTCGACTCCATTGTCCCCCTCTCCTCCCGCCCGGCACGCTCCCGTAACCCTCGCTCTTGGCTCATCCCCACCATTTGCCATCTCCACTCCTGCACCCGGGCTGCTGAACGCCTCTGGCGCAAATCCCACTACCACACTGACTTCCTCCACTTCAGATTCTGCCTCTCATTGCTCAACTCTGCTATCTCCCTCACTAGACAGCAGTACTATGCCTTACACATTGAGTCCTGCTCCCGGGACCCTCGCCGCCTCTTTTCCACCTTTGACTCCCTTCTTTGACCCCACGTTCTCCTTCTTCCTCTTCTCTCTCCACTCAGGATCTTGCTCTCCTTTTCACCTCTAAGGTTGACAAGATCCACCTGGAAATCGCTTCCAAGTCCTCTCCCCCTACCACTCCCCCCTGCCCACCCCCCACCTCTCTCCTGTCCTCCTTCCCTCCTGCCCCCCTTGAGAAAATCTCCTCTGTGCTCTCCTCCTCCAACCCCTCCACGTGCCCCATGTACCCCATTCCTTCCCGCCTCCTGACCTCCATTGCTTCCACCGTCGCCCCTCCCCTCCTGCATATCATTAACCTCTCCCTGTCTACCAGCTCCTTCCCCACTGCCTTTAAACATGCCAGTGTCTCCCCCATCCTCAAAAAGTCCACTCTGGATCCCTCTCCTCTGAACTCTCTAATTACTGTCCTGTCTCACTCCTCCCATTTGCTTCCAAGCTCCTTGAACGGGTTATCTACTCCCGCTGCCTCGACCTCCTCTCCGCCAACTCCTCCCTTGACCTCCTCCTGTCTGGCTTCCGCCCCCTTCACTCCACTGAAACTGCTCTTGCTAAAATCACCAATGATCTTCTTGTGGCTAAATCCAACTGCCTTTATTCTTGTCCTCCTTGATCTGACTGCTCCTTCAATGTATCTCTTCCTAACTCCTCCCCCTCCTCCTCCTTACCCCTCTCGGTCGGGGTTCCCCAAGGCTCTGTCCTTGGACCTTTCCTCTTCTCTATCTATACCCATTTCCTAGGCAAACTCATTGCCTCCCACAGTTTCCAATACCACCTATACGCTGATGACACTCTATCTCTCCACTCCATCCCTCTCCCCCTCTGTTCAAGCTTGTTTCACCAACTGTCTCTCTGATATCTCCGCCTGGATGTCTCAATGCCAACTCAAACTGAACATGATGAAAACTGAACTTATCTTCCCTCCCAATCCTTCCTCTCCCTCTTTCCTGTCAATTGCCATTGACGGTGTCTCAATCCTCCTTGTCCCCCAAGCCCGTAGCTTGGCCTTCATCTTCGACTTGCACCTTATCTTCAAACCCTACATTGACTCCGTTGCCAAATCCTGCTGCTTCTCCCTCACAACATTGTTAAGATCCACCATTTTCTGTCTGTCTCCTCTGCCAAAACTCTCATCCATGCCCTAGTCATCTCATGCCTCAACTATTGCAACCTCCTTCTCGCTGGCCTTCCCCGCTCTCACCTTTCTTCCCTTATCTCTGTTCAAAACTCTGCTGCCAGGATCATCCACCTAGCCTGTTGCTTTGACCATGCACAGCCTCTCCTCTCCTCTCTCCACTGGCTCCCCCTTCCTGAGCGTATTCTGCACAAGCTCCTTGTCTTCACCTACAAAGCCCTTCACAACCTCACTCCCTCCTACCTCTCTGCCCTGATCTCCCTCTGAACCCTGCTCCGCTCCTCTTCCATCTCCTTCCTCGCCCTCCCATGCCTCCCCTGCTCCCCCAACCACCATAGTCCCTTCTCCCTTGCTTCTCCGCATGCCTGGAACACCCTCCCTGCCCACATCCACCTTGCCCCTTCCCTTCATACCTTCAAATCCCTCCTCAAAACCCACCTCTTCCGCTGTGCCCTTCCTAACTCCTGCTAACCATCCTCACCCAGGATTATCCNCGCCTCCCCTGCTCCCCCAACCGCCTTCGTCCCTTCTCCCTTGCTGCCCTGCATGCCTGGAACTCCCTCTCTGCCCTTGTCCGCCTTGCCCCCACCCTCCACATCTTCAAGTCCCTCCTCAAAACCCATCTCTTCCTCTCCGCCCTTCCTAACTCCTGCTAATCAACCCCACCCAGGATCATCCCCTACCTGTTATCTGAAAACTCCTATTTTACTGTAACCAAGCCAAGAACATGTACCCGAGTTCTCGCATCCTCATGAATGTTGCATCCTTTGTTTCTCCCTCTGTTCCCCCTTCCGTCTCCCCTCCCCGTCTTTAGACTGTAAGCTCTCGGGCAGGGACCGGGTCTATTTTAGTCTCTGTAAGCACCAGGTACATTGCTGGCACTATATAAAAGCTTATACTAATATGTAACAACTAAAACCGCAAAGTAGGGTCATTGCTTTATTTTATGTTGAGGAAGCCCCATTTGTGAGTTTTCTACATTTTTCTAAGGAGATGCAGCGCACAACACTGCATAGAGAAGAGGAAAGAAATATTTGAAATTATATGGAATCTGAAAGTTAAGCTATGTGATCAGCTAGGTAAGATGTGACACAAGAACTATTTTTGTTAAATTTAATTCTGGATTCCTGTTTATGTTTATAGTGTCCAGTCTCCCACTTCATCATTTCTTCTACCAAAAGGCAATCATATGGAGAATAGCTTTTTCAAATGATGGAGAAAGAAGGAGAATATAGCAGTCTGAATAAAAGAAGGATATTAACAAGAAGTATGGAAAGTGGAATTATTATTTTTTTTGTTAGTACGGAGGAAGCAGCCCTTATAATTAAGAAGCTAATTAAGTTGAAATCCTGAAAAAGATAGTAGGTTGGAGAATAGCTTTCCAGGGAAAAATTATTAGTTTTTTATTTTTACACATTTTTATCTCACCCTTCCGCACACACCTCAACCCCACACACTGGTTGGTTATAGCCAAATAACCATTTGGGGCTAGAAAAAGCATACTTTGTATTTTCCCAGTGCTCTTGAGAGAGTGAACACATTGCAGATGGACTCTGCACAGGAATATTTTAATACTGCATATCTTAAAATCGGTTGTGTAGGGAAAAAAATGAAGAATCACACAAACAAAACCTTCAATCCTCTCTGCACTCATAATAGAAGCTCCGCTCACCTAGTTTTCCATTACTGAGTCTCTTCTGTTCCACATGGCCTTTAAGTGCTCTTACTTTCTTCAACTTGGCTTCCTGATTCTCAGCAATTTCCTTTAGTCTCTTAAGCTTTTCCTGTTCTGCAACTTGCTGCTGCTGTCGTTGATCTTGCTGTTTCAGAAATTTCAATCGCTGCTCCTACAGGTGGAAGTAATTTATTTGGTTGGGTTTGGGGGTTTGTTTGTTTTTAAAACTGGTTATATTTTGGGTCATGGTAATATTTTGAAGAACACAATGTCAGGTGTAGAAGTCTCAGAAAGAGAAAAACCAGTCCATATTACATATTAAATCAATGGATTATAATGCAAATCTTTCTTGGAGAGTGAAGTGATCACAGCTACTACAGGACATGGAAGCTGGAAAGGATTGCAGGAGTGAGAAAGACTTCAGAGAACACCAGGTAGGTTAGGATCCATACTCCAAACTGGCTAAACCCCAGTCACAGCCCAAACAGAAGGACCACTTGCCTCTCCAAAAGGTGTTAAGAGATGTGTCCTCAGAAAAGTATCTCAGCAGCCATAAACCAACTTTCTGCAATATGTAAAACCTCCTACAATTCCTGCCTTTCCTCTGCATTATCAATTCAATCTGGCATTAAAAGGAATCAAATCCTCAGGTTTTAATTGTCCAAAGTCAGGAAGTTTTTGCATAGCATCAGATCACATCAGCACAAAGAAGGATGTACAGATACAAAACAGTTACCCTGAATATTTCCAGGAAAACATAAGATACAATCAGCGGTAAGCACTGTACATACAACTACAAATTTTCAAGAGTTATTACAGGTTCCCTACCCTACCACCCCATCTAAAGATCATGGCCAGTATTTCAGACGTGATTGTTGAGTGTGAATGAGCAAACTGACCACTTGGAGTGTTCTGATATTTTGGGGGGGGGGGGAAATAAGATCACCTTAAGATGGAAGGCTGAGCACTCCTCCCATGTTAAAAGAGGGTGGGGGGAGGAGAAATCAAAGCATTGATAATCATTAATTTTGATGCAACTGAACTACTAGTCCTTATGACATTGACTCAATAACAAACAGAGTAATGTGAATGAGTTTCACAATTAAGTACAGGTAGCACCTGCAGTATCACATGTTGCATCAGTTTTAGTCATGTTCTGAGGAATAGCAAATGGTGACCGCATATAATCACTCTACAGGTCAGGAGTAAAACTTTTTTTTCTCCAGAATGTATATCTATGGAAGCTGCCCCTGAGAAGATGGAGCACATTCTGTCTCATTGTGCCTGGGTCTTTCCATATAATGCTCTGGGAAACGAAGTGAAGCATCCCAACCAGAAGAAGTCTTAGCATCTCAACTTGCCCAGAAACTTACTTAGTAATCGGTAACAGAACAAACCTGCCTGAAATATTCACTGTGGTACAGCCAGGTTGTGTTCAGACACTAGAACACTGCACAGTGCACTAAGTGTGCAAATCCAGTTTTTCCAACGCTAATTCCTTTTTAATAAGTGTGTGCAATTATCCTATTTCCTTTTTTTATAGCACTCATGGGCTAATTTAAGACTACTACTGCTTCTAATTCAATAGCTACAAGTTAGTGCATGAAGGAACTAATGATTCGTATGAGATTTTAAGTTTAACAGTAATCTATTCTTGATTATAGAATCCTTGGTTATAGCTAATCTAACATTAAGGCATTAAACCTTTGCCTTAAGCAATTTGCACAAGCAAAGTAAGCATTTTCTAGAACAGTTACATTGATTTACATTAGCATCCAAAGAAAAGCTTAGTCAACTGTTGCAGCTGAGTTCAAACACAATTTGATGACTTTATATTAAATTAATATAATATTTTTAGTCCAAGTGTCCCTGCTGTGCACTTAGATGCAACATCCTAGCCAAGCTTTCTCCTGAAACCAGTTGCTGCAGCCTGCAAGAACCAGTAGCAGGTGGAAACAGGCTTGAGAAAAGTTTCCAAAAAGAAGTCCACAACAGGATAGGATTAGATTTACCCAAGAGTCCTTAAACAGCCCTTTCCCTCTGCTACAACATACAACATTCCCCAAAGTCCAGGGTACTGTCTGGTCCTGATAACTGGAAACACCACACAACGGACCAGCGTGTAGACGTTTATAGGCAATTAGGGTATTTTTAGACAAGTGCCTCCCCACCCATTATGCATGCTGCAGGGTCACATTGGCATCTTAGGCAGCCCTGCAACATGCGTGATGGGTGGGGAGGCGCTTGTCTAAAAACACCTTTACTAACCAACTGATTACAACATTTTGCAGTTGTTTTACGGCAGCAAGCACAGCAGATTGTCAAGTTTGCCAAACCAAGTGCAGAAAGTAATTAACTTTAAAACCATACCAGGTATGAAAAATACAGTATTTTTAATCTGGTGATAAACTCAATGTTCTATGTAACTTATCTGTTTCACAACTGGTTTTCAATTTCAAACAAGTTTTGCAACTGGAAATCATAAGCGCCTAAGCGCCTTCCCCTAAGCGCCTTCCCCCCTTCTCACTTGCTGCCCCCCATGCCTGGAACTCCCTCCCTGTCCACATCCGCCTTGCCCCCTCCCTTCATACCTTCAAATCTCTCCTTAAAACTCACCTCTTTCGCTCTGCTCTGTCTGACTCTTTATCCTGCTGAGCCACTATTCCTATACCTACGATCGGTTTACCCTTATCCTTGCAACATGGACCTGCCTGCTGTCATTCTCATCATAACCAAACCAAGTACGTGCACTTGAGACCTCGCATCTTCATGAATGTTAGACCCCTTGTCTCTCCCTCTGTTCCCCTTCCTAAGTCTCTCCCCCAGCTCCTGTCTCTCAGATTATAAGCCCTAGGGGCAGGGACCGTGTCTATTTTATTACTTTGTAAAGTGCCAGGTACACTGCTGGCGCTATATAAATGTTTGTTAATAATAATAATAATAATAGCCAAGCTAGGTGGTCAGTGAACGCAGCCAAACCAAATTTCACAGAGTGCTGAGCCTTTAGAATTTGGCAAATCTTTAGGGGTTTATCCCCACCACCATTACCTCACTGACTTGAGCAATAGCAAAAGTTGCTTCATGACTACATGGTAATTCCTGGCCTCTGCTGCTTTTCTGATGTCAGGTGGTCCATGACAGACAACCCCGAAAACAGTGGAGGGACTGATTTACCCAACCAGCAGAGAGGTCTCTGGCTCACCGACAGCTGGGCCCTTCTCCTAACAAGCAGGAAATCCAACATGGCTACTATAGTTAGTGCCACTTAGGCTCCTGCACAGGCTAGAAATTTGGGCCCAAACCAAGCCTAGACCTGGTGCAACTGGGTGGCCTTGCCCCCACCATAGACTAGCATTATGACTCAGGCCACATCAGGAAGGAGCATTGTTCATTGTTAAGACACACTCCTGCCCCTTTCCAATACAGTCAAGCACCCTCCCCCGAACAAAGTGTTGCAGAGTTAAAGAACTTCCTATGTGGCGATGCTTCCCACAGTTGGGGAGCCAAGCCTCACCAAGTGGCTCAGACAGAGAGCCAATCCAATTTTGACAGGGTCAGTGGGATCCTGTCCAGCGTCTTCCCCCTCCTAATAAAAGGAAAAAGGGACTCTGCTCCTGGCTCCATTCAGCGCTACCCGTGTCATTCTCCTTTTGAATATGAAGGGAGATAAAGGTGGGATTCAGCTTTTCATGATAATGCAGGTTCCCCCTGGCCCTTCACAGTTAACTCTAGAGCCCAGACAACTGGGAGTTCTCTAGACATCCCTTTGCCATTGTTCCATGAATGTTCCCTTTGGTGTTCTCAACAAGGGAAATTAATCTGGAAAGTACATGGGCTTGGCTCAAACATTTACCGGCACTCTCTCTCAATGCCAACCAGAAAGGAAATGAAACTTCACTTTCTATCCAGAAATATTTTCAACACGCACTGCACACAACATACACAAATGCAATGCTGCTCTATTACACTGCAGGTAACAATGCTAAATAGCATGCAGAGACTTAGAGCAGCCTTTCTGCGTGTGCGTGTTGATAGAAATGCTGTGGGCAGGTGATGTTCCAATACAAACTTCCATATGGACCCAAATTAGGGTGCTCACTGAAATCACTGGGGGTTGGGGGGGCGACAACTTCTGTTAGCAAAACTAACAAGAGGGAGAACAGACAAGTCTCCGATCATGAGCACAGGGATTCTATCGTTATTTTCCTTTTCTCCTGTTAAAATCAATAACGCGATGCAGGGCTGGATTTTGAGCAGTGCACTACGTTATTGATTTTAACAGGAGAAGGGGGAAATAATGATAGAATCCCCGTGCCCATGATCAGGGACTCGCGTGATCTCCCTCTCATTAGCTTTGCTAACAGAAGTGTCCCCCCCTCCCCCACCATAATGTTGGCAAGCAGCCTTACTGGGAGCAGTACGTGAAAAATCAGGGGGTGCTGAACAAATGCTATTGGTTAGCAAGTCATTTCCTTTCTTGTTAGCATTTAATGAGTCTGAATAGGTCCTTGAATTTGTGAATAAAATGTTGTCTACACCCTCTCCTTTTTTAGCAGGTGAAAGTGTGCGTATGCCAAATGGTTTTCATGGTTTGTTTCTTTAAAAAAAATCAGTAACACAGATGTACGCACTTTCTATCAAACACACTCCATCTTTTCCAGATGGACACTCCAGAAAAACAGACATGCTGAACTCTATCATGGAAAAAACAAGGTCGTTACAGGACAGCATGACACCAGAGGACAAAAGCATTGCTCACAATGGAATCCAGAGAATGACTGATCAGAGTGCAGAGCAAGATGGGACTAGCAGAGCCACCACAGTGAATGGGGATGTTGAGGATATGCTCTACTCTACCATAACAGATACGGAGTTGGTATAACCAGCATTATTTTAAACCCATTTTTCTACTTAAAGTTGTTGCAGTCAGGCTTCTGCCTAAAAATATTGCTAGAAACTGAACATTCATGTGGACTGTCTCCTCTTTGATAGATTTAAATGTTGCGCAAAGAAAAGAACAGTTGCTGTTCTGATACTTTGGTTCTTGGACTGTAAACAAACTTGTTCCAAATTTACCTTGTTAGCCAACATTTGTTTCTGGGCCTCTATCTGTTGCTGTTGGCGTGATGCCATTTCCTGCAGTTCAGCCAGAGTCATATCCATCCTGGGAGCACTGACCTGCAGATGAAAATACAAAGTATATGCTAAGACTAATATTCTCAAATTTAGAAAGTATGCAATCTTTTCAGTTATTATGAGTGGTTGTTAAATAAGACTCCAGCATAGTCCTTTTATCTACTGATGTCCCATTTAGTTAGTTGCCCAAGGGTTATTTTAAACCCCTTTTCAACATTGGAAGAGTAAATGCAGGATTTATGGATTATGATAAAATACCTTTCACTTCTGGAGACTGGGGGCTCCATTCTGCAAGGAGCTAACCATCATTTTCCCAAAACCAGTAAACAACAAATGATCCTGTTAAAGGTATTGTTTTTGACAAAAGAAATAATTTTTAATAAGCTTTCAAGTAATCCTGACACATGAAAGGTTTGGTTGATTTTTTTAACTGGATCAAGGTCACAGTCTCAGTGTCTTGCTTATACACATTAAGCCATCATGTAAGATGAACTTTAAGACCAGACCCCCAACATGATCTAATTGAGACATTTCTACATGGAGGTCTGGGCACAACACAACAACATGTGTGTCCTGGAACAACTATCCACTGACTGTCCAGATCAGCATGACTAATTGCTTATTGTTAATTAATCTAAATTAGTTTAACTCCAGACAAAAACACAACAAATCCTCTGTACACAAGCCTCCAAGACAAATTGATAATCTGGCTTCAGAAATATGGAGCTGAGATAGCCATGTATGTGGGACAAGGAGCACAAAAGCAAGCAACGAACAGAAGGAAAGGATAAATTAAAAGGTGCCAAGTCAGCAGCAAAGTGTATTCATTAAGAGACCTGTCATTCTGCAGATGCAGCACAGAGGAAAATAATGCAGAGCACTGGAGACTGAAAGGCTCCACATAGCATAGAACAGGTTCAGGAGTAGTATAAGTTTCTCCTGCAAATGTGCTTCAAACCCAGCAGTGATTACATGAAGGAGTACATGGGTAGTTCAGTGTATTCCCTTTAACTCATTTTCTCTGCAGAAACTGCCAACAAGGGTACCAATTATGACAGAGCTTTTGTTGAGCAGAGACTATATATTTCATATTGGCTATCAAATGCCTTCTTTTGGTTGTCAGACCTGGATTTGAATGAATGACTCCTTCAAAGGCTTTACTTAACTACATGAGAGAGACACTGAGCTGGATACTTACTCCATTCTCTATTCTCCGATCACCAGGCACTTTTACACCATTTCTCTTTAAGCTTGGATCCTGAGATCTTGGTCCACTCCCTGTATCGGACACAAACTATTCAATGGAAGTGTAATATCTTGAAGTATGTTATGGAAGTTACAGCAGTCAAATGCTAACTAGGTCTAACTAGAATGAGGCTGGACAAATCAGTTGTATAAATTCAGTCTATTACATAAGGAAAGGAGTGGTGACCTGAAGAGGAAAAGGCACTTTATCATTATAATTATCTGCATATGCAAATTGCAAATATCCTGTAATAATTAAAAAGAACAACAACAATCCAAAACAGCAAATGGGGTTTATTGTCTACCCACTGCGAGGCAGGTTCAATTTATGCATGAAATCCTTCAGGATGTTGTGGCTCAGCATTGGATTGAGCACCATCAGCATGCTGCTGATACACAACTATATTATTTCTTGCCCTATGAGCCCTGTCAGCTCAGCCTCTGTGCTGGAGGAATGCCTGAACTATATTTGCCAGGTGGATGTGTCGGAGCTACCTCATGCTCAATTCAGGGAAGACTGATGTGATGCTGGTGGGAAAGGGGCAGCCAATACAAGGATGCTCTCTTCTCCCTCGGGACCTGTACGTTGCAGGGGTTTGAGTTGAAATAGCAGGCCAGATAAAGAATTAAGGTATCATTTTCAACCATGCTATTTCCATGAAAACCCAGGTGCCAAATGTGGTCCAAGGATAGTTTTTCCAGCTGTGCAATTTGCATAATCCACAAACATACTTATCCCAGGCTGATTTTGTCATAGCGACCCATGCCCTGGTGACCACAAGGCTTAATTTCTGCAACTCCCTCTTCTATGGGCGTTCAAGCAATGCTTACCCATTGGCTTGGGAATTCTTCAGAACTGGACGGTATGGCTGCTTACTGGTTTTGGCAGCGGTGATCATATTACGGCTGCCCTGTGTTCTTTGCATTGGCTGTCTGTGTAACAGGTAGACTGAATTTAAGATTGCACTGCTGGTTTTTAAGGCCCTGAATTTTAGAAACCCTGACTATATTTAAGAACTACTCCTGGAATCTCACCTCACCGCTGCTTGAGGATCCCACCATCACGCCTTGTCAGAAGGCAATTGGGCCCTTGCTATGGCAGGCCCCTCAGTGTGGAACTTGCTACATCCAGATGTTCATCTCGGTTTCTCCCTCTTTACCTTCAAAAAGCACCTGAAAACTTTTTGTTCTCCAACTGCGTTTAGAGGAGCCACTAACTGTTCTCCTTCATGTATTTTTTCTTCTTTACCACCATCCCCCTTTTTTAAAAAAAAGTTTTAAGTAAATTTTATATGCATTTTAAATTGTAGTTTTACCATATTTTAATGTTGTGAAATGTTCTCAGCACCATCCGGTGGAGGGGCATGATGTAAATAGAACGTATTACTATTTTTAATTTTGATTTTTAATAGAAGCATAAGGAGATGCGTCACAATCCTTAAAAGAATTCCAGTGGCAAAATATGCTGCACAATATTAGAAATGCCTCTGTAGCTCTTAGGCTATGCTAGATTCAACAAAAAATTCTAGTCAAAATACAGTGGTTACCACAATGACTGCACAAAAATAAAGACCATAGCCTGACACCCTGATGTGATGAGACTGCACAACAATGAGGCAGTTGTGGAAAGAGGTGGATGTCAAAGATAAAATAGTGCTCAATTTCAGTAGCCAAATGTGCACTAAAAACGTCATGCTAGGATGTTTGTCTTCCAAATTGGGATTAAATTCTCCACAAAGGTTTTGTGTCTTAAGGACAAGAGCAACCACAAAGCACATGATTTTACAAAAATGGAAAAATAGGCTTGTGCCCAAAATAGAACAGTGGTGCTTGGAACTAACAGAGCTGGCAGTTGAGAAAAAGAAGGCTAATGTTTTTGAAGAGATTTGGATCCCATTTATATTGTGTGTGTGTAGATGGATAGATATCTCCACATACACACACTTCTATATTATATAATATAGAAGTGTGTGCGTGTGCGTAAAAAGGTACCCGGGATCTTCATGAGCGTATATAAATTATTTTCTTCAGTGTGTTTATGTTGTCATTGGGATGATATGGTTTTAATTTTAAAAACTACCCCCCAAAAAAAATCAATCTCAAAACCAGATCAGTTTCCTGGATATATGCAAAATAAACAAAAGTGACAAAAATTCATACAAAAGCCAAAGTGACAAAGATCACATTTTTTTTTATAACCACCACCACCAAGTCATACTTTGTCACAACAGTCCTGATAGTGACCAACTAGCACACAACCTTAGTGATGAGTTATTTTAATCTCTAATCCAGAAGAGTATTTAATTACTGTATATTAATGCAATTCTGAAACTTAGAAAATAGTTAAATGGTATTCTTAAAAAAGAGCTGACCTTGGGAAGGAACCAAAAAGCAATATTCCCCCACCCCAGGTAGCAGCTTGTATACACCTAGATGTCTAAAGTGAAGGGCCCACATATGATAATCCACTCCACTAACAAGAAAAAAAAAATGTAATGAGTTAAAACTTTCATCTATACATAGGTAATTCCTGGTAAGGGCTCACAGGTACCATAAATGCAGTGACCCAACTTGCATTTTGGAACTCTACTTGGACATTCCTTTTAACATTTCTCTCATCAGGAATTAAGTTTAAGTCATCAAATGTAGCATATCGATTTGTAACTGATTAGTTATACTAAGGGGAGGGAGTTTACTTTTCACTAATTTATGATGGTGTCTTCACCATGACAGGACCTTTGGGACAGAGAGCAGTTATGTAATCCAAAACCAGAGAGATTATCTCTCTGCAAAAATGAATTACTGCTGATCATGCAAGAATTAGATAACAAACCATTCCTAATTCTACCTGAAACTTGACAGGAGTCATAGATAGCATATGCTTTGTTTGAATCTAGCTTACGTGGCTATTTGGTCTGACTTTTAGTTTGCCTAACACTCCTAGGGGGATCCCCAGCTTTTCATCAGAGGACACAATATATACCTATCACAATATATGCAGCACTTAATCCAGACTTAAAATTCTCACAAATGTTATATTCATAACACAGATTTGTTTCATTGTATTCATCACTCACCTATTTCTCGATTAGGGGGGCGTTCATGGCGAAGAAAGAAACGAACTTCACTCCTCTGGACCCCAAAGCGCTGCAGAACATCCAGCATCCGCTCGTTATCGGCTACAGGACGCTCTGAAAAAGCAGAATGCCAACACAAGGATGCAGTAACTTATTTCAATGCTGGGGGTAGATACAATGCCAAAAATAGCTGCTCTCCATGTCTCACATATAAACATTTACAATCCATCATTTAAAAGGGTGGGGAAGAATGTAGGGAAGAAAATTCCTAAAATGTTAAACACACAGCAGGAACAGCTATTGAAATAGAAAGTAGCCCACAAAAGTCTGATGAAAGCAACTGAACGAAGAGAAGAACAAGATGCTATGACTGAAGAAACGTGTCAGCTTCTTGGGCAATGCCGCAGCTGAAGTTCTTGCCAGATTTGTCTATGGCTTTGGGTGTTAGCAAACAAGGTCATAGTCCGCTGGAGACTGGGTTCATGCTGTGCAGCCTCCCGCTCGCATGTTTAGCATGTAGAGCCTAATAAATGGGCAGCCCCCTGCATGTATTTCATGTGCGTTTGTGCAGTCCCTACTCACAGGTTTAGCGGGACCAGCCTAATACACTGGCAGGCGTTCTTCACTGTCCTTCTCCACCCACCACGCCTACCCCCTCTTCTCAGTATCCCAGTCCCTACCATGATTCTCCGCCACAGCAAGCTATGAGAACAAGCAGCCACCCCAGGTGTTTCTTTCTTCTGGGCTACTATGACTCGGGGAGGCGATCCAGTGCCTGCTATCTCCATCCACCCCCAGTGGTTCATACCTGGGTTTATAGCTGCCAGCACCTGGCAACTGTAATTAAATGGTTGCTATGCACATAATGCTGAGTTTAAGTAGCAAATTGCATACTTTATTGAGTGTCTATAGTGAAAACAAAAGGAAAAATTGAAATTGGAAGCAATCACTCTTTGAATGCTGTCATGGCTGACGGTGATGCACTGGCAGGAAGCAGCACACAATTTTTATCAGAGTCTCGCACTCCGCAGTAATGGAAATCCTTCTCAGTTCGGATAAAAACCCCAGTCAATCGTGTGCCTCTTATAACCCCCTCTCTATCGTATTCTGCATCACCATACTGTGCGGACAGGAAACATCCCCACTTGCAAGGGCTTTCTGCAGATCTTAGAGTGTTCAAACCTCATAAAGGGCAGCAAGCTCCCATTCAGTCATTTCACATTCCCAGTACCCCAAGGCACTAGTTTCCATGAAGATATTTATCTTTTCTGACCAACTCCCACTGGCCAGGTATTCTTTCCCTGTCATCAGGGCAGTGATGAGAAACAATGGAAAAGAAGGTCCACTCCCCATTACTGACAGCCTTATTTTTGGCATTGCTGGCTGAATTATTATATCATTAGTATTTCTGGCTGAACCAACATCTTAGCAATGTTGTGTTAAGATCTGTCCTTTCCTCACTGTTTCCTCTGCTAATACCCTTGTCCATGCCCTGGTCATCTCTCGCCTCGACTATTGCAACCTCTTTCTCACTGGCATTCCTCGTTCTCACCTTGTTCCTCTCATTTCTGTTCATAACTCTGCTTCCAAGGTCATCCACCTTGCCCGCCACTTTGACCACATACAGTCCCCTCCTCTCTTCTCTCCACAGTCTCCCTCTTCTTGAACGCATTCTACGCAAACTCCTGGTTATTACCTACAAGGCTCTTTATGGCCTTGCTCCCCCCCTATCTCTCAGCACTCATTTCCTGCTACACTCCTGTTTGGGAGCTCTGCTCCTCCTCTGCCATGACCCTCGCCTGCTCACTGCTCCCCTGCTCCTCAAAATGCATCCAACCCTTTTCCCTGGCAGCCCCCCATGCCTGGAACTCCCTCCCTGAACACATTTGCTCCACTTTTGCCCTCCAAATCTTCAAATCCCTCCTCAAAACCCACCTCTTCCATCAAGCTTTCCTGGCTCATCATTCCCCTCGCCCCCCTTGCTGAATTATCCTGAATCATTGTATCTTAACATTAATGAGTAACTACACCTGTGTAACTAAGCCAAGCACATGCACCGGAGACCTCACGAGTTCGTGTATGCATCCTTGTCTCTTCCTATGTTTCCCCCACCCTTTGTCTCTCCCCCGCCCCCTTGTCTCGAGTGTAAGCCTGCTAGGGCAGGGACCATGTCTCTTTCTTACAATTGTAAAGTGTCAGGTACATTGCTGATGCTATATAAATGCTTATTATTATTAATAATAATAA
>QEPC01008101.1:2356105-2396407 GCA_003113815.1 Sphenodon punctatus
AGAGATACGGCCGAAGCCGCCGGACAAGATGTAACTGCCGAAACGCACTCCTCGCCACGGCCACAACCTGAGATTCCAAGCTGAGCCGCGAATCAAGGAGCACACCCAGACTCCGCACTTGAGACACCATGGGGGGGTATCAGTCACTACTAGTGACAACCTTCAAACTAACAGGATGACAACAATGATTTTAAACTAAAAGTAAAGATACCAGCAACTTGAGAAATACAATACTACTAAATTTTACAATATAGAGAGAACAGTATCCAGGTCCCCAAACTGCCCTAGGATGGCTAACATTTTATCGCAAACTAAAAGCACAGTTAAAAGGACCCATTTTCACTACAATGTGGAATCCTATTTTAACAGATCAGAGTCATAGAAGACTTGGCTATGGTCCAGTAAAGAAAACACTTGTTAAAGACTCATGACTAAAGTTACTTTCTATCTTGCTTTAATATTGATTTAAAAATCCTACAACAGGCCCCTAAACTGTCAGTATTGAAAACCATGTCACATCTAACAAGATAAAATCTGCTCTGGTGAGACTAATTACAACCTGAGTTTTCATATCCTTGGCCCATTGTACTAGTACCAGCAACAATTTACTTTTTGTGCTTTTTGCTAGCTGAGTAAAATGAGTGAAACCAGCTTAAAATCTGACAATATAAAAGTCACTCAAAACTATTTAATAGCATATTACTCCAGTGTTATTTTTGAAGGTTTGCTGTCTTTCTACTACATACTCCTGAAAACTAGAGTAATTCAGTTGTAAAGTTACTTGAGACTCCAGACTGTCCTATGGGATCAGGGAACTTGGGAAAATTTTTAATTTATCATCTATGAGAAAAATAACACACTGACCCAAAAGTGTTGCAGTACATCATAGAACTGTAGGATTGGAAGGGACTTTTAGTCCAACTCCCTGCATTGCAGACTGATGTTTATGTACATGATCATACATGCAATATATAGACACAGATTCCACTTCCTAAGTGCCATGCTTTTCAGACTGTACAAACACAAGGATAGACATGTACATCACCAGGGTTATGGTCCAATTTGTTTTTAAAAAATTATTAATGCTGTAGTTGTGTTTGTAAATCTTAAGATTGGTGCCCCATTAAGTTAATTTATCTGTTTCACTATATATATAACATAAAAACACACAGATAATATATAGTAATGTATAATTTCTGGCCTGGAGAGCGTACATTTTTGTACCGAATTAAACATACAAAAACACTGAAAGATACAAAAGGACAACACACGACCAGTTGTCTCAAGTGTCTTGGCAAAAGCTTTCCCTCAAGGCCTGAGGGGAGCATAAAGCCAAATGAAGAGTCAGCCTATTGACAGGAGTCTGCTGTCTCAGTCACCCTGAGGGATCATGTATATAAAAGCACTGTAAATTAAAATGGAGCAGTGGTGACCCGAGTTTTCGGGTGCAATGTCAGATGGTATCTTGGGCCTAGTCCTGCAGGAACGCATCCATCCCAAGAGTCACACCATGACACCATAGTTACATTATGAAAATGCAGATACCACAGTGATAAGTGCCATATAAAAACCTCATATAAGGATAATGGATTCATTTTTTTGTCTCTGCATCTCTTCTCTGCATTGTTCTATTGCACCTGGTTTCTGAAAAAATGTCTCCTCCTAATCATTACAGATAATATTTTAAGGGTCTGCAGCCAAGCAACTGGATTTACAAAAATGAAGAACTTTGCGTTTCAGATTGCCAATTCAGTAACCAACTAAAAACACAGATCAAAAGGACCAGCCACAGCAAAGTGTTTGCAGACCGGATTTATACAACAATCCCAACATGAACATGTCCACTCTTGGTTAAACATACATGCAGACAGCTGAATTTAGAAAAACACTTCAAAAATATATTATAATCCGAGATCCATGGCAACTATGAAATCAAATGAACAGAACATCAAAGTGAATCAAGAATTTATCTTCACTTGTCTTTCATTCTGGGCTTGGCAGTGGTTAAAATGAAATTGTGCAATTACTGAATTATAGATTAAAGAGTCCTTTTCAGGTCACCTTTAAATTGCCCTGTGGCCTTTTGGCTTCTAATGTAATTTAAATCAAAGGTTGCTTGTTTTTGTAATAGCGGTTTCTGTTTGTTTTCTAGTCACTATAGTGTCTTGCAGGATAAACACAGAAGAGGTTCTGACTGAAGAGAAACAATCATATTAAAGCATAAATCCTGGGGGGTGGGGTGGGAGGAAAGGTTATGAGGGGAACTTACTCAAAGTTAGAATAGAAATTCTATTAAGTCATTAATTAATCACATCACTAATTAAAAATAGGTCTTCTGTAGCTTATGAACTTCTTAGAAAGACAAAAGAAAGGAGCAGTATCAGTTACATAAGCTCTCATACCAGAGCCACACCACACTTCAGCCAAGTGGCATTCACTTTCTCCAGGCTCTTTGCACAGCTCCACTATGTCTCTGCAGGTGGTTTCTGGCGTGACTGGCACCTCAGTGAAGTGTTGTTCATTGTTACTGAGGTACACGGTAAGAAACATCTGGAAGAGACAAGGGAAACAGGATACAGTTAACACAAAAGACAGGCAAAATTGTATTCTGTAGTTATGTCCTTGCATTAGACAATGTTTTCAGTATAACACACCTTGGCACTAGCAAGTCATGATGCATCACCATTGATTATTACAAGCATCTATTCTTAGCCATGTGATCACAAAAATAATCAGGAATAGTTGTGTGCAATATTAGAAGTCATTTCCATTTTATGTAAATTCAGTTTGAGTTGATTAGGGGTGAAAGCAGACATGCACCTTAACTCAAAGCTTTAACATTTCTTATGCATGTTGCAGGGCTGCATAGGGCACCAATACAGCCCTGCAACCAGTGACATGGGGCAGAAAATTTCCCACTATATTTTTCTGGGAAATTTTCTAGATCTAAAAAAATGCAGTTTCAATCAAATTAATTAGTAACAATTAACACAACATTTTTTTCCTTGTTAAAAATTTCAGTTCAACTACTTTGGGCTATTGTAAAAACGTTTGAGCTATTTATCTAACACATAAAATGAACATAGGGTGAAAACAGACATGACGCTAACCACCCTTGGTGGTTTTTTATGCATGTTGCAGAGCTGTATTGGTGCCCTATGCAGCCCGGCGTGTGCTTTTTGAGTTTTGTTTACTAAGCACAAGTCAAATAAACATGCTAAATCAAATCCCAATTGATTTAGGGCATTGGGAACATTTTCAGAAAATTTGGATCAGAAATTTACCAGAAAACCCACATCACTGCCTGCAACATGCATAAGAAACATTAAAGCAGTGTTAAAGTGGAGTTACATGCATGTTTGTTTTCACCCTAGGTGTATCTAGCAAAGTCTCAATCCTGGAATATTCTGGAAGTGCTTATTTTCCAGACTAGCCAGGACAAGGAGAAGGAAAGTATCAATATGTTTTCTTCATCCCTCAAAATCACCTACACACAATACAATGATTTGGTGAAGAAGCAAACCTTCTGCAGTTCAAAAGTGGTCTGACCAGGTAAGTTTTCTTACGAAAGACAGCAAAAAGGAATTAAGACTATATCCTTTTTCTTAAGGACGACTTCTCTAGAAGATGACAATGGAAATTAATATTTTGCAAATACATAGCTACAGAGAGTACCTCCTGGAAACTGCAGAAACAGATTTGTTCTACCCTTAAAAACATACCTAGTAACTAAGAACACAAAGGATTTCTACAAATGCAGTCAGTGGGAAGTTTTTACAAATTACCCTGCTTACTCTCTTACCATCTCACAGGAAGATCACTATTTGTGAATGAACATTTATTTCTGAAGTTATCCAGGTTTGTTTTTTTTATTTTTTCTGTAAACAAAAGTTTGCAGAGGTGATGGCTTCAATGGGACCAGTGAGTAGTCATGGCACCAACTCTGACAGCTAAGCTTTTTGTTGTGTCCAACTGCATTATTTACTTTACAAATTAAACATTAAGGGCACAATCGAGCTCCATACAAGTCAATGGGAGTTGGATTGTGCTCTATATTTTCGAAGTTTAGTAATTTCTTCCTGGAAGTACTTTAACAGCAAAATTACACATAGGATTGACAAATCTAAGTTTTAAAAATAAGGGACACTAAACTGTGCAGAAATATGAACATTAAGTATACAAATGTATTAAAATTTAACCTCACAATTTTAATATGTTGTCACACTTAATGTCCTCATACAAATCTACAGCATCCCTTATTTTTATCACTAGGGACTATGAAGGAGTTAATAGAGATGGCTTGATGGGGGAGTCAAGATGAGCGCTGCAGGAGCCAAGCTCTCCCTAGTGGGATAAAGGATTTTGGGACAGGCTTCTCAAGATGATGGAGATCAGAATCTGGGCAGATTTGGGTAGGCCTCACCCAGTCACTCCACCTTCATCTCCTGCCACTATCATCCTCTTCCTGTTTACACAAACACACCTACTACCGCTAGTCCAAAGATGTGAGCAGGCAGTGGTCTCTCCTCCTGCTTCCATTACCCCTGTAGTGATTTCAAAGTACTTTCAAACACCTGTTGTTGTTTTTTCCAATGGTAAAACCAACAAAGTACCATTCTGTGCTTTTGCTATGTGGTAATTTGTGATGGACTCATTTACCACATAGTAGAAGTGTTCAGACATCACAAGTTACAGTATGGTAATTACCCCTCAGTGTTCTCAGGCTTCACCATTTGGAAATAGACATCTGAAATCACCCCCTCTCATCTGCTGATCGTCAAGTGGGTGCGACTGTGGCCCTGGTCTGCAGGATGAGGAAGCTATATGTGAACCCTGAATCCAAGCACCCTCAGGAAGTTAAAAAGCAGCAAGCTCAGGAGTCTCATGCTCTACATGCAATCTCTGCTCACATCAGGCTCCAGAGCTCCCCTTCAGTATCAGCTCACTTCAGTTGCCTCTTTCAAAAACAGCGTTGCTGGGACATTATGACATACAATATCACAACTCCTCCCCTTTCCAGCTGAGCAACTGCCCTAAAGGAGTGGAGTTCAATCACAAAAAGGAGACACTGCCATTATATTCTGCATTCTGGTGTAATAGCATAGCCGCCATACTGAGAGGCAGCTGCATCAGCATTACCACAAGGGGGCAAAGTTCCTGCTTTTTAACATGGAACACCTATTCTTAGAAACCTATAGAATACCTCTACTTCCCCCAAAATATAGTGTGTATGACAAACAGCGCAGCACGTTTACACTGTGTGTGAAATTTTAAGTTGTCCCCTGCATAAAAACTTACACTTTACCAGTGCGACAGCTGCCCTGCACTCAGGGTGCCTATTTCTCAGTTCAGAGGCTTCCTGAAAGCAGTAGCATCTGGAATATATCGAAAGACTTTCTTGGGACCCAGGATATTGTGAAAAAGAGTTCAAAATGCCTTTCATTTTTAAAGTATCTCCCTACATCAGGAATGGGGAACCTCCAGCCCATGGCTGGTTTTTGGGTTTTTTTATTTGGCCCCTTTCAGTTGTGGCTTGTGGATCCATTCCCTACTTTCAAGCACTGAAAGAATTAGCTCAGGAGAAGGGAGCAGAGTTGAGGGCATGCACTCAAGGATAGGGGATGGCATAAGTTAGGAGTGAGGAATTTTTTTCCTCACAGGGGCCACTTTGAAAATTAGTAAAAGCCCTATGGGTTACACAGAACTTGGGGCAGGAGTAGTTACTTATATAACACCAACAATGTACCTATGTACAATCAATAGTTATAGACAGTTACCTACCCAAAGGCAAGGGAGAGGCAAACATAGGTAGAGACAAGGATACATTCCTGAAATTGCAGGTGCACATGCTTAACTTAAGCCACTTTCAGACCTCCCCTCCCTCCTCCCCCCCCATATTCTGGTTGCAGGAAAGAATACTCAAGTCAGGATATGCACAGGGTGCCACCAGCCTGGAAGCCCCCCCCGTGCGGCTTTGCCAGTAAACACCCACAGAGATACAGAGCAGGATTTCCTGCTCTGTATCTCTGCTGGTATTTGCCAGGAAAGCCGCGCTGGGGGGTGGGGGGATGTGTGTTTCAGACTGGCCGTATCCCACGCATATCCTGGTTGCGCATTCCCTCCCAGCAGCCAGAATATGCGGAGCGGGGCAGGTGTGAAAGCGGTCTTAGTTACAGGGAAGAAAAGGATTCTTTGGGGGGGGGGGGGGGAGGAGGAAATTTACTCCTGATGAGGAGCTAGGGAAAGCGTGACTGAAGAGGTAAGTTTTCAGGAAGGTTGGGAAGGAGGGAGCAGAATGAATGTATCCAGGGAGGGAGTTCCAGGCATGGGGGCAGCAAGGGAGAACGGGTGAATACATTTTCAGCAGCAAGGAGCAGGAATATGGCAGGAAACAAGTGAAGAGAGATAAGAGGAGCAAGGCCATGAAAAGTCTTGAAGGTAAGACAAGGAGCTTGTGCTGAATACATTCAAGCAGAGGAAGCTTCAGTCAGTGTAGGGCAGAAAAGAGGAGCTGAACATGGTCAAAGCGACAGGCAAGGTGGATGACCTTGGAAGCAGAGTGTTGAATGGAAATGAGAGGAGTGAGATCAGAGCAGGGGAGACCAGTAAAGAGGAAGTTGCAGACAGTAGTCAAGGCAAGAGATGACTAGGACTTGGGCAGTGGAAGCAGAAAGGCAAGGCCGGATTTTTGCAATATTATGCAGAGCGAAGTGAAGGGACTTGACAACAGCCTCGATCGGAGGTGTAATAGAGAGAGGGAGTCGAAGATGAATCCCAGGCTACACACCTGAGAAACAGGCGGAATAGCAACAGCATCAGTGGAAATTGAAAGGGAAGAGAGGGGAATATTGGGTGTGTGTGTGTGTGAAGAGTTCAGTCTTGGCCATATTAAGCTTGAGTTGGCGGTATCAAGCAGAGATGTCAAAGAGACAGTCTGAGATGAGACTGGATTGGGGGGGGGGATGAGTGCAGAGGCGGAGAGGTAGAGTTGAGTGTCATCAACATACAACATACAATGTAGAGAAAGTGGGATTTGCTGTGTTGGTCCCAAATATATGCAAGAGAGACAAATTAGTAAAATGATATCTTTTATTGAACTAACTACAGTTGGTAGAGGTATGCAAACTTTCGGACTTCATAGGGTCCTTCATCAGGCAGGTCTGGGGTTACCCAAAAAACCAAAAAAAGCATATAGGTGATACTGGAAGCTGCAAGTTTCAATGCATTTGCCCAAAAAGAGAACACATGAGAAAGAAGAGGGCCCAGGTAAGAGCCGTGAGGAATTCCCACAGAGAGGGGGAGCGATACAGAGATGATACTAGCAGAAGAGACATTGAAGGAGCCGTTTGAGAGATATGAAGAGATCCAATCAAGAAGCAAGTTCCGAAAACCAAGAGAGGGGAGTGAAGCAATACTGTCAAAGGCAGCAGAGAGATCAAGCAGGACAAGAGTGGCAAAGAGAAGGTCATTAGTGATTTCAGTGAGAGCAGTCTCAGTCGAGCACAGGATGGAAACCTGATTGAAGGGGGTGAAATTGGAAGAGAGGAAATCAAGACAGTGCATGTAGACAGCTCACTCCAAGAGCTTGGAAGTAAAGGGCAGGAGCGAGATGGGGTAACAGTTGGAGGGGTCAAGAGTGGCCTTAAGCATGGGGGAGACAGTGGCATGTTTGAAGGCCACTGGAAAGGACTCAGCAGAAAGGTAGAAATTGATGATGTGCCGCAGAGGGAGCAATTGCTGTTGGGAGACGAGGGGATGGGAGAGGTGGAGAGGTTGGAAGAAGAGAGGAGGGAGGAGACCTCATCAAGGGAAGCTAAAGAGGAGGAGGATAGAAGAGAGGTAGGAGGGGGAGAGTAGGGAAGGAAATGTCGGAGGGAGAGGGTTGAAAAAAAAAAAACAACAAAAAAAGGCAAATTTAAATCAATCTTCTTGTTGAAAAAGGAGAGAAGATACTGTGCAGAGAGAAGAAAGCAGGAGGACAGGGAGATTTCAGAAGGAAGCAAAGGTCAAAAAGAATGGGGAGCAATAGCATTTTTTGGCCAGGGAAAGGGTATCACTAATGTAAAAATGGCAAACAAAGTGGAGGAAGTCAGCAAGCTCATGAGACTTCTAGAGGCGATCCTGCCCAAGAACAGGATCGGAGATGGCGGATGGTAGCTGTGAGTCAAGGATGGGGGTTGAATGCAACTGGTAGGACAGCACAAGGAGGGAGCATGGAATGAGTTGAAGGTAGAGACAGCGGAGTCAGGGCAGATGGAAGAGGGAACAGATGAGAGAAGAGGGAGGCAGCAAAGTTCAGAGGGTTGATGGACTGAAGGTCACAGAAGGAGCGAGAGACTGGGGAAAGGGGTGAGTGGGCAACATGGAATGAAGTAAGGTGGTGGTCACAGACAGGAAGGACATCCAATGAGAGATCAGAGTTAGAAGAGTTTTGATAGAACACTCAAGGAAGTGGCCATCACAATGTGTTGGGCAATGAGTCAAGAGACAAAAGGTCAGAGAGGAAGTGAGAAGGAACCAGATTCCTTTGACAATCAAGATAAGAGATTTTATGTTTTTAATAATGCAAGTATCTATCAGGTATTCTTGCAGCTTTTAATGCCTGATTCTTCAAGAATGCAGACTGACTAGAATTCTGGTTGCAGGAGATACCTTGGGTAAAAAGACAAGAGACAAAGTAGTTCAGTGATATCTTTTATTGGACCAACTACAGTTGATGAAGGTACGCAAGCTTTCGGACCTTGAAGGGTCCTTCATCAGGCAAATCAGGAGTTAGAACTGGAGACTGAGCAAAGCAGTAAGGTATAAACAGTATTTGGAAACCATGACAAGGGGAGGGGAGAAGAAGGGGAGAACGAGTCCCAGGTAGGAGGTCCACAATTCAAAAGGGTGGAATACAACAAGGTGGGAAGAGCAAGAGCTGCTGCTAACTCTTAAGCTCTCTCAAATTCACCAGTGCCTTAAAACGGAGACATGCTCTCTATGAGCCTTACCCTAGACATTATCCAGAGAGATTGTGTTTGAATGATATCTTTTATTGGATCAACTGCCGTTGGAAGAAATAAGCTAGCTTTCAGGCCAAACAGGGCATGTAGCTAACCAGTCAAAAATTATGCAGCATTTAACACAGATGTCAGATATAGCTCTGTGACAGTTGCGAATGTCATTACCGAACCAGGCCTGTGGGGTTGGGATACATTGCTGCAGGGGTACAGTCCTGGGAACAAGCTGGGCTCTAGCAAATGCCTGGCCCTTTAAGGGGCCAGTTGAGAAAACAGTAACTAGGTCAGCTAAATGGCTCCAGCTAGGGGTCAAATAGAGCCTCAGCCAGATACGAGCGACCTGAGGAGCTCAGGCAGAGACTACCAGGGAGACACAGCAAGCCTGAAGGCTCTGCCTCAGAGGGGATTTAGAAGAGATAGGAGCCAGCCCTGCATCTCACAGGGAACGCTGGAATCCAGCTGGCAGAGGCCAGACTGAGAGGATCTTGAGAACCTGGTTGGCACAGAATAAATTTTTTTTATCCTGCGCTTTCCTCAAAAGGTTCAGGGCAGCTTACAAATAGGCTAAGCGGGCTGGTAGAACAAGAACCCAGAAGATCCCATAACGCGAAGGACTGTTACATATATGCAATTTGGGAGAAGCAGCGTACACTCTAAATAAAGCTCACTGGAAGGAGGAAGATACAGTGTGGACTGGTTTCTGGGTAGAGATCCTGCAAGGACTCAACCTAGCAGAGCCCCTCTACTACAAGTTCCTTCACAGATATCCCTTCAACTGTGACCGTATAGAAAAAAAAAAAAAAAAAATACTGAACACTGTTTAAAGGCAAAACTTTCCATACCAGAAACACATACTAAAAAGGTATTGAAAAGTGCCAATCATTAACATGTTCAGTCCATCGACTCTGCTCTCTACAACATGCTTTAAAAATTATTAAATGAAGAGTCATAACTGATTTTAAGTGTTGTTTACAAGAATTATCCGGATGCGTTTTATACTAGTTTTGATCTAAAGACATTATGAACAGCCTGAATTTCTGTTGGACTGCATTTCTGTTAACATTTGCGCATGTCTAACATTTGCGCATGTCTCACACACAGAGAGAGGTCGCTTTAACTGCCCAAAATAATCTGAAAAGGGAGCATGATTGTCAATAGGCAGATTCAGTACTTGTGTCATGCATACTCCATTTTAGACCTTAGTCAAAGGAGTTAGGAATCATCCAGGCAGGGTTGGGAGTTGATCCTGTTCCAAGCATAGGCCCCAGCACGCGTGACATCTTGCCATAGATGGGTATTATTTCAGTCTTTACCTGTAAAGGAGAGCTAGAAGGGAAAGCATCAATACCCCTACAGGGTGCAAAAAGTCTACTGAGCTTTAAAATAATCTAGCCAATTCTTAGATTATTTTAGATTAGACTGCCTCTCCTTCCATGCTCCACTGCAACCCCTGCAGTCGGACAGAAGTGCCATCTTGCAGGTACCACCGGCCAACCTTGTCTGTACAACAGGCCTGTAGAGAGGTGTTCTCGGTTGCTGCTCAGTATTATGGAACTTCCTTCCCCCAGGAGTCTGCCAGAGCTGGAGCATATTTCAGAGGCAGAGAGAGATATTTATTTACGGTTTTCAACTAAAGTCAGAGGCAGTGTAAAACCTTTCTTTTTGGCAGAGCATTTGGTAGATGGAGATAGAGGTTAAGAAGTGCCATACGAGGTCAGACCAATGGTTCAATCGAGCCCAGCACCTGTCTCCCACAGTGGCCAATCTTGGTCGCCTTAAGTACCACCCAACAAGTCACTATGGGGCAAATCATTTCTGTTGTTCACTTCCAGCTCCCTACAGTAAGAGGTTACATTCCCCAAATCTATCTAGCTAATAGCTGCTAATGGACCTTTCGTCCAGAAACTTGTCCAACCCTTTCTTAAACCCAGTTATACTACTGACTTTTGACCACATCTGCTGGCAACAAATTCCACAACTTAATTATGCGTTGAGTAAAGAAATACTTGAGTTGGTGGGCAGGTTTTTGGCTTGCCGGTAGTGATTTTAGTCTATTGGTTTGTATTTACTATATTTCTTTGTGCTTTTGTTTTTGTAAACTGCTCTGAGCCTTTGGGGGAAGGGCAGGGTATACATTTAAATAAACAAACAAACAGGGTTAGTTTTCTGTGACAGAAGTAAAGCATGGCTCAGTAAGGCACGAGGCACAGTTTCTGTTGAAGAAAAAATACCCCAACACAGTTAGCATTGGCATCCTATAAAATTCAGGAAAGGGATCCTTAATATTTCCAGTGCTTGATAACCAGCTGTAGATTTTCCCCTGAGACAAAAGTGAATAGGTTCCATCTAACTGACGTAAGACCACACAATATATCTACTACATCTGAACACGGTATTTTTTTTCTACAAAAAGCTCACTCAAATGTTCTACTTGACAAAGTTAACAGCCAACTATTGATTAACCTTCACTGACATTGTCTTGTTCAGTAAGCAAAGTAAGGTAGTTTAGCCAACAGCAATAATGGCAGAATATTCCAAGCTCTGAAAAGAGCCAGGTGACAGAATGCATTTTTCTAAATCACCTCTGAATAAAATGGTTTTTTGTTTTTTTAATATGTGCATGCTGAAAAGTGTTGAGAGTATTAAGCTAAAATTCTGTGATTGAAGGGTTATCAAAATTTTATTTTATGTAAAGAATGTAAGTAGTACCATCCTGGGTCAGACCAATTGTCCATCGAGCCCAGCACCTGTCTCCCAACAACGGCCAATCTCAGTTACTTGGAAGTAGTACCCAACGGGGCAATCCATTCCTTGTTGATCACTCCCAGCTACCGACATAAGAGGTTACAATTGTGGAATTCCACAACTTGATTAATAACGCGCGTTTGATGGTGATCTAGGATCAAAACACAGGCAGACCTAAGAACTTTGGAATAAAATCTAAGATTATTCCCAAATACCGTTTGCCACATTCTCTTTATTTAAAGTTTGTCTACAAAGCAGTGGTATAGGATTCTATCTTTGAAACTGATTGGGTTCTGCTACCACGTAATTTAGGTTTCAACTACAATAGCAATGGTTTGAGGCCATCCTGAACCACCCTGAAAGAACTCCAAACAAACTGTATTCTGACCTGTGCTTCAGCAGTAAAGGTATCAGGATGAGGTGTTCCTAAGGGGAGTCTAACAGTAGCTGTATGTAGTATTTATCCTTCAGGTATGCCCCCCAAAGCAATTTGATTGTTATTCTTAACCAAGGAAGATCTTAACATTTAAGTGTCAAATCTTAATGTAGTTAGTGGGATTTCTGCAAGGTATCACAGATGCTTTGTAAATCCAGAAATGCAAATTTGCATGAGTTTTACCATATGGTTTTGCTGCCAGGACTACAAAACTGGAAAATAAGCTTTGCACCTATGTAACCACTGACAAAAGAAAAGCTTCATCTGATGTTCCAAGGACACTGGAGGAATGACTAGAGAGTCATGCTGAACAAGCAAGTGCTAATTTTGGCTGGAAACCATCTTTAGGTGTAGGAGAGTAGTGGCAGGGTCCACTTCTTATCAAACTCATAAGATCAGTTTGACAGGTCACCTGACAAAGTCCCACCTGACCAAAGGTCCCTCCCTCCACCCCCGCCTTCAGGATCAGGGGTGGAACCGAAGAGAGCATCCAGAGAGCATCCTTCCTCCGCCATTCTTGCTAGTCCAAGCAACTGTGGGAAAACTTACTTTACGAAAGATATGCTAGATCATGCTGATAGAATGCTCTGTTATGCCTCAGAACGTGATGTGATACTGCTGGCAGCCTTTTTTACCACCAACTACAGTGTAAATATCCATTTACCAAGTTTTTGGAAGTTACCTTTGTTTCCTAGCACTAAAGCCAGCCGAGTAATGGTGAATAATCTCATGGACTCTGCTTCTCAAAAGCAGTGAAATCAAGAAGGCCTTCACAAAGTATGTTCATCACAGAAACCTCTATCTTCAACAGTGTTCAAAATGTCTTTTGACAGGGTAAGAGAAGCCTCACTATCAACTTAAACAGTAAATACTTGGTTCTCTTTAAAAAAAATTCGAGGGATAAATTACAAATTGCTACGCTGGCATGGCAAATGTACTTGGGTAAATCACAGTTCTTCTTAGAAGCCTTTGAGGACACCACCAAGAGGCCTTGCAGCTACATGGTAGTGGACTTAAATACCTTTACCCTTGAGGTTTACAGAATAAGAACAGGCCATTCACCTGATTGGCCAGTGGTCTATACTTTGAAAAAATCAGCAATGGTGTATAAAAGGCGATGATCTAAAGACATTCCCCTCATTTAAGCAGTACTGAGGGGACAGGTCTAACCGCTCAAAGAGAAATTTGACCCTCCTAAAGCTGCTTATCTGTTGCGATGGTGTATTGATAAGAGCTCTTCTGTGCTCGGCTTCTGATTATTTTGTGTCAGCCCTCTCAGAGGTTGCTCTCAGCACCTTAAAGGGGAATATTCCTCTCACACCTCGCCAGGTAGGGGTGCTAAGAAAAAAGAAAAGTCATAGAAACCCTTGCTAATAAATAAGACGTCTCTTAAAGAGCTGGTGAAGCAATCTGGCGGGTTTCCTTGCACCGTTGTTAAGCATAGCTATTCCTCTGATTACCAGTCTTTTGACAGAGCAGAAATGGAATATGCTGGAAAAACGTACCTGGTACTGAGTCACCAGCTGGAGCAATTAAGGCAGCCTCCTCCGTGGAGTAAAGCATCAGAACCACAACCACTCTTTTACAGGATGCAGACATGAAAGGCATTCTGCAAAGGACTGACTTAACAGTATGAAAAAGCTAAACATTATGCCTTTGTGCTTGAGAAATATTTAACCTATGTGAAGCAGGAGGTGACTGATAAAGGAAAATTAACTTCTATTCCTCCCTGAGTCAGAAGAGCCCTCTCCTAGTTGCTCCCCAGAGGTGACAGAGACTTTCATTCAGAAAGTGTTGTCTGGATAGACAAGCGTTACCAGTAAAATGCAGAAGTGGTGCTCAAAATGAGACAGAACAGGGTGCATTTAGCTTGGGATGACAAAGGGGGTTTTGTGTACAAAGGAACAACTATCCCTGGTTCCAACATACTTGATTTGGTCAGAGGTTTTACCCAGGCCCACTCCCTCAAAAAGCCCCCTACAGGCTGGGATGTTTTTGAGAGAGCCATGGCTGAACTAAATGTATCTTCTTCTGTGATGGGCAACCCCACCAACAGATCTTTATGAGTTCATGAAATCACCCACAGATCCCACTCAGGCACCCTCCTCAGTACCCCCTTCTAGAAAACGGTTTGCAATACCTAATTGGATCAAAGCGTAATGTGCTGTGATTTTTTATTTCTGCTATTGTTGGAAGCCGCCGCGAACTGTTCTCAGGAGGGATGGGGTAGAAATTTAGAAAATAAAATAAATATGCCTCAAATAAAACCTTGTAATACTTCATTTTTTCTTTAAAAAATAAGTGTATTTGTTTCTTTAAAGGGATGATGGAACAAGTGACACAGGAGAGCAAACTAGCTTTTAAAACCCACAAGGGGGCGTTTTATTGGGTAACATGGCTATGAAATTCATTGCAGGAGACACATGCCTGGCCTTGTTGAAACATGCCCTGCACACTCCTGGGGATGCCCAAGAGGCAGTACTTTTTATTTTTTACAAATTGCATTACCATTCAATAATTTTCTGCAAAGTTATCAGAATACAATTCTAAAACTTGTTCAAAAACATAAACCTTTACATCAGTGATGTAGGAAAAATATAGTGATAACCGCAAGTCGCAGAGTTTGGGTCGTGTAATTGTTTGCAGTAAATACAATCTTATCCCCATTTTTGTTTTAAGAGCTTATAAGGCTTCTCGAAAACAAAATGCTATTGGGGGAATGTCCGTAAAGAGCAAAACAAAAAAAAAACCTCACCCTGGTTGTGGTCTGCCAGGTAGATAGCGAGCCAGTATTCTCTGGGCTGGGTATGGGGGTGCGTGTTGACTACTAGGTCTACAGGCCTTTGGGTCAATTTCCCCTTGGGGAACCAGTCACTCGGAAACACACCTAGGAAGATCTCTCTCGCGTAGGGGTCTGCTGTTAAAACACGTAATAGCTGTACGGTGTCCATGTCACATAGTCAAACAGCACATTTCTCCTCTGGTTTATTTCTATCGTGTTGTCAAAAACAGCATAAACTACTGTGCTGACGGTGATGAGTAAGGCCGCAGCAAGACGTATTTCTGCCCTCCGTTTTCCGTTTTTAATCAGTAAGTAATGGTCACCACATTCCTGATGAGACAGATCGAAGGCAAACAGCGTGTATCCCTGTGCAAACTCCCACGGTTGACGAGCAACGCACTGTCTTTCACGTGTTTGTCCATGGTTTGTACCAGGTTCATGTATTCTCTCACACAGTTTCCTGTTGCAAAGTCCAGTTGCAAATGATTGGCTGGGATCTGCTCTCCTTTCACAGAGCACCATGAAATAAATACTGTAATGTTTAAAATTGAAAGGATTGTTAGCATAATTCCCACTAAAAGAATCATTTTTAACCAGCCCTAAAACCAGCAGCTTGGGGAGCTGCCTGAGAAACAGGTTCTCCTGGTTATGAACTCGACTGCCGTCAGGGTTGCTACACATTTTAAAACCCACCCGATCCACCAGGTATGTAGCACTGGAGGGCAGCAGAGCCTCAGCGTGTCTTAAACAAACGCCTGGTGCCACGTGTACTTTTTTCCCACAAAAAGCGAAGCACTTAGAAGCTGCAGCTTGTACTGCCTGGCTGGGTCATTGTTCATCAGGCAGAAAGATTCTTTGTCTTGAGTCAGTTTGATCTTCACGTCCACACTATTTAGTAAAATAGTTTTTTAAAATTTATTTTCTTATTGTGGAATTAATGTTATACAACATAGATTTTATACGTTTAAAATACACAATCTAAATACAAATGAAATGCAAAATATCCATTTCAATAGAAGTTTTTCTTGAAAAAACAGGTTGCTGTGGAAGGGCCCCAGCAGTTCAACCTTTCTGCTCTCTCTGGTTAAATTAGCCCTCTTCATAAACCCCTCGTTACCCACCTCCAAATCTGTGAATTCGTGTTCTCCTGGTGTCTTTGTTAAACAGGCATGCAGAAAATTGTGGAGAGGGCATCTCCGCTGTAATTGAGCACAAATTCTATGAAGCCCCTGTAAGGGTTAACATGTTGCTCTGACTAATGAGGCAATCCCCCAGCGTGACATCCAACTGACTGAAAACAGAGGTTACCGGGTAGTTTACCAAACCCACCTGTGTCTGTCGAGATTAGTGCCATTTTCCTTGACAATCTTACAGGAGAGGTAAGGAAGTGTATTGTTTAGATCCAAATAGTCTATACCATCTCCAACTATGAAAAAAATCAAAAGGTGCTGTCTCTCCCACAGCCAAGAGGTGGAATTTCTATGTACATGTTCTTCTCAATAATTGTTTGTGTGGGGGCTATTTTAAATAGGTCTAGTTCAGATTTGGTGCATTCCTCAGTTCCGCAGTGAATAAAAGCCATGTTGATTAAAACTCTCTCTCTTGCTCCTACTAGGATATCTCCTTTTTCACACAGCCTTCCTCTGCTTCTGGCGGGGTCCCCTCTGTGGGGCCTCTCTTTTAAAGGGCTAAGGGGGCCCCACCCATTGCGTTTGTCACACCTCTCTCTTAACCTCTCTTCTCTGTATAGACATAAGCCCAGAGGCCCTCCTGCTTATCAGAGGGGGTAACTTTCTCCAGAACTGCTCAAGGTAAGTAGCCCATCATGTCCCTGGCTATATTCTAGGCAGCTGTTTTGGCATGGGGTTTAATCAACACAAAGCCCCTTCTTAAACAGGAACGGCTTTTCAAAAAAATAGACTGCAGAATATCACCCCAATGCCCATCCCATACATCACAGGGACCCTGTGAAACTTCAGGAGGGCATATCCAGCTTGGGCTTTGTAATAGTTTCTGTAGATAGCTGGATTTTCATATTTTTTTACGATCACCATCTTAAAAACTTTGCACTCTCCAAGGGCGCAGATATAGTTTCACAATCACCTTACCAAAATGAAATGAGATGCATTTGTTCTGATCTGTCTTCATTTCAATAGTGACAGTGTCAATGTGGCGTTTACTCACAGCCACATAGTGAGGCTTGTCATATGCGACAAACCTGTAAAACTCTCCACGCACAGGAACACAACACAGTAGCGGAATTTAAACGTCCTCCATGATCTGGTGCTCAACAATATCAGTGTACAGGTACAAATAATGTCAGTGGGGTAGGAAAAATTCTGAACGGGGCAATCGGGGGTCAAGCCCAAAACATAGGCCAACTGCCCATTGGTGGAAACCTTGTGATACTCTTGAACTTCAAGGTTGACTTGTCTCCCCACGAAGTCATAGTGCAAGGACATTTTGGTCAAATCGTTACGGGCAGTTACAGTTTTGTTAATATTATTCACTAAGTTGTGAATGCTTGAATAACCACCACGGGGTAGAAGGTAGGTCCATTTTCTGTTAGCAGTGGCAATTTCAAAGGGCAAAGCTGTAGCAACAGCATCCCAGCTGCGAGGGTACTGTATTTCAGACAGCCCCACTTCCCACATCCTAGGGAAATCCTGAGGCTTAACTAGTTATATGGTAAAAACAGAACTAGTGTTCTGTGGAAAATTTTTGCTGAGTTACTAGGCAGGGTGATGTAAAAGTCACCCATTATTAAACTTTGCAGAGCTGAGAAGCACTTACCCAGCTGTTAAATTTATCTGGCCAGCCTAGTCACTTCACCAGACAATGCTTGTTTTTCTTTCCCCTTTGTGGTTAGCATTTTTTCAACTCAGTACACTTTTTTGCCTTTTTGAACCTCTTCAAGATAGACGGTCCCAAGGGTCGCTTCGTCTTTGTAATCCGTCAGCCTTTGTAATCCGTGCCTTACTAAGGACATCTATTATTAATATTTCCCTTGTAAACATTTGCTCATAACCTCTCTCAAACCTTCCTTCGGCTTTAGATATCCTGACATGATCTTTTCTAGAAGGGGCCTCCTTTCTTATTGCTAACTTATCCCCATAAATAGTTTCCCACCAGCCCCTCAGAGAGTTTCAGTTCACATCTACCGGTCCAGAGCTCTGGAAGTATGTCAATATAACGAAACGTGTTGTGGTCTGTGAAACACCTCCACATCTTTGATTTTAAAGTTCTGTTAAAACACTCCACCACACCGGCCTTGACATGGTTGTTTGTGACAAAGTCGTGTATTCCATTTTGATTGAGCAATTTGCTCAGAGGCTTATTTAAAAATTCTTCCCCCCCTCCTCCCGATCAGTTTGTCATTTCTGAGGCATCCATCCTTCACTAAAAATAGTTGTAAATGCCTTAGCCACTTCACCACCCAAGGTCTTTCAACCCTAGGGCCCAGGCACACTTGGACAAAATGCCTATGACTATGTGCTTAATACCCTCATTATGCTTTGAGAACCGCTGCATATCCACTAAATCAGCCTGCCATTGTGTATCCACCCCTGGCATGACAGCTTTGTTTCTTTTAAAATGCTTCTTTGCAGGTTTGTGCAGGGTGTAGGCATCCTGGTCTGAAAGTCACGAAACCGCCAATTTCTTATTCAAACTTTTACTGTGCTTTTTTGCAGCCTGAAAAAAATGGGCTCACCCCTCCATAACTCCCAGCCTCTCCTGGAGAGTAATAGATCCGCTTTAACAACCCCTCGAGCACTGCCATCTAAAAAAACAGAAATGACAACAAAAGAAGTTTTTATTAATCTGACTTTAGATGTTTCTTCTTGCAGCAATCCAGCTGATCATCTCCTCTCAGCCAGTGCAAAAGTAGGACGCACAAGATAGGTTTAACCCTACACGCGTTTCCAAATTCAGGTTTTCCGAAGCCTTTAGAAAGTCACCGTTTACCTGTTGAAATAAAAAAAATAAAGATACATCAGTGCATGTCTACTTTTCTCTTTACCAAACCATAGCACCTAGCCCCGAATGTCTGTGACTTACCAGTGGATCTTCTGTTGAGTGCTAGCTTGAATATCCATAGACTCATACACAGGTTTCTCGATCGGTTGCCGAGTACTTTTCATTACGGTTTCAGCAATTTTCTTTCCTGTTCAAGGTCTCCTTAGGTTATTTATTTATTTATTTGCATTGCTTAGCCGCCGCCTCATGCCTACGGCATCTCGGGGCGGCTTACAAAAAGAATATACAATGTTAAAATTCACTAAAAAGCATAAAAAGAATTTAAAACAGAATTTAAAATATCTCCCACCCAACTACCCCACCCACCCTTGAGCCTGGTACTCTCAAGGGAGTACCAGGCTCAAACTGAGCCATAGGGGTTGAACTGCCAAGTTACGGCATTGGGGTTTTACTTTGCTGTAGACAGCTCAGCAATGCCAACAGCGCCTCACCATAGGTGGTGGATTAGTAAGCTCCAAAAGGCCTCACAGGGGTAGCATCACCAAGGGAAGCCATTTGGGGGTTTTGCGTGTAAGCTGTAGTAAAAGCCTCTCTGATCTGCGCGGTGTTCAGAAATGTATACTCATTCATATATGATTCTGCCTACCTCACCTACCCACAAGCTGCCACTCCTTTGGTTTCTTTTCTCCAGAATGGGAGGACCTAAGACGACAAAACTTTCACCCACTGGTTCAACACGGTGGGGAGGAGGGAGTTGTTTCAGGGGTCACATGAAACCCCTTTTAGGTCATACATGACCCTCACCAAAGGACCCTCTGGGGAAAGGTGGACCTTTGGTTCCCACCCCTGGCCTAGAAGCTATGCCGAACCTTCGCATAAGGACCTTCTGGGGGGAGGGGGGGATGCGCAGCCCGAATATGCGCGGGAATCGGCTGGTCTGTCCTGACCCCAGAAGGTCCTGACCCAGAAGGCAGGGGCATAAGGAACATCTGGGATCAGGGAGGGGTGGGACCTTTGGTACCACCCAACCCTGACCCAGAAGCTATACCGAACTTCAGCATAAGGACCCTTCTGGGGTCGGGAGGTGGGACCGAACCTGACCCAGAAGGCAGGACTTCCAGTCAGGTGACCTGTCAAACTGTTGAGTTTGATGAGAAGTGGACCCTGTCACTACTTAGGAGAGTATCAGAAACACAGCTGGTTCAAGGCCCTGAGCCTAGGTAGCGAGATGTCCATACACTCCTCTCTAATGCTGCCACTGCAACCTTCTCCTTCCCCAGGTAGCTAAGATGCCATGCAAGCGCACCTCAGCTGCATACAGAAGAAGAGGGATGTTACTTTGGCAGCCTGTAAGACACCAAGTTCAGGATCATTGAAGAGTGAGGCAACAGACCAAAAGGGGCAACCCAAGTGCAATTTTGGAATACTGGCCAGAAAGTCAGTCAAAAGGTCCAAGTTCAAGACAAAGAACAATATAGACTATGCAGTCCAGAAGCTAGCGAGTAGGTCAATGGTAGGAAGAAGAAAAAAAACAACAGTCAAGGAGAGGACAAAGGGCAGAGGGCAAACAACAGAGCATAGATGCTGGCGGTGGCAGGGAGGCTGGGATGTAGGGCTCAAGAACAGGCAGACAGCAAGGACCAACAAGCAGACAGAGTCTCCAAACAAGAAACCCCGAAAATTCTTATGCCCTACTTCCTCTTGGATTGGCTTTTATGCTAGAAAGTGGCCAAAAGGCAGATAAGGAGGATGACTTGTGCTGTTATGAGAAACCCAACACAGCACTCACAGCCAAACCAGGAGATGGGGAAATGCAGTGGAGCCATACAGCTGGTCACTACCTGGAAACCTTAAGGACACAGGTTCAAGACCCATGCTTCCCCACCCATCTGTGACTGGTACACTGTCTGCCTTCTGGGATCCAGCCCTGCTTCTCCTACATGCATGTAGGTGGCCTGGGTGGGGACTAAGTATGGCTTAGCATGACAACCCCACATCCTTTAATTTGATCTTGGTCAGAGAGCAAAGTGAGTTGTATAATCCATAAACAATTAAAGAGCAGAGTAGAAGGAAAAGCAGGACTATACACATTTAAAAACAATAGACTAGATTTCAAGTTACACAGCAGAAATCCAGATTGAGGTAACTTTCACCTTGTGACTCTCAGCATGAGTTAAATCACTTGGTTCTCCCAGCCCACATACGCATTACATCCTTTATATATTAACTTTGAGAGATCGACTTACAACACGCCCAAGGGCCGGAAGAGAGGTGTGTGGCAGGAAAAAAAAAAAATAGGAGTGCGTAGGAAGTTGTAAATTAAAACATACACCACCCTGTTTTAACCTCACCTCTTCATTTAGCTCCTCAACGTATAGCATAAGCTTCTTTTGGGGCACGCTCTTAATTGGTTGCTAAGTTTTAATTATTATATGCCAGTCTCTTAGTACAGGAAAGATACAATTGCATGGGCCTCCAACATCTGAGGATCAATTTTACTATAATTGCCGAGGCCTGCTTAAATTCTGGTCACCGCCACCACAAGAGATTTTTGCTGCAGGTTGGCTATATAAGACACACAGTTTTATTCCATGTTATGAAGGTCAAGTAAGTTTCACATAGCTATGAAAATATATGCATTTCATACTTTGTCTGCTCATCTGAAGCCTCTTTTTTCAGAGTCTAAAAAAAATAGTTAAAAGTGTGACAGAAAAGGAAATATATTTGTCCTGCTAATCTTAATGCACGAGTCTTCTTCCTCCACATATCACAGAATGTGATGGGGGAGCCTGACTTTTAAGATTTATTCACCGAGGTATTTGCCAATAAGAGTTTTAATTAAATGTTCTGGTATACCAATTCTTAAAATTCCTTGTTTTACAGTCACCTCTAATGCATGCATTGCCTGGAAAACTCAATTACTCCATTACAGAATTTGTATAAAAACACCAATTAGGCAAGTTCTGAAATTACCCTGGTAAAAAGGACAATCTGTTCTTTCCCATGTGATGTTGTCAAAGCAGAACCTTTGCAAAAGAAAATCTAAAATTCCACCCACCCCCACCAAAAAAAACTACCCCCACAAAACACACTGTTCAGCAAGAAGTCCTTTCTGCAAGTTAGACCCTTAATTAACTTCAGAGTTAAAATGCAAACATCTGTTTAGCCTTTCTGTTTTGCCCAGGTTTACTGCACATGGTACTGAGATAACCATGCACTACATTTGCTGGAGAACTTCTTACAAGCATTAAATCTCAAGGTGAACTGTGAAACCACCAAATACTCTAGTAGGACTTCACAGATCAGAAAGCAAAGTAACTTGCTGAAGGCAACACAGTTAAGTCAGTGGCACAACTGAGAACATAATTACCAAAAAACATGACCTCCCTTTCATTAATCTTATGCTGATGCATTTCAGCATCAAAGCAGAGTTTCCAAGCTTTGTGCATTTGAGACACCCTTAAACATGCTCAAGCCATTAAAAGCCATTTTAATACCAGTTTTTGTAAAGGGTGTGGAGGAAAAACATTTTTCACTACATAATATAATGCCCCTTCAAAAATGGCTATCAATGAAATCAAGATTAACAGTGTTGCTGTCATGCAACCACCTTCTCAGTGCTTTCTTGCTGTCTCCTAGAACAGATTTTAATTGTTTGCATCCTGTCTTTCTAAATTAGACAGATGTAAAGCTCTTCCGAGCAGGCACATCCTCCTTCTACATGTTTATAAAGCACCAAGCACACCCATGCTTCTAAGATACTCCTAGCAACCCTGTAATGCTTCTTTCATGAACAGTGTAAATGCCCAGTTAATAATACATACTTGTACACTAGGAAGCCACTATTTCAGATGTGCAATAGCCAGTTTTAAAAGATGTGTGGGATGTGGAAGACACAATCTAACTCACATCCTGAACAAAAGTATGTATTCCCCAAACAAACAGCCCCATACGCACCAACCGACTAGTAGCCTATAGTTTTGTTTAAGTTTGAATGAAAAGACTGGCAATCAAATTGCAGAGAGAAATTTGCAGCGACAACTGTTACTAGCCTCAGATCTTGCAACCCAAGTTTTACCACCAAATGAGTATGTACAGGTAAAAACCACGTTCAACTATCATTTTGAAAGGAACTCTGTTTCAAACCTTACCTGTCCCTGGAAAATATAGATCCTGCATCTTCACAAGCCAGCCATGAAAAAGCCAGTTACTAGAATGTGTCTCACATTTCTGCTGACTGCACTGCAACTTTCCGAACAACAAAAGGCAGTCTGCACAATGGCAGGTTTTTCATGTTCTGATAAACAGCATTCCACACTGGTTCATAGTTACAAGCTCTCACTTTAACAGAAGAGATACTGCAAAAACCTAAAGTTGTTACACCAACTATGTGAAGAGCAACTACAATCCTTACAAATCAAGTTATTCAGAGAATGCAACTGTAAACCCATACATTCACTGTACTTAAATATTAAAATAAGCAAGATGTTACATAATAGGCTTAGGAGACAACACACAGTCAGTAATTGTTATCCTGCATCACTTCAGATTCTATTATTCATTTTTACAGGGCAAAACTCAGATATTTAATATTTACCTATATCTACAGCCAATACACAAATCGTATTCCTAGCTTCTTAATCACTGCAAACTCAGATTATATTGCCCTGGCATTTAGCCACAACTATGGGAAAGGAAGTTATGATGCTAAGTAGGTGGGGTACAGTAGGAAGTACCATATAATTGTTGATTATTCTGGGTCTAAATAAAGGGCAGCCTTTTCCTTTCAATTGTATCATAGGAGAATACAAAACTCTTGGCTTTTTTTCCAGAAGTATAGTCATTTCCACCACCTACGTTAAGGATAACATAAAATATAAGCGGTATTCTACCATGAATAGGTTGTGTTTTTTTAAGATTTAGTCCAATTAGGTTTCTTTCTTAAAATTAAAAACACTTAATGTCTTTGATATACCACCATGACACTGGGAAAAAACAGTATGAACACTTTGATCTTTGCTCTTTTAAGTTTCTCACCATCAAACCAACAAAATTTGGCTGCAAAAGCTCTAGAAAAAAAAGGCAACCACAACCCATGAACTTGATCTCCCTAGTGATGCATGCTTATAATTAGAACACAGCAAAGCTTGGTTTGACTATGCCTTTCCTACCTCATAGTTCACAACTTCTGAGGGATGTTAGCAGATCTCCTGTGAAATTTTAATTCTCAGTTTAAATTTATGGACAGCCCTATCAAAGCTATTGAAGCAGCTTAGATGTCACCTCAATTACATACTCTCTCCTTTAGAGTCATCTAATTAATAGGTCCATATTAAATTTTCCTGGAGCTTGTCAATCTATAATTGCTTACATAAAATACAAGTGATCCTTACTCTAATGATCTTTTTCTGATCTACTAAGGAGAGAGAATAAGTGGGATTAACGTAGGTCCCGGGGGGGGAGCTGTTACATGGGCACACACCCATCTCCACCCACAGAGCAAGCACTGTTGTCGCCGGTTGCTCTGCGCATGGGCAACGGGTGGGTGCTTGAGTGCGCACACAACCCCACCCGCCAGCCATGGTGGTCACACGGGTCCCCCCATACCCACGCAGTGGATCTGCATGGGCACGGGCCGGGGGGCATATCATCTGAAGAAAGCCACAGTAAAAGGCTGAAATTAAAACTTTGAATTGCCCAAGTCAAATCAAATATGGGCACAAGGATGCACGAGAACAAGCAGAGCACAGCACTTACCGTCCTTTTACTGTCAATTCATAAGAAAGGAACAATGTGCAAGAATCCTGTTCTCTGAAGCGCTGAGAAATTACTCTACTGTCAACGCCCATAGCTGGAGAGAGGGAGGAGAGCACTGCCCTCTCCCATAATTTCCCCCTTGTAGAAATAAAATATGTTCATTTCCCCCCCGCCCCCCCTCAGTTTCTTAGTCTAAAGAAATTGCCACCCCTTGTCATGCAGTCTGCCTTCCCAGTGCCAGTGTCCTAGCTATAGGCCTCCTACTCCCTAGCCACACCACACTTATAAAGAACAAAACAAGTGCCATACTGGGTCAGACCAACGGTCCATCGAGTCCAGCATCCTGTCCCGGACAGTGGCCAATCATGGGGGCCTGGGAGAAGCACCCAACAGGTCACTATGCTATCCATTCCCTGTGGGTCATCCCCAGGCTCCCGACAGTAACGGGTTTTGTTCCCCAATCCTATCTGGCTAATAGCTGCTAATGGACCTATCTTCCAGAAACTTGTCCAAACCTCCTTTAAACTCAGCTATACTGCTGGCCTTGACCACCTCCCTCTGGCAGTAAATTCCACAACCTAATTGTACGCTGAGTGAAAAAATACTTTCTTTTGTTTGTTTTTACTCTGCCACCTGAGTTTCATGGAGTGTCCCCTAGTTTTAGTACTAGTTGAGAGGGTAAATAACCATTCTCTGTTTACAAGTTCCACACCACTCATGATTTTCTAGACCTCTATCATATCTCCTCTCAGCCATCTCTTTTCCAAGCTGAAGAGCCCCAACCTATCAAGCCTCTCCTCATACGGGTACAGTTCCGTACCCTGGATAATTTTTGTTGCCCTTCTCGGTACCTTTTCTAGTTTCGTTATGGCTTTTTTGAGATGGGGTGACCAGAACTGCACACAATATTCAAGGTGCGGTTGCACCACTGATTTGTATAGCAGCATTATGACATCCTCAGTTTTACTCTATTCCTTTGTGAATAATTCCTAACATTCTATTTGCTTTTTTGACTGCTGCGGCACACTGGGTTGAGGATTTCTGTGTATTATCCACAATCACTCCCAGATCCTTTTCCTGATTGGTAACTCCTAGCTTAGTACTCAGCATTGTGTACTCATAATTTGGATTATTTTTCCCAATGTGCATCACTTTGCACTTGTCCACATTAAATCTCATCTGCCATTTAGATGCCCAGGCACCCAGTCTTGTAAGATCTTGCTGCAGCTTCTCAGTCTGCTCGTGGTGTCTACTCTGAATAACTTGGTGTCATCTGCAAATTTGATCACCTCACTCTTAACACCCGTTTCCAGATTATTAATTAATACATTGAAAAGAACGGGTCACAGTACAGATCTATGGGGCACACCACTTTTTACACCCCTCCATTGTGAAAACTGGCCATTTAGTCCCACTCTTTGCTTCCTATCCTTTAACCTGTTACCAATCCATCGCAAAACGCTACCTCCTATCCCATGACTTTTAAATTTTCTCAAGAGTCGTTTATGTGGGACCTTATCAAAAGTTTTCTGGAAATCCAAGTACACTATATCTGCTGGGTCTCCCCCGTCCACATGCTTGTTTACGCCCTCAAAGAATTCCAAGAGATTAGGGAGGCATGACTTCCCTTTGCTAAATCCATGCTGACTCTTTACCATTGAGCCATGTTTATCAATATGCCCAGAGATTCTGTTCTTAATGATAGTTTCCACCATTTTGCCAGGCACAGACATCAAGCTTACTGGTCTGTAGTTTCCAGGACCAGCTCTGGATCTTTTTTTAAATATTGGGGTTACATTTGCCACCCTCCAGTCCTCAGGTATGGTGCCAGATGCCAACGTTAGGTTACAAATGACTACTAGTAGGTTCGCAATTTTACATCTGAGTTCCTTCAGAACTCTGGGGTAAATACCATCTGGCCCTGGTGATTTGTTTGTATTAAGCTTGTCAATTTGCTCTAGAACCATCTCCAGGGTCACGCTGATTTGTGACAGTTCATCCAATTCATCACCTACAAAGTAGGGTTCCGGCGTGGGTATCTCTCCAACATCCTCCGCAGTGAAGACTGAAGCAAAGAACTTGTTTAGCTTCTCTGCAATGTTCTTATTGTCCCTGAGTGCCCCTTTTACTCCCTGGTCACCTAATGGCCCGACTCCCTACCAGGCTTCTTGCCTCTGATGTACTTGAAAAAGGTTTTATTATTTGTTTTTGCCTCTTTAGCAAGTCGTTTTTCAAATTATTTCTTGGCCTGCCTTATAAGCACCGTACAGTTACGTTGCCAGTGTTTATGTCCCTTTGTATTTTCCTCATTGGGGTTAGCTTTCCATTTGTTAAAGGATGACTTTTCGGCTCTAATAGCCTCCTTTGCGTCTCCATTTAGCCACAGTGGTAGACGTTTAGTCCTCCTGCCACCTTTTTTAACTTGTGGGATGCATGTAATCTGGGCTTCCAAGATGGTGCTCTTCAACAGCCTCCATACCTCTTGCAAACACGTAGTCCTTTCAACTGTGCCTTTTAGTTTCTTTCTAACTAGCTTCCTCATTTTGGCATAGTCTCCCTTTTTAAAGTTAAAAGCCAGTGCTGTACTTTTAATTAACTTTCTCCCTCCAGCAACTATGTCAAATTGGATTATATTATGATCGCTACTGTCTAGTGGCTCGGCCACAGTTACTCCTTGCACTAGTTCCTGCGTGCCACTTAGGACTACATCCAAAGTAGCTCCTCCCCTCGTTGGTTCTGGAACCAATTGCTCATTTATGGCGGGATGTCATTTATGGCATCCACATCCCGCCCCAAGGAGGCATTCACCCCAATATTGGGGTAGCGGAAGTCATCCATTATTATTACGTTTCCAGTTTTAGTATCCTGTTTAATCTGTGTTAGCATTACATAATTAGTCTCTCTATTCTGGTCAGAGGGGGCGATAGTATAGCCCCACTGCTATACTCTTCTACTCGATATCTGGAATTTCAATCAATTGGGATTTGAGGGAACAGTTTGCAGCCTGTAAACATTTTATTCTACTTGCCTCAATGCTGTCCTTAACATACAGAGCCACCCCACCACCAACACAATCTCCTCTGTCCTTTCGATATATCTTGTACCCTGGTATTACAGTGTCCCATTGGTTATCCTCATCTCACCAGGTCTCTGTGATGCCTATAATGTCTAGATCTTCATTTAGCACTATAAACTCTAATTCTTCCATCTTACTTTTTAAGACTTCTAGCATTAGCATATAGACACTTAAACATATTATTTTTATTCTTCTTCTTAATGGGCACATTATAGGTAACTGAAACAGGCACTCTGGAATCATTATCTGTCTGTTCTCCCCTGCGTTCCACCTGAAATCCCTTGCCATTTATCTTATCCTCAGTCTTAAGATACACTACTTCCTCTAAAGTAACATCCTTTGGAGATGCCACAGCATGAACCATGCACTCCGCAGTGCCTGTCGGCTTTCCTCAAGGTCATGCTAGCCACAAGCAGGATGCCAAGAGAAAAACAGTTCCTTCCAACAAAGCATCACATTTAGACGATTAACATTTTGCTTAAGTTATTCACTGGAAGTATTTAAACAAAAGCCATCCCTACTTAAATGTAGCACTTTAATTACGTGCAGACTTACAATTTAGCATTTAAGTCAAGAATGGCTCAGCTAGAGTAGCTTTTAAAGTAGCTTACATACTTGGACCACAAAGCCAGTTCGCAAAACTTGCAACCTTAACATGGACTCATTTGTTGCTGTTTCAGAGCATTTTATAAAGTGTTTACGTTCATTGTTTAAGAGGTATATTTGTAAGAGGTACATCTGCAAGGTAGTACAGCAGAGGGCATTTTCACACAGACATGAGGGTGTTCACCCCAGAACTGCTCTGGGGGCGCACCCCCGCATCTGCCCACTTGCGGCCCCAACTGGATACGGTCTAAATGACCCGGCGGCTGCCGCAGCCCACCCACAAAACACTCCCTTCCCCTCACCATCAAGTTGCAGGCAAATTGAGAGCGGGGCTGCAGCGGCCATCCGCCAAGCAGACAAACAGCAGCCCTACCTCTGGCTGGTGTTCCCCAGTTTGGGCTCCCCGCTCTGCTGGCAGTGATCCTGGATGTTTGAGAGAAACCAGCAAGGCTGCCCCGGGGTGCGGACAGCCTGTCTGCCTCTACTCCACCTGCACATCTGGCAGGCTGCCTTTAAACAGACAGCCTGCGCCCAGGGGGGAGGCATAGCAGAGGTATGCGTGCTGTCCATGTGAAAAACACCCCGAGTAAGAGTCTCCTGAGACTGTATAACTGAACACAACTTCAAACATCTGTCCACAAAGCACAGATTGTAACTCCTTTCTCCAGCTTGTAACTTCTTTCTTAGAATGGCTATGCTGTGACAGCTAGTCAGCTATCTTGTATTGTTAGCACTTCAAGAACCAAAGTGAAATACATTTTATTAAGGTTTACTTTTCGATCAGTCTTCTTATTTGTGTATTTTAAAACCTAATCTTCTTTTCATTGGGTGTTCTTACACACACATTTCTCCTGCATGTTAGTTATTACATCCTGAACTTTCTGCGTGTCTAAATCACTCACCCAGATCTTAAACATCTGGCTCTTTGAACTTCTCCCAGAACTTGTGTGTGTAAAAAGTTCTCCTAGTAAACTGCTTTGCTCCAGGCAGCTGTGGTCACTTGGTTTCCATGGCAGACCCTCATGTCTACAGCTGCGGCTACTTTAGCCTGCCTCAGGACAGTGTGTGTGTGAAGAATGCATCCAGGAACTGCCTCAGGGCAGTGTGTGTGTGTGTGTGGGGGGGGGTGGTTAATGCATCTGGAACTTACCTGTGGACTAGTAGACCCAGAAGTTTGAAAAAGACCAGCACTTTAAGGTGCGTGTAAAAATGTCCATTGACTTCAACAGAAGATGACTCAGGCCTTTGGACTAGATACCCCCTTTGAGCAGACGGTGCATCACTTTTATATTGGATACTTTCAAGAAGTATACTGTGAGCATTCAGAGATCAAATTTTCAACAGAACAAGCTGAGTACACACAATCTTTTCAGTAAACACTAAGGTCTGATAAAAGATGTAGTTTAGTACAAACATAAGCAAAAAACAACAACTTAGTATTGTCCTCAATGCTATTCTGCTAATGCGGTGAGGTAAAAGGAGAAGCCAAGACAATGGGTGTCTTTAGACAATGTCAATGGGTGTCTGAGGCTGCACTCCCACCTGTGGCGGCAGCAGGAGGGTCGAGGGAAGATACGGGAGCGCGGCGGAGCCAGCCTATGGGAAAAGAGCCGGTGCGAACAGGGATCTGCCACGGCTTCTCTCGCGCATGTCAGGGCACAAAATCCTGCCCTGACATGAGTGAGAGAAGCCACGGCAGATCCCCGTTCGCACCAGCTCTTTTCCCGTCGGCCGGCTCCTCCGCGCTCCCGCGTCTTCCCTCACTCCTGATGTCGCCACTGCAGCCACAGGTGGGAATGCAACCTTAACATGTATTCTGACCTTGATATGAACATGGGTTTGGCCCTGTGTTCACCATGTGGCGCTGCTTAGACACACAGTCCATCTTGGGGCAAACTGGTGTATTATTAATTTATTTAAAATTTATATCCCGCCTCTCCTGCCCACAGGGCAGCCCAGGGCGGTGAACAACATTCATTAAAACAGATTGCTCGCCACCCAATTTCTGCAGATGAGGAATGCTGCCTCATTCCCCATGCTGTACCTGCTAACATGCCACACAGTAAGATTAGACACAACATTAAACACGTGTTCAGCCAAAACATGCAAATTGTCCTTGTGATACAATGGTGTTCACATCGTGTGTTCAACGGGTGGCCAAATTGGTGTTGGGATTGTTATGGTGTTTGGCCATTGTGTGTAAATACATGCTTCAAGGTTTTGACACCTGATCTTTGTTATGCCTAAGAAAACCACATTTCTCTACATAATGAATGTCAGACCCACAAGTAGTCTTTTGTATTTTTTCCATTTATTTATTTTTTTAAAAAACCAACCTGGCCCTGTACTTCAACTACTATGCCATTCCCATTAGAACTAGAGGTACCATTATATTGCTCTCCTACCAGCCAATAGAATGTGGTTTAAAAAGAAATTGCATAGAACACTGTTGTGAAGAAAATCAGTTGTTCTAAAGGTTAGGTCATTTAGCTACGCACATTTCTGCTATGAAGAAAGAACTAAATACTTTTAAACCTAAATAGTAGGGGATAAGATTCTGTACCAGCTATAAAGTCGAAGGAAGCCTTTCAGGTGGCCTACTAGTGAGGCGATATGGTATTAAAATTGCTGGAGTCAAGCAGGTTATTTCAAGAAACTTATTTCAGTGCTATGTTATGGACTGGCTAACTGGTATCGATGACACTGTGTTAGGTATGTTTTCCCACTTCAAATGGTGAAGCCACATGTGCAAGAAGAGATTCACACTGGAAAGAAAACTGTGCAGGCCTTTTATATTCAATACACATAACCCCGAATTACATTTATCTTTCTCCCACATAGTGCAGGGGATTATATGCAAACCTAACACACATTTATAATGCGAGTAGCAAAACACTGCTGTTGTAGTTGGTGAAAGGATGAGACTTTGAACCAAAATCTTTCACTTTAAACCTTATGTCTCAGACACGGACCTTGTCACTCTCATCCATGCTTTTATTACCTCAAGATTGGATTACTGTAACGCACACTACACGGGGCTATCCCTGTTGATGGTCTGGAGACTACAGCTGGTGCAGAATGTGGCGGCTCGCCTCCTTAGGGGAACGAGTCACCACAAGCACATTACACCAGTGCTCCTTTCTCTGCACTGGCTGACAATGTTGGTTTTGACCTTTAAAGCCCTAAACGGCCTGGTTCCCATTTATCTGCAGGACCGCCTCACCCTCCGGGTCTTGGATCGGCCTCTGTGGTCAGCCAGGAGCATCCTCCTTGAGGTCCCCGGGTTTCTACTACGAGGGCGTTCTCGGTGGCCGCACGATGGCTGTGGAATTCCCGCACACCAGAGGTCCGCCTGTCCTTAGACCTTCCCTTTTTTCCATAGACAGTGTAAGCACTTGGCTGTTCTGCTGGGCCTTTGGTGAGGGACACGGGTGATGGGTGGGAGGTTTGATTAGGGTTGGGAATATGGCTTTTTTCCCCTGCCAGGGTTATTTTAATGCTTAATGGTTTTATTGTAGTGATTTATTTTAAGATATTGTTAGTCGCCCCCAGATGCGTGAGCAGGAGGGGGCAGCATAAAAGTATGAGAACATAAATAAAATATTGCAGGAAAACTCTTAAATAAGATTTTGGGCTTACTAAGGGTGATTTCTCCACCTGCAATGGCGTTAGAAGATACGTGAAAGGTAGTCGGTCAGTTTACAGGATTTGTGTTTTCTTCCAAGCTCTGACAACAGCTTGCAAGACAGAGGGAAACTACTTCGACAGGAAACTATTATTTTTAAAAGTATGATTTGTAAAAAAATATAGTTCTGATAAAGTGCAGTCTACATAGTAAGTCCCAACACTTAAAAGTGTCTTAGAGGCTTACCCCTCTAGTTCCTAGAGTATTGGTGTCTTTAGATTGTAAGCTCTTGGGCAGGGACCGTGTCGATCTTGTTTTTTTGTAAAGTGCCAGGTATATCGCTGGCGCTATATAAATGCTAACAAATAAATAAATAATAATAATAATAATAGGATAGAATTCAGAGCACCCCTTTCATCCCTTCCCCTTCTCTGGGCAAAAAGTTGGCTGCTGCCTCTTTTTTTTTTTTCTATGGGTACAGCCACACAGGCCCCGATCCTCGTACGGCCCCGGTTGGCAAGCACTGCCGCCACACTTTGGGCAAGTGTGGGGAGCTGGGCAGATGGTCGGGATCCCCACAGGGCAGCCAGCCTCTGTCAGAGCTCCCATCACGGCTGGGGTGTTTCACAGCACTGGCCACACGAGCAGGTGCCCGGTCCGGCCCTGCCTCCCTCCCCCAGCCTGAGCAAGATCCCACCCCCAGCCATGATGTGGCCATGTGCAACGGATGACAGCACCCATCGCTCAAAGTCTTGTAGTGGAGCTTGTCGCATGGTGGGGCAGATGCAACCCAGTCAACCAAATTGCCCCGGCTTGGGCAGCCTTACCCCATTTGGGGTAAGGCTGCTACGGGATGCATCCTCAGACTTTTTCCAAGGACACATCATGTAGCAGCCAGCTGCCAGCCCCACCTCGGGGCAGAGGGAACATCTGGCGATTGCCAGTCATACAATGTTCTGTATCTCATGGTCCATCTGTCCAGAGTGGGTTATGGCTACCCAAGGCATGATAGCCTTTCCCATAGAGTCTTGTGTGGCTGCACCCTATGTCTGCCCTGTTTGTACTGGTGGGGAAAACACTCTCTTCCAGGCCATGGGAAAGTTGCATATAATCAAAAAGCCAATGAGAGAGCGAGGATGCCCAATGCACAACGTAAACATTAAACTTTCAATTATTAAAAACTTAGGCATTAACCCCCAACATCAGCAGGTACAGAGACTGTATATGAAAGTTATATTTTTGAGATAATAAGGTCCCTTTAATCTCAGCTACAACAATGAACAAACAGCAATGGTAAGGTTTACTACTTTGTGGCTGAGTCACATGAATCAAAGTTCCCCGAAGACACTCCCTCATGCAAGAGAAGAGCCTCAGAATAACCATAGAGCCATCACACACCACCACAGTTCCATTCTACAGTTGACTCCAGGGGAGCATTTAATTTACACCAGGGTAAAACAACTCACTTGAAGCAGGAAATCCCCAAGGAGCGCCTCTGTCTCATGTGAAAGCCCTAGGATAAAGTGTAGGGTTTTCACAGGAGACAGAGGCATGGCTACCTAGGGTAGCCATTTCATGCTAGCAAGCCCTTTGTGATGTTCAGATGGCATACAAGCGCTAAAGACAGGCTTCTGGTGGTGAAATACATTTTATAACACTGGGAATGCTTACCACACCAAGAGAAAACAAAGAGAGAAACTCCTTTGATAAAGAAATACAGCTCCTTTATTAAGCACAGCATGCACCTTGACACAGCAAAGAAACAGCTGACAACTTCAGAGCATCTCCCTTTAAGTCTTAGCTCAAGAGAACAGAAAAAATTCGTTTTGACCTACCTCAGCAAGACAGACTAGTGGACTAAATTTAGATATAAATTACTTCCTTCCTTAGCTATTAACCTCACAGATTAAAAAAGTATTAAGGTTGAGGGTAAAGAAATTTTAACCTGGTAAAACCAGTGTGCCATTTAAAAAGTAATCCTAAAATATCCTAGCTAGCAGAAGAATAATTAATAATTATACATTAATGTCTATAGTACATAGTTGAATGTAAACATTTTTCAGGTTTCCTGTCCTTAAGTTTATTGATTTATTTTCTAGATTTTTACCCCGCCCCTCCTAAAAACAGCTCGGGGCGGCTTCCAACAATAAAATCATACATATAAAACAATATAAAACATATCAAAAATACAGTTCAAGATATTAAAACAGGGCCCAGAAACACATTAAAACAATAAATAGGGTAGGGGAGATAAAACCCTCTAACCCACCCTCCCCAAAGGCCTGGGCAAACAGCCAGGTTTTACAACTTCGCCGAAATGTCAACAGGCTTGGGGCCTGGCGAGCTTCCTCCGGAAGTGAGTTTCAAAGGCGTGGCGCAGCCACCGAGAATGCCCTCTCCATTGTGGCCCCCCGTGTAACGCGGGGGACCTCCAGGAAGGCACCCTCGGCAGACCAAATGAGCCGCTCTGGGGCACGGAGGGCGAGGCGATCCCTGAAGTACGAGGGGCCCAGGCCGTGAAGGGCCTTTTAGATCAACACCAAAACCTTGAACCTAGCTCAGCACGCTTTTGGCAACCAGTGCAGAGTCTGGAGCACGGGCGTAATGTGCTCCCGATGACCTGTCCCCGAAAGGAGACGGGCCGCCTCAATCTGCACTAGCTGCAGCCTCCGAACCAGGGACAAGGGAAGTCCCACGTAGAGCGCATTGCAGTAGTCCAGCCTTGAGGTGACGAAGGCATGGATGAGGGAGGCCAGGTCTGGGCCGCAGACGAATGGACACAGCCTCCGCACCAGGTGCAACTGGCGGAAAGCAGCCTTCGCGACTGCCTCCACCTGACGCTCCAGGCGGAGATCTGCGTCCAATATCACCCCCAGACTCCGGACCTGCTGAGCTATAGGAGGGCGAACCCCCTCAATCAGGGGGCCCACTACCTCCCTCACTCTCCCTACCAACATCACCTCCATCTTATCGGGGTTGAGCTTCATGTCTGCTCTGCCACATCCATTCCGCCACGGCCTCCAAACACTGGGATAGCAACGAGACAGCAGGGTCTGGGTCAGTTGAAAAAGAGAGGTACAGATGAGTGTCATCAGCATATTGGTGACATCGCACCCCAAACCCTCGCACCCCGAAGTTACAGCTCACCAGTACGTATTCAGCGGACATACCATAGAATGAGGCGGGGAACCTCAGGCTGAATGACCAAATGTGGCCTGGGGCTAGTTTTTATTTGGCCATTTTCCAGTTCCTGGATCTGGCCTCTGGATCCAGTTCCTATCCCCAAGCATGGAAAGAGCAAGTTCAGGATAAGGGAACAGAGATGAAGGCTTACACGCAAGGAGAAGGGACACATTCATGGCAGAGATCCATGATCTGGACTCTCCTCATCCTGAGCACACTCATTCAGCACCCCCTCCTCCAACGTCTGTGTGGCCCTCAGAGCTTGTACTAATTTTCAGCTTGGCCCTCCGAGAAGGAAAAGGTTCCCTGCCATAGAATATATGACAGTCAGAGTTCTCTAGCATCCTTTTCTAATCACTCCTACCAACCCCTGTTAATGCAAGACTAGAAGATATGTAGGTGGAAAAGATACAACTTTTTGGAGAACTTTTAACGCCACTTCTGTGCTAGTATTTCCATGTTGTAGGATCACATAATATTGTGCCGCACTCAGTAGGTTTGACCCATTGGGTGATTTCGGATGTTACGCGGTCCCGATTCACTACAGTGACGCCGATTCCCGGTCATGGTCAAAACACCCAGAAGGCACCGGGAAGGGGCGGGAGGCAGCCATGGCCGGCCGAGGGCAAACAAAGCCAAAAAAGCCCAATGGAAACGCCCACACCAGGGAAACGGGAAGGGAGGGGGGAGGAGGGAGAAGAGCCGCTGAAGCAGCACACACAGAGAGAACAAGGTCACAGTAGACACACAGCACAAACACACGCCCGGGCGCATACACACCCATATGGGAAAGGAAGGGAAAGGGGGACACAACGGGACAGACATCACACATGGCACAACGGGCATGGGGGGGGAAGAAGGGGGGGCCGGGGACAGGGAGCCGGGGGGGGTACCGGCCCAGGGGCAGGGCAGGACAGGTCACTGGGAACGGCATCCAGAACCCCCACAACAGCACAGCCTGCACGGGCACCCCCACAGCTACACAGGCAGTCCTGGAATGGGGGGGAACCCCTCAGGGGCCCAGCAGAGGCACGGGGGGGGCACACGGAACAGGGGTACCGGCCCAGGGGCAGGGCAGGACAGGTCACTGGGAACGGCATCCAGAACCCCCACAACAGCACAGCCTGCACGGGCACCCCCACAGCTACACAGGCAGTCCTGGAATGGGGGGGAACCCCTCAGGGGCCCAGCAGAGGCACGGGGGGGGCACACGGAACAGGGAGCGGCCCAGGAACGGTCCAGGAGGAAGACAGGAACCCCAAGCGCTGGCGAGGGTGCGATGGAGAGCTGGAGCCATGCAGCCAGTCCAAATACACACACACACACACACGGGAGGACGCCGGGGAGGTGCAGTCTGGGGACCCCAGAACCCCACGATCACAGAGTCACCCAAGGGGGGGGCACAGGCACACGAGGGATCGCAGGCAGACTAGGAAGGGCAGCAGCACCCAGGGGTGCTGGGTGGCAGCTCAGAGATCAGGACACAGTCACTGCAGAAGGCAGCCAGAGGGGAAACACCGATTGTAGAGGCGGACGGGGGGCCCGTGAAGGGGGCCCAGAGCCACAGGCAGGGGCAGTGGAACCCCAGGAAGCAGAGCAGCAAGGCCGGGACATCATGGAGGGAGCGGGCAGCGAACCATGGCATCAGGGCAGAAATGGAAGCTCACAGCGGGGCCAGCAACCGGGACCCAGAAGGCACAGGGGGCCTCACAGCCAACTGCAGGGGGCCACGAAGGGGCCCGGGTGGCCCGCCAGGTGCAGGAAGTGGGGCCACTGAAGGATGCCCTGACGGTATCCCAGTGCTGCCATGTGATGGGCAACCAGGTAGTACGCCTCGAAGGGATCCTGCATAGCGAGCCCCACCTGCACATCAGAATGGGACCACACACCAGCCAGCGCCACCAGCTCCGCTCCGGTGGGCTCCGACAAGCCATAGTGAGCAGCTAGAGGCCACGGAAGGTGACCCAGCTCCAATAGCCGGTGACAGACTGCCCCACAGGACCGCTGGTACCCACGGGCCGTGTGAACACAGCCAAAGAAGGATACGGCCAGGGCGGGGGCCCCCCCTCCGTCAAACAAGCTGTGTAGGTGGCCAGGATGCACACAGAGAGGACAGACATGGTCTCCACCGCCGACCACCCCACATGTGCGCACCTCATCTCTGGGATGCACCCATCGGGAAAGGGACGCAGGCCCAGCATCTCCGCGTGCAGCCGGCAATCACGGGCGCTCACCTCATAGCTAACGTAGCGCGGCCCGGAGCTCAGACTCGCATAGGCACCGGTGAGGCTGTCCGAGCAGCTCAGGATCAATTGCACGGCCAGGGAATGCCACAGGTCACACAGGGCCATGGTCTCGCGGAAGGTCCAGCTATCGGGAGCGCCGCGGGTGGAGGGGCCCACGAGCGCTGGGAAAGCCCTGCCAGCCCTGATCCTGCATGCGCCAGATACTAAATGTAAGGTGAGAGGAGCCCCACAATCCCTGGAGAGGCGGGAGGGGAAGCAGGGGAGCTCCAAGGTCAAGCGATAAGGCCACAGGCTGCACCATTGCCAGGGCCCCGATTCTTCCGCGGACTTTTTTTAAAAATTCCGCTGGAGTCAGGGGCCAATTCTGCGCCTCGGCGCGATTTACCATGCGGGGGGGGGGGCTTTGTTTGCCTCCTCCTCCCCCCGCACTGGTAAACCCTCAGGGCCTCCACTCCCCAGCTGCCGGGGCTTGCCCTCCCCAGCTGCTGGGGCGTGCTTGACTCCCACCCCCCACCCCCCCAAAAAAAACCCAAAAGGATTTGCTTACCAGGGATGGCAGCAGCAGCTGCTCCGTCCAGCGTGCTCTTTTCCTGCTCGTACTTCCTGGCCCCTCCCGACGGGGCTCTCAGGGCGACGCAGCCAGATGACGTCATCCGGCTGCGTCGCCCTGAGAGCCCCGTCGGGAGGGGCCAGGAAGTACGAGCAGGAAAAGAGCACGCTGGACGGAGCAGCTGCTGCTGCCATCCCTGGTAAGCAAATTAAAGGGCCCTGGCAAGTGGGGAGGCTGGGGAGGGGAAGCCCCGAGGGTTTGTTCATTCCCCTTCCCCCGTAGAATCTCCTGCCCCGCGTCCCCGCAGCGCAGGCTGGAAATTCTGCGCTGGGGTAAGCGGGGCAGGAGATTCCGCGGGGGGAGGGGAATTCCGCGGGAAATCTGCGATTCGCAGACCCGCGGATCCCTCGGGGCCCTGACCATTGCCTGGCTAATGAGCAAGGCGTGGGGTGCAGACCCGGTACAACTGCTGGCGCCGAGCACACATACAGGACATCCTACACACAGGTCAGGGTGGCGAGGATAACAGGCAGCCAAAACACAGAGAGATGGAAGGTGATGACAGCAGAAATGCAGCTGCAGCCCGCACATGCCCAGGCACAGACTGGACCATGTGCCAGGCCCCATGCAGGAACCGCAGGTGTGCGCAATGGGGCGCCCACTGCCGCCCCACCCGTCACCCAGCCCATAACAGGTGCGGCTCCAACCCACCCGGGCCACGTTCACCATGGAGCTGGGACAGTTGCACGCCTGCGGGATGCACCTAGCCATCTGCGCAGAGTGGTACCGTTCACACACAGACCTCCTGCACATCCAGACCGCAGAGGTGCACCTGGCCGCGTGGCTGCGGGTGAGCATGGCCCGGAGTGCTGCTAGAGGCCAGCGAGCGTACCACGGTCCCAGGCACTCCCTGGCCCGGCTCAGGGCCCAGCGGGTGTCTGGAATGGCCAGGCAGGCACTCACCTGCGCCCAGCAGCGGGCTGCAGCACTCTGTGAGGCGGCCAACCGGCTCCAGTGGTGGAGGAAGACCATGGGCCACGCAGCCCTGCTCGCTATGCCCATTGCCCCACGGCTATGAGTCACGAAGCGGGCACAGGGGTGGTGGACCGGGGCGCTGGCTCATTGGGACGAGGCCGCCTGGAAAGCGCACTTTCAGATGGACAGGTGCACCCTACTGCGACTTGTGGAGCTGTTAACACCCTGGGTGGAGCGGCAGCACACCCCCATGCGGACCCCCATTCCCATGGTCCAGCGGGTGGCCATCAGGGTCTGGGCCCTAGGAACGCCCGACTCCTGCCGGTCCGTCTCGCAGCACTTTGGTGTCGGGGTGAGCACTGTCGCCAGGATCCTGCGAGACATCTGTGAGGCGGTGGAGAGCGTGCTCCTGGACCGAGCGAGCCAGCTGGTGGATCAGGAGGCCGTAATAGCCGGCTTCGGGGCTGGAGGCTTCCCAAGTGCATGGGCGCCGTGGACAGGACCCACATCAAGATCCTCTGCCCCTCAGATGGGAGAGGCCACGGAATGTGTCAACAGACACGGGTACCACTCCCTGCAGCTGCAGGGGGCCATGGACCACCGGGAGCGGTTCACTGACATTTTCATAGGCCACTCTGGGTGCAGCCACAATGCCCGGATCATGACCTTCTCACCCTTCTATGCCCGGATGTACCGCCGGGACTTTGCGGACATGGGGATGACCCGCATCGAGGGGGTACTGATGCCCTCTTGCATCCTGAGGGACCCAGCCTACCCACTCACCTGGTGGCTGATGAAGTCGTACCCAGTCCCAGGAACCCTGTGGAGGTGCTGTACAATATCCGCCTGTGTGCAAAACTGTAGTCGAAAGGGCCTTCGGGGCCCTCAAGCTGCACTGGAGGGGCCTCGGGGGCCGCCTGGACTACACGGTGGAGACCTCAGCCCTGGTGATCGGAGCCTACTGTGTGCTGCACAACGTGTGCAAGACCGATGGGGCTGCCCTCGACTACCCTGTGCCCCGGCGCCCTCCCGGCCCCGTGCCTCTCTCTGCAAACACAGAGAACCCGCAGGAGTACCGGTATGCAAAGCGCATCTGTGCAGTCCTGGCCAGGCGGATCAGCCAGGAGGCCGAGACGTGAGGCTGCACACCCCAGTCTCCACCGCCCCAGGGCCCCCACCAGCACCCTGGGTGCACCCCTCAATGCCCACCCAACCCCAGCCCCATGAACAGAACCACGGAGACGACTGTGGTGCCTATATATTTATTGTGACCACCACCTATAGGTGCCCCCACCACCCCCCACCTCCCAGGGCCATGTCCCCCCCCTCCTCAGGCCGCCC
>QEPC01008101.1:2407665-2419865 GCA_003113815.1 Sphenodon punctatus
AAAAAAAAAAAAAAAAAAAGGTCCACAGAAGCTGGAGATTTCTAAATATGTATGCAGAACTGGCTTTGCATTAAGAATTACTGTAACCACAAAACAAGGTGACCATGTTGGTATGACTAATTTTGAACTGATCACAGTACCAACAACAAAACCAATATTAAGATTAAAAATAAAGTGACTAACAAAAGCAGGCTAGGATTTGGTTTCTGCCTTGTAACACTTCAGTGATCAAAGAAATCTCATGAATAATATCAACAAATAGGTGACTAATGAGAACAAGACAAATTGGTTTCTACCTTGTATTTTGTCAGGAATCAAAGTATCTTCCTGAATTACAGCAATAAAATAGTTAAGGGCACTATTAATCTAAAACTTCCTTCTCTAGCCCACTGGTGTGGCCTCAGGATGCAGACCTAACTATTCCACACAGACTTAAAATTAGTCCTTTCAAGTTTGGAATTTTCTCAGTTGAGCAACAGAAACCAAAAACCCTATATAAAAATAATGATAGATTCACATCTTGATTCACCTCAATGAAAAAAACAAAGGACCTTTTATGAACACGTACTTATTCAACAACATTCTTTCTGAAATTATTATGAGTTTTGCTTGAATCAGGAAGGAGAGTTAAAAGAGACTAACATATAAGGCTGTGATGAAAGAAGGCGCTCTGCTTGGTTGGTTTGTCGGGTTCGATTCAGATTCCATTGAAGTCCATGACTAAATTCACATCGACGTCAGTGGAGCCATGATTGCACCCAGAGTATTAAATATTCCCGTTTGATACTCAGCTTTAAAATGGTGTTTGTATACATTCCCAAGTAACAAAGAAACCCCCAAGGTTCATCACCCAGGGAGGTCACAGACATGAGGAAATTGAGCTACTCTTCATCATCTTAAGGCTATAAAAAACACCAAGAAAGCTAGTCAGTCCAATTCATTCCCCTCAGTTTCCTGTCTCCCTTTTCACAGGGACTTCCTTCGAAAAAAACAAGCCCCTTACTGAACTTTCTGAGCTTGTTCAGTGGGGGTAAAGCGGTAGTTAAAACACGAGCAGACTGTGAAGAATTGCAAGAGGATCTTGTGAGACTAGGTGATCGGGCATCTAGATGGCAGATTAAACGTAATGTGGAAAAGCACAAAGTGATGCACATAGGGAATAATAATCCAAACTATACGTACACAATGCTGGGTTCTAAATTAGGAGTAACCACTCAGGAAGGACCTTGGAGTCATTGTGGACAATACATTGAAATCCTCAGTTTAATGTGCAGCAGCAGTCAAAAAACAAACAGATGTTAGGCATTATTCAGAAAGGGCCAGAGAATAAAACAGAAAATATCATAATGCCACTATATAAATGCATTGTGCGATAGTAATCATTGAGCACTGTGTGTAATTCTGGTCATCCCATCTCAAAAAGGATATAGTAGAACTTGAAAAGCTGCAGAGAAGGGCAACAAAAATGATCAAGGGTTTGGAACAGCTCCTGTATGAGGAGAGGCTTGATAGGTTGAGATGACAGAGGGGATAGGACAGAGGGTTATAAAAATCTTGAATGGAGTGGAGCAAGTAGATAAACATTCCCTATTTACCCTTTCAGGTAGCACTAGAACTAGGGGACACTCCACGAAACTAACTGGTGGGAGATTTAACACAAATAAAAAGCATTTTTTTCACCCAACACACAGTTAAATTATGGAATTAGTTGCCAGAGGAGGTTGTCCGGGCCAGTAGTATAGTTGGGTTTTAAAAAGGACTAAATAAGTTCTTGGAAAATACGTCCATTAACAGCTATTAGCCAAGTAGATTAAGAGATGGGAACTTCTTACTGTTGGGAGCAGGGAATGGATTGCCCCTTGTGATTGCTGGTATTGTTCCCATGCCACCAAAAGCCACCCTGAATAAATAAATTAATTGGCACTGTCAGAGACAGGATACTGGGTTTGATGGACCATTGGTCTGACTCTATATGGCATTTCTTATGTTCTTAACATAGTTTTTTTTTTTTAAACTAGACGCATCCACGCATGGCCCCCCACTGCCCACACGTCCAACTGCTTATGTGACAGTGATGCGTGGAGAGGCGCGCTCCCACGACCCACCCATTGGCCACTCATGGCCATGCATGGAGCTCTCCTGAAAAAAAATCTAGAGTGCCCTTTGTGGGCCAGGATGGCCGCCTCCATGGACGGGGAAGTCATGCTGGGAGACTCTCCTTTGAAGCGCTCCCCACACACATTGTGTGCGTGGGCGCCCAGCAGCCACCAGACACCTCCTCCCATGGCACTCGTTCAAAAACACCTGTACAGAACAGGGGATGGGGGGGCTCTCCTAAGCACATTTCGGGCAGTTGCTAAAGAAAACACACATCTTTTTAAGTTTGATATATACATTGGACATCTTGCCACTTTGAAACATCAGAAGAGGAACAAATAAACAATGCTGTCTTATTCTACCTGCCTGTACTAAAATTCAGCTGGCCTCCATGTAAATTTATCTAGCCTACAGCTTTTCAGATTAGCCTCCTTAATAAATCAAAAGTCTAATTTGGTGACAACAAAGAGGAAGAGAAGAATTTCATACAAATGCTCTCCCGCTTTACCCCCAACTTAATCCCTGTGGCCTGATCCAAGCAATAATAAAGCAACAACAAGAAACCACAAGATTTTTGCAGTCTGAATCAGCAGCCGATGAATAGATAAGTGAGGAGCAAAGGCATGATTAATTATTTCCCACAGACTGGTCTAGTGTGAAATAAAATTAAGATAATTTCTGCTGAAAGGGCTAGGCAGAGAAACTGAAGTAATGGTCAAATTATAATGCATACGGGTGGATTTGTTCGGTTTTCAAGGACAGTGCAAGTTGTTTAAACAAAATAAAAGCTTAAAAATGCTGCAGGAAGCTTTAATTGAGTCATTTATTGTATTATGCTACATTATTTACTTTTGTGAATCATGATAGTCCATTGCCACAGTCCTACATTGTGACTGGTAGAGTTACAGTAATGTTTACGTCACTGCCAGTTCTGTATACAACAGTGGTTTAGTACCAAGACAGTTTTGTTTCGAGGTCCCTGGTCCTTTTAAAAGATTTCATTCATTTTTTCCACTTTTAAAGTTTTTGGCTTCGATCCACAAAGAACAACAGCTACACATACAAGAATTCAGAGGCATTTTAAGCAGGTGTCTTTGTTAACCCATTAAAGGAATGACCAAATCCCCTTCTGAAGGGGGAAGAACCATTTCTAAAGAAGTTAGATATTTTAAATATATCAGGTTTGGCGGGGGTGTGTGTGTTTTGTTTCTTTTTTGTAGTTACAGGAACATGCTTGCTAAGCTAGGTCCTGATCTGGGGCAGAGTAGCCTCCGTGACTTCAAGGAAGTTCCATATGTGCTCTATAGACGCAGTCAAATTGTGGGATTCGAGCATCAGATTTCAAACTAAAGTGAAACTTCTGGCTGTAAAATAAAGCCTATGCTAACATAAGCTACAACCCCTCCTACCATTTCAGAAAGGCTCTTTAGCTAGCATACATAACACAAGCTCTCTAACATCTCATTTTTGTAGCAACAATGCAAATTAGGCGAAGAGACCAATTATGTTTCAGAAAGAGAATCTATTTTTAAAAACACGCCAGCTCCTCATCACTATACAACAGCGCAATTCACACGCCCACAAACCTTTGCCATATGGAAGGGGATACAATTTTAACAGCTCATTTAATACTGCAGTTTAACTCTTGAATTACCTCAACAGGTATTAAAAAACACAAAGGTACTTCTTTATACACACTTGTTAAATTTTGCAACGTTATCTGTCTTGGTGTCTGGCTGTAGTACAAATTCAGTTTCTAGCCATCACTGCAAGAAAAATACTCCATTTACAATGCTCTTTGGTGACCACTAACTAGTAGTTAATTATTCAACATCCTACGTATTGCTCTCTACAAAGCTAGAGCACGAAAGAGAATGTGACTGGTTCTACAAACTTACAGCGCAATTGACACAAGGCTTTGAGAACTGGTCATTTCCTACCCCCCGTGGAAGATTGGTTGTTTTTTTTAATTTGTTTGCAAGAATGGGGAAAAGTTATTGTAAATAATATTTGAACTGTTGGAAGATGCTTAAGATCAGCATAGCCTTCTTCATTTGACAAGTATAAATGAATATGCTCACAAAGTGTAAAAATAAATGAGACAAAATCCTGCCAGAGTCCAGGTTCGACTCATGCATCCAGTCCCCACTCACATGGTTTAGCAGGTAAACCTAACAAACAGGGTGGCACTGTACTCATGACTCATAGCCACAGTGAACTCTGGGTTCAGGAAGTCACCCCCACTGTGGATTTCTTCTGTTTTGTTTATTTTCACTTCTTGGCGCACCATGTTGTAGTGCTCCAAAAACAAAAGCACCAGTGAGATCAAGAACAGAGAGAGCGCTCGCTCCTTGAACCGCTCTAGGTGCTTACCAAGGGCCTCTATGTGTCTGATGAACCTGTATGCAGGCAGAGGCTGTGCACACGCTAATCGTCAGGAGGCAGCCTTGTGAGCACACATTAGCCCATATCCGCCTGCATTCACCCACATGGTGGATGAAGGGATTCTTCAGACCAGCTGCAGCATGCTGAGTGGGGACTGCGGGCAAACATCTGGCAGCCACCTAATACACAGGCAGGTGGATATTGTCTCATTTGTTAACACCCGAACTAGAGGATATTCTTTGCCATCAGAAAGAGACCCTCTCCAAAATCATAATTCTTTCTTTGGTTCCATGACATTACTTGATGGCATACATTTTGTCCAAAATATTAATATATTTATAATGCCTTGTTATTTAGGTATGATCTCTGTAAGCACAAACAATGCAATGTCCATTTAATATACTTTTAGGAAGTATGGGGTAATGAAACTGTTATACAAAGAGGGCAACAGGCTTTTTAAGAGACTTGGAATGAAATAAAGAACAAGAGATGTATTTACAGCAATATTGGAGGGGTTTTTTTTCTTAATGGATTTCCCATTTTCAAAATATTTACTACAGACTTATTTAGTTCAGTACTAGGCTTGAAAGCCAGCAGACCAAAAAGAAATAGAAACTCTTAAGCCAAGCTCAACCACCTTTATTAAGCACTTACTGAGATCTGCACATTTTCAAATAAGAGCTACTTTACACTGGGTGACTTCAGCCACACATGAAAAACTAGCAGCAGCAGTACATATGGAGAAGTCACTCCCAATCAGCTACATAAGGAGCCATCAAAGTTATGGTGACACTCGGGGATGTAATCCCAATTCCATTGAAATCAATGACTAAACTCAATGAAGTCATGATTGCACCCTCAAAGTCAAGTTTGTTTGGAGATACTCTGGATGATTTCTAAAGACAAAAGGTTGCTGATAAGGGTGGTTGGTCTCTTGCAAGGTTTTTACTGTGGTAACAGTGTTTCCTTAGCTTAATGAGATCTCTGAATTAAAATTCTGCCGTTATCTCTTATTTATGTTTGCTCACTTTTCTCTGGAGCCAAGAACAGTATAAACTTCAAAAAGTATAACCACTTTATTGTTAGTATTCACAATGCCCCCATTATTAGTTACTCCAAAAGTCACCTGTACCTCCCTAAACATAACCTACTAGATTAAGTTACCACTTATTACTGCCCAATTATTAGGAAGGAAAAATCAGCACAATGATCCAAAAGACCTCTAGAACAAGCAAACCTTTTCAGTATGAGGTTTTCCAAGTATCATCTCCTCATAAATAATTAGGCCTTCCTGAATTATGGTTTCCCCCTTCAGTCAGTTTCCTTGATTTGTAATTAGAAAAGTGTTCAAAAACTGAAAGCATGCTGGCAACTCCAGGCAACTCCATGCTCTATCATTGGGGTGTTCATATGACACATGGGCTTTTCTGCTGAAAAATCCTACGAAGTGCTCTTTACCCCTGAATAGAAGGCCCCTGGTTGACTTAAGGAGGCAGAGTGATCACACAAGATGCCTCAAGGGCAACAGCAGAGCTACTCCCAGAACTGTGTAACCATAGTGCTTTTCACATGGGCCGTGGGGGGGGGAGGGGGGGGGGAAGAGATGGGTGTGCACTGTGGTGGGTGTGTGGCACATGGGCAGCCATCACACAAACACACACCCATCTCCACCCACCTCCACGCACAGAGCCTTCCCCGTTTTGGCCGATGGCTTCATGCATGGGCGATGGATGGAGGTGGTTGGAGTGCGGGAGAGCAGATGCACCCCCACCCACCCACTGTGGTGGTCACACAGGACTACCCCACGCATGCACCTGCAGGAACCCATGTGTGCATTGCGTGGGGGTGTCTCATGTGAAAAGGACCCATGTGTTGTGCCCAGCATCAGTATCCAGTCACCTGGGCAACTGGCCAAGACCCTACCAGGGACTTAGAATGTACAATCAGAAGGGTGTAGATTCATTCTCTTTCACTTTCGGAGGTGTCACCAAGGGGCACACAGTGGATTTACACACCAGCAGAGTGTCACTGGTGAGGCATAATCCAGACTGGTCTAACAGAGCCTGTCCTGGATGCAGGATCCCACTACCAGAGGGCAGCCACCAGCCCCTCTACACATCTCACTCCCTTGCACTTTCGGGGATTAAATCAGGACTGCCAAGGGACGCAATGGCTGTCCACTCTAAAGGGACCAAAAAAACTCAGATAGCAAGTCTGGTCACATGAATAGCCCCCACTAATTCAAGATTCCTTTTAAGTACTTCCTATAGTTACGCGGCCTAGGGAATTTTGGTTTGGGTAAACAAGGCCCCCCACCCTCAAGTCCCTCCTCAAAACCCACACCTTCCGCTTCGCCCTTCCTAACTCCTGCTAACCATTCCTACCCAGGATTATCCCACACCGGTTATCTGTAAACTCCCAATTTACTGCAATCAAGCCAAGAACGTGTACCTGAGCTCTCGCATCCTCATGAATGTCGCATCCCTTGTGTCTCCTCTGTTCCCCCTTCCCTGTCTTCAGATTGTAAGTTCTCGGGCAGGGACTGTGTCTATCTTATTCTTTGTAAAGCTCCAGGTACATCGCTGGCGCTATATAAATGCTAATATAATAATAATAATTCCCAAATACACAGAAAATGTTTTACACGTGACATGTGGCAAATGAGGGACCCTATGCTATTTTGAGATAGCGTCCAAGGCTATACGCTTCCACCCGTTCATCCCAGTTAAGCTGCACTCGCCTCTTTAAAAAAGATATTTTCCTTTTGGCAAGCATTCCCAACATCTTGAAACTCACAAAGCAGCACTCATTTTGTAAGCAAGGTAGACTGCATCTAAGCACTGGATTAAAAAACTGACTAGTAACAACTGTGGAAAACTCCAATGCTGTGTCTACTGGTACTTTAAGACACGAATTTACTAAAATCACTCTAAATTGGTTGGTTGAGCAGAGTTGCCAAGTGTAATTAAGTATGGTAGAAAGAACAATTCCACTTTTGCAGGACAATGGACTCTCAGGCCTTTCCCATCCATAATGTCAATAACTAGAAACTTAGATTACCATGCATGGCATGAAGATTACTCAGTTATTGTTGGGATTTCACCTTCTTTAATATCCACCAAAATGAAGGGAAGACCTAGAAGACAGTGAGAAAAATCAACTGTCTCCATAGCGGCTCGGTATCATTTGTATGTTTAAACGTCTGGAATGTCGTCTTCATACAGGAGGAGATTTCATTAATAGGCCACTTGCTCCCTTCCGTTGGGCAATTTAGGGACCCCCGATACGCTACCCACCAGCACCTTCTGAGCGGCTGTCCCCCGGCCAGGCTCGCTTCACCACCACTTTATAATGCTAACCCGCGGCACTTCTTCCTACAGTGTTTGTTATTCTCCTCCAGAGGGCTTGCTTAACAAGTTGATCCCACCGTGAAACACGAAGAAGCGGAAGCGCTTTAAAACAACAGCCAATGTGGGAGAAACCCCTAATCCGAGCCAGCCCAGTTTTGCAACGAAGAAATAAGAGTACAAAGCCAAACCCGATGGACACCAGGAAGTGAAGTGACCGAGACCAGCTGCGCTTAGGATCCATTTTCTATTCCCGTGTTCACGATCAATGGCAGTCCGTCCCTATCGGCTCCATTTGCTGATCTCCTGCGGCTCCAAGCAGCCCGGCCCCATTTTAGAGGATTAACCGGGAGGGAGGCTGGCTAGGGGGCTGAGAGATCAATGGCCCGCATGCCAGGTCGGAAAGGCGTCGAGGGCTTGTGGCGGCAACGAGAAATCCTGGAGTTAGAAGCAAGAATCCTTTCCCGAGCAAGCTCAGTTTTCCGCCACCTTCCAACTTTCTCTACAGTCAGTCCCTGTGGCCTGAAACTGGGACTAGGATGAAAGGGATTTAGCCAACGAGTCCCAGTCGTGCTAGGTGCGAGCCAGAAAATAACGTGGAGTCGGCTCAAGAGTCCCTCTCTTCCCCCCTCTTTCCTACCCCTCCCTGAGCCCTCCCTGAGCAGCTCGTTACCTGCGCACCCCTAAGGGAGCTCTTTGCGTCCCAGGTCCCCGCACCCATTCCCGGCCGAGAGTCTCACTCACCGGCATCATCTTGGACCCGAACCGCATTGAGACGGATGGTGCCGGGTTCCCCAGCCCGGGCCCGAAGAGACCAATGGTTACGGCCTTGGGGAGGCGGAGCGGCCTGCGGTCCCCACCGGGGGGGCTCGGCGGCGGCGCCTGGGTAGAGCTGGAAACCTGTTGCGAGAAGAAGCCCGGCCTGCGCCACTCTCAGCCCGATCCTCGCCGGGCCCTTTTATCCGTCAGCCCGAAAGATCCGACCGTCGCTTTGTCTCCTCAGAGCCCCGCTCTCCCCCCGGCCACCCTAGAGCCTGCTCCGACGTTACCCCCAGCCAGTCTGGCGAGGAGGAGTCGCCGAGTGCCAGCCCCGCCCGGATCCCACCCCCAGGAGGGGCGAGGCCAGCTCCCACCGACAGCCGCCACCTGAGCCGGGATGAGAGGAATCTCTCAGGGCTCAAAATGCTGGGGAGAGAGGGGGAGCGCCTCGGCATCTAGCCACGGCTAAAACCCGACAGTCCCTCCCAGCTTCCATTCATTAAACTTAGTTCACGCTGCGCTCCTTTCCAGTCTCGCCCCCATTTCTGATGTCGCCTATGCTCCAAGAGCGCTTTTCCTTCCCCTTGTCTAATAGGGTTTGTGTGCCCTTTGATGGGGTTTGCCTCCTCGGTATGTCCCCTTTAATTTATTTATTTTATTTAAACTTATATCGCGCTCTTCCCCTAAAGCTCACCTTAATGAGGTTCAACTTTGAGCGACTTGTATCCCACTCTTCTCAGGCACGCGTAAGCCAACCATGGGTGGGGGACTGCCTGTTCAGGCACAAAAGCCTAGCTTTTATCATGTTCAGGGGGGTGAATATGCTCAATAGTTTTACTCATCATCCAAAAAATGGGGGAGGGGGATCACCACCACAAGTTTCACAATATTGTGCTAAATCATTTATGCCAGGGCTGATTTCTTCCTCCTGGAAAGGTACAGGAAGAGCACCACTTTGCCTTTAAGGGTGCACCAATTTAGTTTGCCTTTGTATTTTTTTCGTACCCATTAATTATCATGTATATCACAGTAGCAATCTTCACCCCCACCCAATGGCCGCTTCAGTTCACTGAAACATAAGCACTGCTTCTGGAGAGCAACAACTGAAAAATAGTACTCATCCCTGTATCTCTAGTCTCAGGGTTTTATTGACTTTATTACATTACAGGAAATAGCAGCACAATAATTATGAGGCCTGCAGAACTCGGGTTGGTTTAAAATGTGGTTGCCATGTTGGTTCCAAGTATGAGAAGCAAAAAATAAAGTTTTAAGATGTGAGTAGAGCTAGAGTTTTATTGGACCCAGTGGTATAATTTTGGTCCAACTGTTGACCCTCCTGCACAGCCACTCTACTCCATCTAACCCCTCTCCCTCACAGGACAGGTCATGAGCATCCCTCCAAAATGATGCCCATCTGAAGCTGCTTGCCCACATTACATGTTACTTTGTATCTTATGCAATATTTTGTAACATGTGCATGTGCCTTTACTCATTTGGCAAGAAAATTAACATGAGTTTCATTACAGATAACAGGGAAATCCAGCTCAGACACTTATGTGAGTTTTGTATTACCTGACCTTGGGGAGAGTTCTATATTATAGGAGACTGGAATGTGTGCATGGGGTGAATTAAACATGAATTTAACTTACATGGAAATTACAGCGTGTGCATGGATCCTCTAACAGATCCCTTAAGGTCACATGATTTCACGAGAGGGGGGGGAAAAACAGAAAGAAAATAACGTGTGTATGAAGCCCAGCAGGAATCTTAACATTATTGCTGATTTTGCATAGGGATAGAATCCCATGTGAAAATCAGCATATTGGCAAGCAGCCTTAGAATCCCCTTTATGAGAAAAGACATATAAATCTTTGCTTCCCAGAAGCTCACCCAAGATCAAAGTAATGATGGCAAATTGCCCAGTCTTTTCACTATTTGAAATATAGCAAAACTTTAGAAGTTTGAAATAGCAGCACAATTTTAGAGGTTTGCATACCAAACTTACAAAGACAACAGCACAGGCAGAGTGCTATGCCAAGGTAATAGAGGCTTTGGCACTTTTTACATGGACTGCATGGGGTGGAGGGTGGGGTCATTGTTTGCCCTGGTGCATGTGTGGTGGGCGGGTAGGGGGAGGGTTTATTCAGGCGCACACGACATGCATTACCACCCACCCATCGACACACATGGAGCAGCTGCCATTTTCACCGGTTCCTCCATGCATGTTTATCAGCGGGGGTGGGGATGCATGTTTGACGGGAGCACGCACCCGTGCGTCTTATCTATAGACTCACCCAAGTATGAACACTCAGATTTCTGAGTGTTCACGTGTGGGTGCGTCTCAAAAGTAGTAACGCGATATGTTTTATTGGAACAACCACCCTTGGAGGAGGTGTGCAAGCTTTTGGACCTCACAGGGTCCTTCGTTAGGCAAGTTTGCGGTTACAAAATGAAGAAATGAGGAATTGTTATTTCTATTAGCTCTTTGTTTTTGCTAAGTCTGGCCTTGGAGAGAGGTAGTAACTGTTTATTTTGTATCACAGAGAAATATAAAAACAGAGCTACATCAGTAAATATTTAACACCTTATATCATTAACTCTGATATTCTATTATTTGTATTATTATTTTGCTTATTGTTGTATTTTATGGTGGTCCTAAAAAAACCACTCACCTACATGCTTAAATATACTAACGTTATTTGTCCCAAAGTGTTTGCATGTATGGGGTTATAAGTGCATTCCAGCAATTACAGTGCAAGTCCTACAGTCTAATCCTTGGACCTACAAAGTCACATGCCATGTGCTTAGCTTTACATGCACTCTGCAGTTCCTTTTGACTTCAGTGCTGACATGAGGAATAAGTCTTTGCATGACTTAGGCCGCTTTCACACCTGTGCAAATGGGTCCTTAGACGGTCAGGAGAGTGAAGTCAGACGTGCAAGTCAGGCGCGTCTTTGATCAGGTGTGAATGAAGGCGGGTGATTGACAGAGCTGTATTTTGCAGCTCTGTCAAAGGCCCATGTAACATGCATAAAAGCTTCAGTCACCCACCTCGGGGCATTCACGCCTAATCAAAGACACATCTTATTTGCATGCATGTCCATTCTCCTGATTGTATAAGGACCTGTTTGCACAGGTGTGAAAGCAGCCTTAGTTTTATTCCATTAGGGTTATTATTATACATGTGTAAGTTTTAATAGTACAGGTCCCAAGTCAACAAGACATACTAAAAAAGGTACTAATGGGAAAAGAGAAGTAGTGTCTTACAAAAGACTGCACAGCAGTGGCAACAGGCCTAGATACAGGAAGTTTTTTATTACTAGCCAGTGCCCCACCTACTAGACAATCCCTCTTTGTCTTAGCTATACTCTTCTTCTGTTTATTATATTATAATCAGCTTGACACATTTGTTTCTAATTACAGTGGAATACACTTAAGTGGAACTTGCATCACCTGAATTTCTGGATAAGTCAAATTAATTTGTTTTCTTCAGGTCTATGGGCATGTATCGCTTCTTAGGGTGTTGTCTCCCCACCCATCATTCACCCATCATGCATGTTGCAGGCCCACATTGGCAGCCCTGCAACATGCATGATGGGTGGGTAATTGGTG
>QEPC01008101.1:2428576-2443966 GCA_003113815.1 Sphenodon punctatus
AGTACAGCCCTCGTGCCTCCTTCTCTCTTGTGTTGGCCAAGCAGTTGTGGGAGGGTGAAAACCTAGAGTCAGGGGGAAGTGTGGGGGACAGCACGCCAGGAGAGTAGAGTAAACAGGAAACCCTATAAAGAAAGGCTGTACAGCTAGTCCTCCAAATACATGATTCTGTGATGCAGGTGAACTGGCAGCAGGAGTTGTCCTTTCACACGTTATGAAACAATGTGAATGATGGAACAAGCAGAATTGTTAAACCTTGATTCCTGAGTTAATTTTAAAAAAATTAAATGTGCATTACAACCATGGCATCCTGATACCTAACCTCTTTGCATGATAAAAACAAAACCCAGAGGAGAGAGATTTTTGTGGGCTTAATTATAATCATGAATAAATAAATATAATAATAATTTATGTATATAGCACCCCTTCCCCCTGCCAAATGACACTTCTGGTGTTTCACAAAAACTCTTAAAACAAAATACAACAAAATATAATTACTGTTCATTTAAAAATTATTTTTAAAGGGGAAGGGTAAAAGGGGAAGAAATAAAATCCAGCAGTGGATCTCCTAAAATCACCTGGAGATTTTTTTAAAAAAAGGTTTCAGATGCTTTTTAAAGGTGAGCTGGGAGGAGCTAAGAGGAATATCTCAAGGGAGAGAGTTCAACCCTGAGGGGCCTGTCACAGCAAAAGCCTGATCCCCCACTGGCTTTGGCCATTTTTAAAAAGGCATGGCTGTTGGGCAGGTCTGTGTGCACCACGCGAAGTGTCCACGCATGTCCAGTGGGAGGGGGGGAATCAAATGGACTGGGGTGGGTGCGCGCCCCTATCCACACACCATCCACTCCTGCACGGAGCATCCCAAATCGTCCCCTGATGTTCCATGCATGGGCATGAGTGGGTGGTGCGTGAGCCATGGGAGTGTACCACCCACCCACGCCTCCTTCAGATGGGCTCTCCTGTGGGTGGGGGTGGGTGAACCTGCATGGGTGTGTCCCATTTAAAAAACCCTATCGGTGAGTAGTATCTGAACACAGATAGCTATCAGGGCAAGATTCCAGGAGTGGGTCTTGAAACTTAGCATTTCATATGAATAAGTCCTTACTTTGCTGAAACTGGGGTATGTATTGCTTTTTGGTGTCTGGTGATATTTTTAAAATATTGGCATGGTGTGCCTCAGTGGGGTACACTGCATGTTAAGGGAAGGGAAGAGACAAGATGAAACATGTGTGCTGCCATGATCTACAGGTTTATAATAATTCTTGAATAACAAAATTGTTTTATGGGCTGTTTTCTTCTTGTGTGAAAAAATAAAAATAAAATCTATCCCATGCCATCTATGTATTCCACTAAGAGGAAAACCATGCAGACTGTTTCCTTTTGTCCCACTCTATTCCATACTGTGGAGGGATCAATGGACTCCACAACTATAGAGTTGTGAGACCTTTCCTAGGTTAATGAACAGGTATGGAAAATTCATTTGATGACTATCTGCTGTAGGGAAGTCCAAATCTGATTTAAAGGTAAATAATATAAGACATGTTCAGAGGCAAATAAAACAAGAAAACAGCTGAAGCAGTTAAACTGAAATGTGCACAGGTGCATTTGATGACCTTATACCTGCAGATGTGGCTGATTCATCTAACGTTTATTTAGATAGCAGTGAGAATCCTACTGCATGTGCAGCCTGAACAAAAACTGAAATAGTAATGTAAACTTCTAGACAAAGTCTATGCACCCTTGTTGAGGGGGTTATTATAGACATGTGTTCAAAATCCAGATTATTTTTTTTGCTCACGAATGCTTGTGTACATTGGCCTGCAATGATTCAGAAGTCAAATTCTGTACAGCACTTCCAAAGCAACAGATTTGTTTTTTTGTTATTAGACTCCAGTTTATCTTTTCTGAGTGAAGGAGAATTCAGTGGAATACACCAGCTCAGCTCTGTTCCACCATGCTGCTTTATATGTAAAGTGAATCCACAATGGGCGTAACGTGGCATCATTTTAACCCTCTTTGTACCAGGGATTTCTGAATGGTCACTGAGTTTCTAGGTAGCCACAGATTTGTTTCAGTTAAGACATATTGAACCCTTCCACTAATGATCCAGAATTGCATGCATGTTACTGATCAAAGTACAGTGCCAGGTACATTTCTGGCATTATATGAATAATAATAATAAATAATTAATAAATACTTAATAAAGAAATTTAAATGCTGTTTTACTTGTACCAGGAATAATGCATCAACCAAATTTGGTTGATAGGAGGATTCTTGAGGAGCTAGCACTGTAGCCAAGAAATGTTTTGCAGTATTTGAGTAATGTATGCTTTTTAGGCTGTTTAGGGAAAAACTGCAATTTCAGACTAGAGTACTAATGTACATAGGTCCCATGAAAGAGTTAACTGCAGATTTGAACAAGCGCTAAGATGTTGCTAAGCAACAGTATCATATCCTCAGGAATGGCCAATGACAGTCAGAGCTGATGATGTAATGGTGTGACTTTACATTTCACTGGTAAAGTGTATTGCCATTCAAAACCTTACTGGAGAATTTATAGGCTGCTGCAGATCTCTGGAAGCCTGGATCTTTCCTCTCTTTCCTAATGGAGTTTTGCTAAGCTTTTATTACATTTGGTTATTTTAATCCAACCTGTCTCTGAACTTTTAATTACCATTTCTCCAAAAATAGCACTAACCTTGTTTAATAGCAGAATTTCAGTTTTGCTAATGTATTCCTTTATTGTGCCATTTAAAACTCCTCAGAGTTAATTGCATTTGATTTTAATGTGTAGAATAAGAATATTTGCTTTTCAAGGGGTTCTGAAAATATGCATGCCTCAGAACTGCCTTAACCCCGAGAGGACTGTTCATATAGGGATTTTTTAAAAAAAATAGGATTCAAGATTTTGAAGTCTACTAACCCCCAAGAGCAATGCAGATCCTCCTGTTTGCCACAAACATAATAATCTTGCAGGCATAGCAGGTCTGAGTATTACTGTGTGCAGGGGTAGCTACCATGGAAAGAGGGGGCTCAGTTAAGTCTGAGCTCTGGGGTGTTAACAAATAAGATGATAGCCCCTTGGAGACCAGGTGCAGTCTGTGCAGCCCCCACTTGCATGTTTAGCGTGGAGAGTCTAATAAATTGGCAGCCCCCTGCATGTATTTCCTGTGTGTTCGGGCAGCCCCTGCTTGCAGGTTTAGTGTGGCAAGCCTAATAAAGGGAAAGGCGTTCTTCCCTGCTGTGCTCCACCAGCCTCTCCACCCATCTCAGTATCCTGCCCCCTGTCATGACTCTCAACCATGGCAAACCATGGGAACAAGAAGCTGCACCAGCTGTTTCTTTCTGTAAGGAATGTGCCTGGGTGCATACTTGGTTTCTGGCTAGGCACTCACCCGGCACAAGGGAAGTCTGAGTTGATCGTAGGCAGTTTGTGAGTCCAGGTCAAAGTCCAGGAGAATCTGAAGAGAATCCGAAGGGCAGGCACCAAGTCAAGAAGAGAAGTCCAAGTTCATGGTCAGTTTGCGAGTCTGAGCTGAACTCTAGAAGGCAGTCCAAGGGAGCGGGCAAGAGCATTGGGGCCGGTGATAGACTAAGAACATAAGAAGTGCTATACTGGGTCAGACCAATGGTCCATCTAGCCCAGCATCCTGTCTCCAACAGTGGCCAATCATGGTGGCTTGGGAGAAGCACCCAACAGGTCACAACGGGGGATCCATTCCCTGTTGTTTTCCCCCAGCTCCCGTCATGTTCCCTGATCCTGTCTAAGGGTTGAAGAGAGTGAAAGGCCCACGGGTGTGGTGCAGGCATCCAGGAACTGGGGCAGACACAGGTGCAGAGGCTCAAGTGGGGATTCAGGAACTGGATTGCGGTGCAGGTGCTAATACGGAGGCAAGAATGCAGAAGCTGAAGCAAGGTGTGGTAATGGTCTGAGGCAGGCAGGAGTTGAGGGTACGTGCGGGAGCAGAGGCTAGAAGTGGGAATGCCAGCAAGCCAAAGCAGGACTATTTGAGTCCCCTATTTAAGGCCCACCTACCGATAACACCTTGGCTCCTCCAAAAAGAGGCACCTTGGCTCCTCCAAAAAGAGGCTATAGGGAAAGAGAGAGGGGTGAAACAACTGAGTTTTGTGGACAACAAATGAAACAAGGGAACCAGAAGGGGACTGTGACAAGGAGACCTAGGGAGGACCCTGTCCCTTTAAGACCTAGCGGGCACAACAGGTTGCCAGCCCCTTTAAATAGATGAGCCACCAAATTACAGGGTGGCTGGGTATGGAGTTCAATCTGAGGACACAGGTGCCTGAAGAAAGAGGCAGACACCTGTGGGGTGGTAGGTGGGCCCTCAGGCCAGCCAGAGAGGCCAGAGATGAACTGCTGTGAGTGTGAGCAGCAAAGCCAGGTGGTGCTGGAAAGAGCCAAGCCGCCGGACTGAAATTGACAAGCAACCACCAAGAAGCTGCTGAGAAAGGGAGATCAAAGCAATAAGGGGGGCGTGATTATTGCCACGGGCAGGAGCCCAGGCTGGACCCTTGCAGTGGAGGATGAACAGTGGGTCAGATTGGAAGGTAGGAAGAAGAGACAGATATGGGTTCTTTGGGTTAAACATGGGCCACAGCTTTATTAATTACCTGTCATGCTTCAGTCATCACAGATCACAGTCGGGCATCCCTGACAACTCAGGCCCACCAGCCAACCTGCTCTTGATGTCCATCTTCTGGGTCCTGTGCTTCCTCAGGGTCTGACCTCCAGCACAGAGCCTGCCACTTGTCCAGCTTGCCCAAGACAGCCAGCCCTCAGCACCACATATGCCCCTACAGAATGGCAGGGCAACCATTTGACCTTGATCAGCAACTGGCCCCAACCAAACCATTGGGGTCAAGAAGGGGGGAAGCAGCACTAGGAGAGACCCAACCCCTAGCTGGGAGGCCCAGTGAGCTGGGCCTCCCCTGTTCCCAGATACCAAACCGCAGCGCCCCCAAACGGGCAAGTCTGAGGTAACCACAGCTCAACGCCCCGTCCTCTAGGGCGCCTTCCTTGCCCTAGGGCGGACTATCTACAGTTGCTGGTCAGGACCTTACCCCTGCTGTAACCAGTACAAATCCCAACACCACCTGACTAATCACAAGCTGACTCTCCATTCTGGCGCTATGGAGAAAGTGACCCCTCCCTAAGGCCAATCAAGCGAATGGGGGGAAATACCTTCCCAGCCCCTGGAAATGCAGCCCTCTTTCCGCCTTGGAAAGTCCGCACAAGCTGACAACCATCACTAGCTTTCTAGGGTGGGAGGGAGGGTTATACTGTCTCAGAAGTTCGGTCCACCATGTGGAATGGCGGGGAGGGGTTACCCTCACCTGCCCTGCCACATCACATGGGTCCGAGGCCTGCAAAAACAGGTGAGCTGGTGTCCCCAGGCCCTGAGTGACCAGGTGTATCCACCTGTCCCACCCTTGATGTTGCAACCTCAGGGGCAGCCTGGCCATGGCTCATACTGTGCTCCCCCCACTTCTCTTCCGCACCCCACTACCAACCTCATCCTACCTTGAGCGGCAGGAAGGTCCTTCTTACTAGTGCCTTGTTCCTCTTCTTTTTAGATTCCTAGTTTCTTCATTCTTTGCTAGCGATTCTTCCTCTTCATAGATTCCTACTCTCTCTGTTCCTTGCTAGTGTCATTTCCCCCTTTACAGATTCCTAGTCCCTTGCTTAGTGATTTGTCTCCTCTTATAGTTGCCAGCAGCCAGCCTTCATAGTGCCCTTGATTGTAATGTTCCTCCTTGCCAAGTCCTGGTTTTCTCACAGTCTAGTTTCTCCTTGCTTTGATACGCCCAAATTCCTTATTCACCTGGTCCCCTACTCCTTCCTTGTCTTGTTCTCGCTTGGTCTGGTTACCCGTTATTTACACCTCCGTACCTTCTTGTTCTCTCAGCTCCATTCTCTTGTCCCCTTTCTGATGAGTCATTTAGCTCTGTACTGAACATTGTCTCCTTGCCACTGAAGAACAGCTCATAGGCTTCCTTTACCTTTTGCTGCACCCTTCTACTCTTTCCTCACTCTTTCCCTTCTCCATACTTGCCTTTCCCTTCACCAGCTCCAACCCCTGGTTCCTAATAGGCACGTTGGGCTTTTAAGGTGGACTGTCAGGATCTGGTATTGATGGGGCTAGAATCCAGGCATCTAGGGTTTCCAGACCAGGCCCAACCTCCCTGCCCCACCGCCCAAAGCCTTCTAGCTACAAGGAACAGGCAAAACAGTCAAGACCTTCCCCTTTGGGACCTGGGGAGCTCCGATGATTGGTCCCAGAATGCCAGTATGGGATTGGATCCGATAAAGACTTCCAGGTCAGAGATCACCCCTAATTCTCAGCTTCAGCTTGCCAGGACTCACCTCACATCTTGCCTTGCCTCTGCACACCTCGTCCTGCCCTGCCTATTGGATGGCTCCTCTCAGTATAAACCCTGGTTCCGGACTTGATTATGCTCTCGGACTCACCCCCTGAATGTGATGGACCTCAGAACGGAAGTCCAGAGCTGGACCCTCATCTGGTACCTGGTGCTGACCTACTCTTGCCAGGATTCCTGGGCTAGGGTCCTGACACAGACGTTATGTGAGCACCAGTGAAAGCAAGAGTGGAGAGAAGGGTAGAAGTGGTCACTCCTTGGAATGCTCTAGGCTTTTTCACCCACAACTCTATTATGCTTGCAGTCCTGTACACATCGAGGATGCACGCAACCTAATTGACAGGACACAGATACATGCTCCGCTTGCTCCTGGACCACTGTGCTGGAGAGAGCTGGAGACTGCCATGAGTGGGGGCTGCATGTCTGGTGGGCATGTGGTCGGTGAGGGCACCCATGTAATAAATGGGCAGATGGACACCAACCTGGTGTGGGCTACTGTCTTGTTTGCTAACACCCCTGTCTCTTATACACATCTAGATGTGTATAAGAGACAGCTCTTGAGCCGACTCCACGTTATTTTCTGGCTCGCACCTAGCACGACTGGGACTCGTTGGCTAAATCCCTTTCATCCTAGTCCCAGTTTCAGGCCACAGGGACTGACTGTAGAGAAAGTTGGAAGGTGGCGGAAAACTGAGCTTGCTCGGGAAAGGATTCTTGCTTCTAACTCCAGGATTTCTCGTTGCCGCCACAAGCCCTCGACGCCTTTCCGACCTGGCATGCGGGCCATTGATCTCTCAGCCCCCTAGCCAGCCTCCCTCCCGGTTAATCCTCTAAAATGGGGCCGGGCTGCTTGGAGCCGCAGGAGATCAGCAAATGGAGCCGATAGGGACGGACTGCCATTGATCGTGAACACGGGAATAGAAAATGGATCCTAAGCGCAGCTGGTCTCGGTCACTTCACTTCCTGGTGTCCATCGGGTTTGGCTTTGTACTCTTATTTCTTCGTTGCAAAACTGGGCTGGCTCGGATTAGGGGTTTCTCCCACATTGGCTGTTGTTTTAAAGCGCTTCCGCTTCTTCGTGTTTCACGGTGGGATCAACTTGTTAAGCAAGCCCTCTGGAGGAGAATAACAAACACTGTAGGAAGAAGTGCCGCGGGTTAGCATTATAAAGTGGTGGTGAAGCGAGCCTGGCCGGGGGACAGCCGCTCAGAAGGTGCTGGTGGGTAGCGTATCGGGGGTCCCTAAATTGCCCAACGGAAGGGAGCAAGTGGCCTATTAATGAAATCTCCTCCTGTATGAAGACGACATTCCAGACGTTTAAACATACAAATGATACCGAGCCGCTATGGAGACAGTTGATTTTTCTCACTGTCTTCTAGGTCTTCCCTTCATTTTGGTGGATATTAAAGAAGGTGAAATCCCAACAATAACTGAGTAATCTTCATGCCATGCATGGTAATCTAAGTTTCTAGTTATTGACATTATGGATGGGAAAGGCCTGAGAGTCCATTGTCCTGCAAAAGTGGAATTGTTCTTTCTACCATACTTAATTACACTTGGCAACTCTGCTCAACCAACCAATTTAGAGTGATTTTAGTAAATTCGTGTCTTAAAGTACCAGTAGACACAGCATTGGAGTTTTCCACAGTTGTTACTAGTCAGTTTTTTAATCCAGTGCTTAGATGCAGTCTACCTTGCTTACAAAATGAGTGCTGCTTTGTGAGTTTCAAGATGTTGGGAATGCTTGCCAAAAGGAAAATATCTTTTTTAAAGAGGCGAGTGCAGCTTAACTGGGATGAACGGGTGGAAGCGTATAGCCTTGGACGCTATCTCAAAATAGCATAGGGTCCCTCATTTGCCACATGTCACGTGTAAAACATTTTCTGTGTATTTGGGAATTATTATTATTATATTAGCATTTATATAGCGCCAGCGATGTACCTGGAGCTTTACAAAGAATAAGATAGACACAGTCCCTGCCCGAGAACTTACAATCTGAAGACAGGGAAGGGGGAACAGAGGAGACACAAGGGATGCGACATTCATGAGGATGCGAGAGCTCAGGTACACGTTCTTGGCTTGATTGCAGTAAATTGGGAGTTTACAGATAACCGGTGTGGGATAATCCTGGGTAGGAATGGTTAGCAGGAGTTAGGAAGGGCGAAGCGGAAGGTGTGGGTTTTGAGGAGGGACTTGAGGGTGGGGGGCCTTGTTTACCCAAACCAAAATTCCCTAGGCCGCGTAACTATAGGAAGTACTTAAAAGGAATCTTGAATTAGTGGGGGCTATTCATGTGACCAGACTTGCTATCTGAGTTTTTTTGGTCCCTTTAGAGTGGACAGCCATTGCGTCCCTTGGCAGTCCTGATTTAATCCCCGAAAGTGCAAGGGAGTGAGATGTGTAGAGGGGCTGGTGGCTGCCCTCTGGTAGTGGGATCCTGCATCCAGGACAGGCTCTGTTAGACCAGTCTGGATTATGCCTCACCAGTGACACTCTGCTGGTGTGTAAATCCACTGTGTGCCCCTTGGTGACACCTCCGAAAGTGAAAGAGAATGAATCTACACCCTTCTGATTGTACATTCTAAGTCCCTGGTAGGGTCTTGGCCAGTTGCCCAGGTGACTGGATACTGATGCTGGGCACAACACATGGGTCCTTTTCACATGAGACACCCCCACGCAATGCACACATGGGTTCCTGCAGGTGCATGCGTGGGGTAGTCCTGTGTGACCACCACAGTGGGTGGGTGGGGGTGCATCTGCTCTCCCGCACTCCAACCACCTCCATCCATCGCCCATGCATGAAGCCATCGGCCAAAACGGGGAAGGCTCTGTGCGTGGAGGTGGGTGGAGATGGGTGTGTGTTTGTGTGATGGCTGCCCATGTGCCACACACCCACCACAGTGCACACCCATCTCTTCCCCCCCCCCTCCCCCCCCCACGGCCCATGTGAAAAGCACTATGGTTACACAGTTCTGGGAGTAGCTCTGCTGTTGCCCTTGAGGCATCTTGTGTGATCACTCTGCCTCCTTAAGTCAACCAGGGGCCTTCTATTCAGGGGTAAAGAGCACTTCGTAGGATTTTTCAGCAGAAAAGCCCATGTGTCATATGAACACCCCAATGATAGAGCATGGAGTTGCCTGGAGTTGCCAGCATGCTTTCAGTTTTTGAACACTTTTCTAATTACAAATCAAGGAAACTGACTGAAGGGGGAAACCATAATTCAGGAAGGCCTAATTATTTATGAGGAGATGATACTTGGAAAACCTCATACTGAAAAGGTTTGCTTGTTCTAGAGGTCTTTTGGATCATTGTGCTGATTTTTCCTTCCTAATAATTGGGCAGTAATAAGTGGTAACTTAATCTAGTAGGTTATGTTTAGGGAGGTACAGGTGACTTTTGGAGTAACTAATAATGGGGGCATTGTGAATACTAACAATAAAGTGGTTATACTTTTTGAAGTTTATACTGTTCTTGGCTCCAGAGAAAAGTGAGCAAACATAAATAAGAGATAACGGCAGAATTTTAATTCAGAGATCTCATTAAGCTAAGGAAACACTGTTACCACAGTAAAAACCTTGCAAGAGACCAACCACCCTTATCAGCAACCTTTTGTCTTTAGAAATCATCCAGAGTATCTCCAAACAAACTTGACTTTGAGGGTGCAATCATGACTTCATTGAGTTTAGTCATTGATTTCAATGGAATTGGGATTACATCCCCGAGTGTCACCATAACTTTGATGGCTCCTTATGTAGCTGATTGGGAGTGACTTCTCCATATGTACTGCTGCTGCTAGTTTTTCATGTGTGGCTGAAGTCACCCAGTGTAAAGTAGCTCTTATTTGAAAATGTGCAGATCTCAGTAAGTGCTTAATAAAGGTGGTTGAGCTTGGCTTAAGAGTTTCTATTTCTTTTTGGTCTGCTGGCTTTCAAGCCTAGTACTGAACTAAATAAGTCTGTAGTAAATATTTTGAAAATGGGAAATCCATTAAGAAAAAAAACCCCTCCAATATTGCTGTAAATACATCTCTTGTTCTTTATTTCATTCCAAGTCTCTTAAAAAGCCTGTTGCCCTCTTTGTATAACAGTTTCATTACCCCATACTTCCTAAAAGTATATTAAATGGACATTGCATTGTTTGTGCTTACAGAGATCATACCTAAATAACAAGGCATTATAAATATATTAATATTTTGGACAAAATGTATGCCATCAAGTAATGTCATGGAACCAAAGAAAGAATTATGATTTTGGAGAGGGTCTCTTTCTGATGGCAAAGAATATCCTCTAGTTCGGGTGTTAACAAATGAGACAATATCCACCTGCCTGTGTATTAGGTGGCTGCCAGATGTTTGCCCGCAGTCCCCACTCAGCATGCTGCAGCTGGTCTGAAGAATCCCTTCATCCACCATGTGGGTGAATGCAGGCGGATATGGGCTAATGTGTGCTCACAAGGCTGCCTCCTGACGATTAGCGTGTGCACAGCCTCTGCCTGCATACAGGTTCATCAGACACATAGAGGCCCTTGGTAAGCACCTAGAGCGGTTCAAGGAGCGAGCGCTCTCTCTGTTCTTGATCTCACTGGTGCTTTTGTTTTTGGAGCACTACAACATGGTGCGCCAAGAAGTGAAAATAAACAAAACAGAAGAAATCCACAGTGGGGGTGACTTCCTGAACCCAGAGTTCACTGTGGCTATGAGTCATGAGTACAGTGCCACCCTGTTTGTTAGGTTTACCTGCTAAACCATGTGAGTGGGGACTGGATGCATGAGTCGAACCTGGACTCTGGCAGGATTTTGTCTCATTTATTTTTACACTTTGTGAGCATATTCATTTATACTTGTCAAATGAAGAAGGCTATGCTGATCTTAAGCATCTTCCAACAGTTCAAATATTATTTACAATAACTTTTCCCCATTCTTGCAAACAAATTAAAAAAAACAACCAATCTTCCACGGGGGGTAGGAAATGACCAGTTCTCAAAGCCTTGTGTCAATTGCGCTGTAAGTTTGTAGAACCAGTCACATTCTCTTTCGTGCTCTAGCTTTGTAGAGAGCAATACGTAGGATGTTGAATAATTAACTACTAGTTAGTGGTCACCAAAGAGCATTGTAAATGGAGTATTTTTCTTGCAGTGATGGCTAGAAACTGAATTTGTACTACAGCCAGACACCAAGACAGATAACGTTGCAAAATTTAACAAGTGTGTATAAAGAAGTACCTTTGTGTTTTTTAATACCTGTTGAGGTAATTCAAGAGTTAAACTGCAGTATTAAATGAGCTGTTAAAATTGTATCCCCTTCCATATGGCAAAGGTTTGTGGGCGTGTGAATTGCGCTGTTGTATAGTGATGAGGAGCTGGCGTGTTTTTAAAAATAGATTCTCTTTCTGAAACATAATTGGTCTCTTCGCCTAATTTGCATTGTTGCTACAAAAATGAGATGTTAGAGAGCTTGTGTTATGTATGCTAGCTAAAGAGCCTTTCTGAAATGGTAGGAGGGGTTGTAGCTTATGTTAGCATAGGCTTTATTTTACAGCCAGAAGTTTCACTTTAGTTTGAAATCTGATGCTCGAATCCCACAATTTGACTGCGTCTATAGAGCACATATGGAACTTCCTTGAAGTCACGGAGGCTACTCTGCCCCAGATCAGGACCTAGCTTAGCAAGCATGTTCCTGTAACTACAAAAAAGAAACAAAACACACACACCCCCGCCAAACCTGATATATTTAAAATATCTAACTTCTTTAGAAATGGTTCTTCCCCCTTCAGAAGGGGATTTGGTCATTCCTTTAATGGGTTAACAAAGACACCTGCTTAAAATGCCTCTGAATTCTTGTATGTGTAGCTGTTGTTCTTTGTGGATCGAAGCCAAAAACTTTAAAAGTGGAAAAAATGAATGAAATCTTTTAAAAGGACCAGGGACCTCGAAACAAAACTGTCTTGGTACTAAACCACTGTTGTATACAGAACTGGCAGTGACGTAAACATTACTGTAACTCTACCAGTCACAATGTAGGACTGTGGCAATGGACTATCATGATTCACAAAAGTAAATAATGTAGCATAATACAATAAATGACTCAATTAAAGCTTCCTGCAGCATTTTTAAGCTTTTATTTTGTTTAAACAACTTGCACTGTCCTTGAAAACCGAACAAATCCACCCGTATGCATTATAATTTGACCATTACTTCAGTTTCTCTGCCTAGCCCTTTCAGCAGAAATTATCTTAATTTTATTTCACACTAGACCAGTCTGTGGGAAATAATTAATCATGCCTTTGCTCCTCACTTATCTATTCATCGGCTGCTGATTCAGACTGCAAAAATCTTGTGGTTTCTTGTTGTTGCTTTATTATTGCTTGGATCAGGCCACAGGGATTAAGTTGGGGGTAAAGCGGGAGAGCATTTGTATGAAATTCTTCTCTTCCTCTTTGTTGTCACCAAATTAGACTTTTGATTTATTAAGGAGGCTAATCTGAAAAGCTGTAGGCTAGATAAATTTACATGGAGGCCAGCTGAATTTTAGTACAGGCAGGTAGAATAAGACAGCATTGTTTATTTGTTCCTCTTCTGATGTTTCAAAGTGGCAAGATGTCCAATGTATATATCAAACTTAAAAAGATGTGTGTTTTCTTTAGCAACTGCCCGAAATGTGCTTAGGAGAGCCCCCCCATCCCCTGTTCTGTACAGGTGTTTTTGAACGAGTGCCATGGGAGGAGGTGTCTGGTGGCTGCTGGGCGCCCACGCACACAATGTGTGTGGGGAGCGCTTCAAAGGAGAGTCTCCCAGCATGACTTCCCCGTCCATGGAGGCGGCCATCCTGGCCCACAAAGGGCACTCTAGATTTTTTTTCAGGAGAGCTCCATGCATGGCCATGAGTGGCCAATGGGTGGGTCGTGGGAGCGCGCCTCTCCACGCATCACTGTCACATAAGCAGTTGGACGTGTGGGCAGTGGGGGGCCATGCGTGGATGCGTCTAGTTTAAAAAAAAAAAACTATGTTAAGAACATAAGAAATGCCATATAGAGTCAGACCAATGGTCCATCAAACCCAGTATCCTGTCTCTGACAGTGCCAATTAATTTATTTATTCAGGGTGGCTTTTGGTGGCATGGGAACAATACCAGCAATCACAAGGGGCAATCCATTCCCTGCTCCCAACAGTAAGAAGTTCCCATCTCTTAATCTACTTGGCTAATAGCTGTTAATGGACGTATTTTCCAAGAACTTATTTAGTCCTTTTTAAAACCCAACTATACTACTGGCCCGGACAACCTCCTCTGGCAACTAATTCCATAATTTAACTGTGTGTTGGGTGAAAAAAATGCTTTTTATTTGTGTTAAATCTCCCACCAGTTAGTTTCGTGGAGTGTCCCCTAGTTCTAGTGCTACCTGAAAGGGTAAATAGGGAATGTTTATCTACTTGCTCCACTCCATTCAAGATTTTTATAACCCTCTGTCCTATCCCCTCTGTCATCTCAACCTATCAAGCCTCTCCTCATACAGGAGCTGTTCCAAACCCTTGATCATTTTTGTTGCCCTTCTCTGCAGCTTTTCAAGTTCTACTATATCCTTTTTGAGATGGGATGACCAGAATTACACACAGTGCTCAATGATTACTATCGCACAATGCATTTATATAGTGGCATTATGATATTTTCTGTTTTATTCTCTGGCCCTTTCTGAATAATGCCTAACATCTGTTTGTTTTTTGACTGCTGCTGCACATTAAACTGAGGATTTCAATGTATTGTCCACAATGACTCCAAGGTCCTTCCTGAGTGGTTACTCCTAATTTAGAACCCAGCATTGTGTACGTATAGTTTGGATTATTATTCCCTATGTGCATCACTTTGTGCTTTTCCACATTACGTTTAATCTGCCATCTAGATGCCCGATCACCTAGTCTCACAAGATCCTCTTGCAATTCTTCACAGTCTGCTCGTGTTTTAACTACCGCTTTACCCCCACTGAACAAGCTCAGAAAGTTCAGTAAGGGGCTTGTTTTTTTCGAAGGAAGTCCCTGTGAAAAGGGAGACAGGAAACTGAGGGGAATGAATTGGACTGACTAGCTTTCTTGGTGTTTTTTATAGCCTTAAGATGATGAAGAGTAGCTCAATTTCCTCATGTCTGTGACCTCCCTGGGTGATGAACCTTGGGGGTTTCTTTGTTACTTGGGAATGTATACAAACACCATTTTAAAGCTGAGTATCAAACGGGAATATTTAATACTCTGGGTGCAATCATGGCTCCACTGACGTCGATGTGAATTTAGTCATGGACTTCAATGGAATCTGAATCGAACCCGACAAACCAACCAAGCAGAGCGCCTTCTTTCATCACAGCCTTATATGTTAGTCTCTTTTAACTCTCCTTCCTGATTCAAGCAAAACTCATAATAATTTCAGAAAGAATGTTGTTGAATAAGTACGTGTTCATAAAAGGTCCTTTGTTTTTTTCATTGAGGTGAATCAAGATGTGAATCTATCATTATTTTTATATAGGGTTTTTGGTTTCTGTTGCTCAACTGAGAAAATTCCAAACTTGAAAGGACTAATTTTAAGTCTGTGTGGAATAGTTAGGTCTGCATCCTGAGGCCACACCAGTGGGCTAGAGAAGGAAGTTTTAGATTAATAGTGCCCTTAACTATTTTATTGCTGTAATTCAGGAAGATACTTTGATTCCTGACAAAATACAAGGTAGAAACCAATTTGTCTTGTTCTCATTAGTCACCTATTTGTTGATATTATTCATGAGATTTCTTTGATCACTGAAGTGTTACAAGGCAGAAACCAAATCCTAGCCTGCTTTTGTTAGTCACTTTATTTTTAATCTTAATATTGGTTTTGTTGTTGGTACTGTGATCAGTTCAAAATTAGTCATACCAACATGGTCACCTTGTTTTGTGGTTACAGTAATTCTTAATGCAAAGCCAGTTCTGCATACATATTTAGAAATCTCCAGCTTCTGTGGACCTTTTTTTTTTTTTTTTTTT
>QEPC01008102.1:5105-33366 GCA_003113815.1 Sphenodon punctatus
CATAACTGGGTACTACTATGACAGGAAATTTCTTTCTAACCTCAAATCCCTTTAAACCCCTCCTAAAAACTCTAATCTTCCAGGTTTCCCCTAGCTCCTCAGCCCCACATACATCAATAGACTTTCTACTGTCCTTTAATTCAGGGTGTTTTTAAACAAGAGCGGTGGTGGGAGGGGCTGGACCTTGGTTGGTCCGTCGGGCAGCAGAGGCATGCTCATGCATGGGAAGTACACGGGGAAGGCTTCACATGGGAAGCTCCCAGAATAGCTGCCTGATCCATGGAGGCAGCCACCCTGGACTACACAGGGAACTCTGGATTTTTCAGGAGTGCTCAGTGTGTGGCCAGTGCGTGGATCACGGGAGCATGCCTTTCTGCACACAAACTTCAAATGAGCAGTTGGATGTATCAATAGTGGGGGGGCATGCGTGGATGCATCTCTGTGGCCTGGTGCCTCTCACTAGGCATCAGTCTTGTCAGGATCAGGCCCAAACACAGCAAAGTCTCAGGGAAATTAAGTCAATGTTTACCGGAAGGATTGTAAGGGCCCTGTTTACCTGAAGGATAACCTCGCCCCCTGGGCAGCCCCTGTGGTCTTCCGGGAGCACTTATGCCCACACTTTTGCTGGGTCCAAACGGACAGGTGGGCTTTGGCAGTGGCCATACCATTGCTTTGGAATGATCCCCTCCTGTGAGAGAACCTGAGCCCAGATCTCCTTGCCTTCTGGTGTAGTTGTAAGACCTGACTCTTCTGTCAGGCATTTGTCAGGGGAAAGGGGGATGGGATAGGGGTAGGTAGGGTTTTTGTATCGATTACTGTGATTTTATGAGCTGTTATTTTATTTTATTTTTATATTATTGTTGTATTTTAATCTGATTTATATTTATATTATTGTTAGTTTTTTAATCTGCTGTAAGCCGTGCTGAGTCGACTTTTGGTGAGAGTGGTGGGATACTACTACTACTACTACTACTAGTAATAATAATAGTAATAATAATAGTAGCAGCAGAAAATAGTGACCGTCTGCTCACTGAAGCGTTAGGAGTGAGAATCCTTTTAATTTTATACTGACTAGTGAAATGGCAGATTCTTTTTAGTCCTGTCTAGTCAAGTTCCTTAAACTCAAAGAGATTAATCTTGGAATGGAAGTTTTCAAGGAATGACTGGCATCAGGTCTTTTTAGCAGGGGAAACCATTGAGGAGATGGATAGAAGATGGGATGGGAGGCAGGTAATTGGGAGGTCAGCTGCTGAGTGATAAAAGCTAGCATGGATTCAGAAGGCTTCTGAGAATTAAGATGGCACAAGTATTCATATATAAAAAAACCAAACAGATTTACTTGCTTGCTTTTACTTACTCATTTTAGATCTCTCTGCATAGAAACCTCCCTAACCGTCATCCCTGTGATCATATTAACTGCCCTTCTATAGACTTATTCTATTTTTGCAATGTCGTTTGCAAGATTAAACGGGTTCCAAATAAATCTGAAGGACGGCAACTAAAGGTGTTATAGTAAACACACGGAGAAGATCAAAGGGATTTCAAAGCAGAGCAATAATGAGGGAGCTATGATACAAGTGTGAAAGAATTGTAAATTAGACAATTACTTATTAATCAAGGATTCCACAAGAACAACAAAGTTTTAAAAAGCATAAATTATCTGACAACTTCTGTCAGGAGACCCAGGAACAAAAGAAAGTCAGGAAAAAGTCTTGGGAGTTGTGCTTGAATGAAGAATTTAAGGAAGGAAAAATAAAAATGAGGTAAATGCAACCGGAATATTTGGCAAATATTCATAATAAAGGAACATTACAGTGATGTGAACCCTGCCAAGACAATCCTCCACTGTTAAAGAAAATGGGAGCTTTGTTCAAAACTCATGAGTCAGGGCCCTAAAAATCAAGACATTAGCTTAAAATAAGGAATTGCTCAGAAATAGACACGCCCAGCAGGCTTACAATCTAGGAGAGGTAAGGTAGGGGAGAGGGAAAAGGGGAACAGACATAGAGATAGATACATTCATGAAGTTGATAAGTTTCGGGTGCCAGTGCTTAGTTTACTTATAGGGCATAAGGGGACCTTGTGCAAATCAGTGAGCTTAAGACCACATTGAAGAACATAAGAATATTGACTCCCTCCTCAACCACCCTCCTGCTGTCCTCCTCCTCCCTCTGCCCTTTCTGCTCAGGATTTCGCTTCCTTCTTCACCTCCAAGATAGACATCGACATCGCTTTCCACTCCTCTCCTCTTCCTACTCCCTCCCCTATCCCTCCTCCCCCCTCCTTCTCTCCTGTCCTCCTTCCCTCCTGCCTCCCTTGAGGAAATCTCCTCCCTGTTCTCCTCCTCCAACCTTTCCAATTGCCCCTTAAACCCCATCTCCTCCTGCCTCCTGACCTCCATTGCTTTCACTGTTGCCCCTTCCCTCCTGCACATCATCAACCTCTCCCTCTCTACTGGCTCCTTCCCCTCCACCTTCAAGTATGCCACTGCCTCTCCTATCCTCAGAAAGTCCACTCTTGTCCCCTCTGACTCTTCTAGCTACCATTCTGTCTCACTCCTTCCTTTTGCTTCCTAGCTTCTTCACCGTGTTGTCTACTCCCACTGCCTCAATTTCCTCTCTGCCAACTCCTCCGTTGACCCCTTTCAATCTAGTTTCCACCCCCTTCACTCTACTAAAACTGCTCTCGCTAAGATCACCAACGATCTTCTTGTGGCTAAATCTAATCACCTCTCCTCCATTCTTGTCCTCCTTGACCTCTCTGCTGCCATCAATACTCTTGCCCATTCACTCTTGCTGGATTCACTTCACTCCTTTGGTTTCTGTGGCTCCGTCCTCGACTGATTCTCCTCTTACCTCTCTGACCACTCCTTCAATGTGTCTCTTGCCAACTGCACCTCCTCCTCCTTTCCTCTCTTAGTTGGTGTTCCCCAAGGCTCTGTCCTTGGCCCTCTCCCCTTTTCTATACCCTGTCCCTAGGCAAACTCATTGCCTCCCATGGCTTCCAATATCACCTCTATGCTGATGACACTCAATTCTATCACTCTACTCCTCTCTCTCCATCTGTTCAAGCTCACCTCACCAGCTGTCTCTCTGATGTCTCTACATGGATGTCTCAACGTCAACTCAAACTCAACATGGCTAAAACTGAACTCCTTATCTCCCCCCCTCATCCTTCCTATCCCTCCTCCCTGTCAATACTTATCGACGGGGTCAACATCTTTCCCGTTCCCCAAGCCCATAGCTCAGACTTCATCTTTGACTCACCCCTTTCTTCTAAACCCTTCCTGACTCTTCTCCCTCCATAACATTGCTAAGATTTGCCCTTTTCTCTCTGCCTCCTCTGCCAAAACCCTTGTTCACGCCCTGGCCATCTACCACCTTTATTACTGTAACCTCCCCCCTACCTCCCTGCACTAATTAACTTCCATACTTCAGTCCATGAACACCACTCCTCCTCTGTTCCCTCTCTCACCCTCCCACGCCTCCCCTTCTCCCCTAACTGCCATTGTCCCTTCCCCCTAGCTGCCCTCCCATGCCTGGAACTCCCTACCTTCCCACATCCGCCTCGCCCCCTCCCTTTGTACCTTCAAATCCTTCCTCAAGACCAACCTCTTCCACTCTGCCCTCCCTGACTCTTTAACCCCCTCTCCTTTCTCCTGCTGATACCTACCATCCAGTACAATCTATTACCTGAGGTCTGTGTACTCATATCCTTACCACATGGACCAACTGGCCATCATTCTTGATGTAACCAAGCCAACCATGTGCACCTGAGATCTCATATCTTCGTGAATGTTACACTCCTTGTCTTTCCCTCTGTTCCCCTTCCTTCGTCTCCCCCTCCCCCCTTCAGATTGTAAGCCCTAGAGCAGGGACTGTGTCTATTCTATTACTTTGTAAAGCACCAGGCAAATTTCTTGTGCTATATAAATACTTGCTAATAATAATAATAATAATAATAATAATAATAATAATAATAATAATAATAATAATAATATGAACATAGCATATGAAGTGCCATACTGGGTCAGACCAATGTTCCATCGAGCACAGCACCTGTCTCTGACTACCAATCTCAGTAGCTTGGAAAAAGTACCCAACCGATCACAATGTGGATATCCATCCCCAGTTGTTTACTCCCATCTCCCGACAGTAAGAGGTTATATTCTCCAAACCTACCTGGCTAATAGATGTTAATGGACCTATCCTCTAAAACCTGTCCAATCCTTTCTTATACTACTGGTATGCCACATCTTCTGGCATCAAATTCCACAACTTAATTGTGTTTTAAGTTAAAAAATAATTTATTTTATTTGTTTTAAATCTGTTACCTGCTAGTTTCATGGAGTGTCCCCTTGTTCTAGTACTATTTGAGAGGCTAACTAACTGTTCAAAGAAGAAGTGGGTTGTAGATTGTTTTTATGATTGTATTGAAGTTTTATTTATTTGTAATTTGTTGGTTTATTATATAAATATTTCTTTATATTCATCCATTCTCTACACAGCATCTTTGTTTGTTTTTGCTAACTAACTGTTCCCTATTAAAGCGTTCCACACCACTCATGATTTTATAAACTTCTATCATATCCCCTCTCAGTCATCTCTTCTCCAAGCTGAAGAGCACCCAACCTATCCAGGGCAACAATAAAATAATAATAATAATTTTAAAAATGAGTATGGAATGGCTCCCCTATGATAAGAGCTTCATAGGCCATTTTCACACAGACGCTCTAACACTGATAAAATGGGTGTTACATATAAAATGACTGCAGAGGTGGCCGGGATCACATAACACCTGGCTCCGGACTCTGCACTGGTTGCCAATAGCCTGCCGAGCTAGGTTCAAGATATTGGTATTGATCTATAAGGCCCTTCACAGTCTTGGCCCCTCGTACCTCAGGGACCACCTCGCCCTCAACGTCCCAGAGTGGCTCCTTCGGTCTGCTGGGGGTGCCTTCTTGGAGGTCCCCCGTGTTAAGCCGGGGGCCATGATGGAGAGGACATTCTCGGTGGCCAGGCCGTGCCTTTGGAATTCCCTCCCGGAGGAAGCTCGCCTGGCCCCAAGCCTTTTAACATTCCAGCTGTTTGCCCAGGCCTTTGGCGGGGGGTTAGGGGGTTTTAATCTCCCCTTACCCCTATTTATTGTTTTATTGTCCATAACCCTGTTTATTATGATTGTTTTTAAATTTTTATATGATTGTATTTTTATGTTTAAAATTGTTAGTTGCCCTGAGCTGTTTTCAGGAGGGGCGGGATAAAAATCGATTAAATAAATAAATAAATAAAATATAGTGGTATTATGATATTTTCAGTTTTATTCTCTATCCCTTTATGAATAATTCCTAACATTCTTTTTGCTTTTTTGACAGCTGTCGCACACTGAGCTAAGGATTTCAATGGGTATTTTCAGACATGACACCTTGGCCCATGGTCACACTTACTCCAGCATGACCATACTCTGGGGTGTCATGTCTGTTCCAATTCCACCAGATGTTTACAATGGGGCAGAGCAGATGTTACCCTGAACCGTGACAGGGTTAACACAAGATATGTGCTGGGCTCTTGGCCAGCGCACATTCTGTATTAAGCCCTGCCATGGTCTGGGGTAGGCAATCCTGAACTGTGGTAGACTAGGCCTGCTCCACCTAACCCCGTCCCATAACTGGAGTGGTTCTGGATGGGCGCGGCAACCTCATAAGCTGCCACACCCTCTTGTGAGGGAGGAGGTGGGGCAGTGATGAGGAACTCAGGAGGAGGGGTCATGTGGACCCACATCCACATGCCCCCCCCTCCACGCCCCCTCCCCAGCCCCTGCCACCTGAAGGTTTGTTCAGCAGCAGAGCTTACTGAAACTTAAGCATGGAGCTCTAACTCTCTTGGAATTTTGTTATTTGTGCTTCCTGAAGTTTAAGCGTGGCAGGCCCATCACATCTAAAAATACCGAATGTATTGTCCACAATGATGAGGAGCAGAAATTTTAGGTTCTATTTACTTTCTGGTTTCTGAACCTTTATGATGGGGAGTAGGAAACCCTTTCCCTCCCATTGGCCACTTTGAAAGCTCTATGGGCATGAAAAAATTTGGAAACAGGTGTTGCAAGTGGTGAGATCAGTATGGGTAAGGTCCAAATCACAGATCTATGGATATAAGGAGCTGCCTAACTAAGACAGACCAATAGTCCATCCTAGTCCAGTATTGTCATAACCTGACACTGCACAGCAGGGTTTCAAATCCATCTCTCCAGGGTCTCAGATAGAGGCCTCTCTTCACCCAGGCATGCTACCAGAGACCCTCCAAGATCCCCAAGAGAGGCCTCATCCAGGCATGCTATCAGAGATCCTGAATTGGAGATGCTGAGGATAGAACTTGGGACTTTATACATGTAAAGCATGTGCTTTACCACCTGAGCCATGGCATACCCATGGAGCCATCTCCTGTCCTTGAATGTATGCCCTTAACTTTGATCCTTTTACCTTAGCTTCACTCGCTCAGTTTTTGAGGTCAGGGGCTGGAGATATAGGTCAGATACATGCAAATAGAAGCCTAAATAAAAAAACAATATGCTGGATTTGGCTCATGGACTCAAATCCCACCCCTGCTTAAGGGCATATTAGAATAACATTTTCAAGCTCTTCTCTACAACTATAAAGGCTAGAAACCTATACCACATTCACACCTTCAGTGGTGGGCTGGTCCGGTCATATTTTGGCTCTGGGAGAGAATTTTGAAGCCAAAATATGTGCAGGGTTTGGTCAGTCTGAAAGCCTCTCCCCGCCACCCCCCAGCTTTACTAGCAAACACCCATAAGGGTGCAAGAGATCTGCACTATTCTGGATGTTTGTCGGCAAGCCACATAGGGTGTGTGTGTGTGTGTCTTTTGCGTTAGCCAAACCCCACACATATTTTGGCTTCCAAATTCTCTCCTGGAGTCAAAATATTTGTGGACTGGCCTGCCACTGAAGGTGTGAATTAAATTTATTTATTTTATTTATTTCCTTGCATAGCAGCTCGGGGAGACTTACAATAGCAATAATAAGAACATTAAAAACAAATAAAACAACTCATACCCGGAGGTTATGAAAAAGACCCCCCCCCAACCCACGCCCTCCACCTTTCACACATCACCCCCGCCAAACACCTGGCAGAACATCCAGGTCTTACAACTTTGTTGAAAAGAGGGAAGGTCTGGGGCCAATTAAGTCTCTACCAGGAGAGAGTTCCACACCCTGGGTGTAGCAACCAAGAATGCCAACTCAATTATGCCCCCCTGGAAGGCTCGGGGGACCTTGAGGAAGCACCCCAGGATGACAGGGTTCGATTCAGGACCCAGGGGGTGAGGTGGTTCCACAAGTAGGCAGAGTTTATGCCATTTAGGGCTTTATAGGCAAGCACCAACACCTTGAATTGGGCCCATAAGAATATAGGCAGCCAGTGAAGAGATCAGAGCACTGGTGTAATATGCAACCCCATTATGCACCAGCTGCAGTCTCCAAACCATCACCATGGGTAGTCCCATGTATTATTTATTTATTTATTTATTAAGGGTGGGAATTTCTGTTCCCCCGGTATCCAAAACTGTCGGGTTTTTTATGTATTGGCAGTTATGGATTAACCCGGTAATCTGGTTCCCCATTACCGGTTCCCCATGCTGGATTTTTTTACATTGCGGCCATTGAAATGAATGGCCGCAATGTAAAAAAAAATCCCACTCACTTTCCCTCCCCCATCCAGGTTGAGCGGGTGGAAGGGGGGACACCCCTCACCCACCCTGCCCAGCTTTGATTTTTCATTTTTTTTTAACCCAAAGTCTGGTAGTGACCCGGAGCCCGCACCAGCAGCAGCCAGGGTGATCCCTGGGGTGGGGGTGGTTTAATACCCCCCACCCCAGGGATCACCCTACCACCCCCACCCAGATCACCTTACTTGTCCTCTGGCTGGCGGCAGCAGTGGCAGAAGCAGGGTGTGGGTCTGGGCAGCCTCAGTGCTAGTGGCTGGCTTCCCTTCAGCCCTTCACTAGGCCTTCCGGGGAACTTCCAGGTTTCCCCAGAAGGCCTAGTGATGTGCTGAAAGGAAGTGAGCCACTAGTGCTGAAGCCGCCCAGACCCATGCCATGCTGCTGCTGCTGCTGCTGATGCCCAGACGACAAGTAAGGCACTCTGCAGGGGGAGGGAGGGAGGGTGATCCCTGGGGTGGGGGGGTGTTAAACCACCACCCACCCCAGGGATCACATACTACCTGCTAGTATGGGCACTGGGTCACTGCCGCCAGCACAGCAGCAGCTCAGAACCCACACTAGCAGCCAGACTTTGAGATATTTCTTTTTAAAAAATCCAGGGTGGGCAGGGTGGGTGGGGGGTGTCCCCCCTTCCACCCATGCAGCCTGGAGGGGGAGGGGGGAGGTATGGGTGTTTTTTTCATTGATTTCAGTGGGGACAGTTCCCCATTGAAATTAATGGAAAAAAACCCGGTACCGGTATACTGGTTTTAATCCGGTACACCAGTTTTTTGTAAACCGGTAACCGGTAAAACTGGTAACCTGTTTTTTGCTCCAAGTCCCACCCCCATTATTTATCTTTATATTTATTGGTCACCCCCTCATGCCTACGGCATCTAGGGGCAGCTTACAACAGTTAAAACAACAATAAAATACATAAAAACAACAATATGAATAATTAAAACTACCTCCCAAAACATTCCCCTCCCTCCCCTCCCCTCTGAAGGTCTGGGTGAACAGCCAGGTCTTTCAGGCTCATCAAAAAGCCATCAGACCCGGGGCCAGGTGAGCTTCCTTCGGGAGGGAGTTCCAAAGCCACAGCACGGCCACCGAGAACGCCCTCTCCATTGTGGCCCCGTTTAACATGGGGGACTCCCAGGAAGGTGCCCAAGGCAGACTGCAGAGGCCACCCTGGGGCACGGAAGGTGAGGCAGTCCCCAAGGTATGAGGGGCCCAGACCGTATAGAGCTTTATAGACCGACACCAACACCTTGAATCTGGCTTGGTATGCTATAGGCAGCCAGTATAATGTTCTCCCATCACCTCGTCCCAATAAGGAGACGGACTATTGCATTCGGCACCAGTTGCAGCCTCCAAATCAGAACCAAGGGAAGCCCCACGTAGAGCGCTTTGCAGTAGTCTAGTCTCGAGGTGATGAAGGCATGAATAAGAGTGGCCAGGTCGGGTCTGGAGATGTATGGGCGCAGCCTCAGCACCAGATACAGCTGGCGAAAGGCAGATTTAGCCACCGCCTCCATCTGCCAATCCAGATGAAGGCCTGGATCCAAAACCACCCCCAGACTCCAATGCTCCTAGGCTATGGGAGGGCAGACAACCCCCACCAGAGGGGTCGGCACCTCCCTCACCCTACCCACCACCATCATCTCTGTATTATCAGGATTGAGCTTCAGTCTGCTCTGCCGCATCCAATCCACCACAGCCTCCAAACATTGGAAAAGCAATGAGACAGCAGGTCCAAAATTCTGTTCGGTTTGGTTTGGTTTGAAATTGGAGTTTGGAAATGTGGATCGGTTCAGTTCGAAATTCGAGTTCGGTTTGGAAGTTCGGTTCGGTTGACCAAACAGACCACGTTCTGTCAAATTCAGAACTTCCAAACCAAGTTTGGCCATTCAAAACCAGTTTTTTTGGGTGTGTGTTGCCACTAGGGATGGGCAAACAGAACGGAGTTCGGAAATTCTGTTCGGTTCAGTTTGAAATTCAAGTTCGGTTCAGAAGTTCGATTCAGTTGACCGAACAGACCGAGTTCGGTCCGAACTCCGAACTTCTGAACTGCGTTCACCCATCCCTAACAGCGGGACCTGGGTCGGTTGAAAATGAGAGGTACAGCTGAGTATCATCAGCATATTGGTGACATCGCACCCCGAACCCTCTAACAATCTCCCCCAGGGACTGCATATATGCATTAAACAAAAGCAGAGACAGACTCGAACCCTGCAGAACACCACAGGTCAAGGCCCAGGGGCTCAATGTTTCAGCTCCCAGCACCACCCACTGGCTTATCCCTGAGAAGAATGAGCGGAACCACCAAAGGACAGTCCCACCCAGACCCCCCAGGTTTCGCAGCCATCTCAACAGCAGCCCATTGTCCATGGTATCAAAAGTGGCCAAGAGATCTAGCAGGATCAAGAATGTAGAACATCCTGCATCCATCTCCTGGCGGAGATTGGCCACCAAAGCCACCATCACCATCACAGTACCATAGCTGGGGTGGAACCCAGATTGAAAAGGGTCAAGGAAACTGATAGTGTCCAGATGCACCTGGAGCTGCAGAGCCACGGCCTGTTCAATAACCTTCCCTAAAAAGGGAAGATTAGAGACAGGACGGTAACTGGTGAGTGTGTCCCCATCCAGATAAGGCTTCTTCAGCAGGGGGCACACCACAGTTTCCTTGAGACTGGGTGACAACCTCCCCTGCCGAAGGGACACATTAACCACCCTCGCCAGAACCAACCCCAATGTCTCCCTGGAAGCTTTTACCAACCAGGACAGGCACAGATCTAGTTCACAACTTGTGGCTCAAACAGACCCCAATACATTCACCGCATCGGCCGGTGTCACCATAGAGTGTGTTACAATAGTATAGCCTAGAGGTGATGAAAGCATGAATGACAGTAGCCAGGTCAGAGTCTGAAAAATACAGCCAGAGCCAGCGTACCGGATGTAATTGGCAGAAAACACTCCTAGCCACAGCCTCCACCTGGATATCCAGGCGAAGCTGTGAATCGAGGACAAGCTCCAAACTTCGAACCTGGGGAACCAGCAGGGGGCAAATCCCATCAATAATGGGGGATGCCACCTCCACCACCTTTACCACTAACATCACCTATGTCTTGTCAGGATTCAATGTCAGTCAGTTAGCCCTAATACAGACCCCCACAGCTGTCAAACACCAGTTAAGCACTGAGACTGCGCAGGGCCTGGGTCAGATGAAAAGGAGAGGTATAGCTGGGTGTCATCAGCATATTGATGACACTGCTCGCCAAACTCCCCAACCATCTCACCAAGCAGCTGCATGTACACGTTGAAGAGGAGAGGGGACAAGACAAAACACTGCAGGACTCCAAACAAGAGGTCTTGGTATGATGAAAAATAATCCCCAAGCACCACTTGCTGAGTTCTTCTGGCCAGAAAGGAGCGGAACCATTCAAGAACCGTCCTACCCACTCCTGCATGCTCTCGCAGGTGTGTCACCAACATCTCATGGTCAGCGGTATCAAATGCAGCCAACAGAGCTAATAGAATCAGCAGGGTTGAACAACGCTGATGCAAATCATGGTGAAGGTCATTGACCAATGCTACAAGCGCAGTCTCAGTGCCATAGCCCGGACAAAAGCTGGACTGTGAAGGATCAAGAAAACAGACATGGTCCAGATGTTCCTGTAGTTGCTGAGCCACAACCCATTCAATAACCTTCCCTAAAAAGGGAAGGTTAGAGACAGGCTGATAGCTGGCAAGGGAGTCAATGTCAAGTGATGGTTTCTTGAGCAGAGGCCACACCACTGCCTCTTTAGGATAGCTCAGTATTCTGCCCTCCCAAAGGGAGGCATTAACCACCCCAGCCAGCAATGGCCCCAACATCTCCCAGCTGACCTTAACCAGCTAGGAGGGTCACGGGTCTAGTTTGCAATAGGTGGCCCTGACTGCCCCAAGAACATCCCCTGCATCAGCAGGTGTCATCCACTGAAATTGATCCCACAAAATCAAAGAAGGCGGGGCTTCCATAATCTCTGGTTCCCCTAATGTAATAAGTGTGGAGTCAAAGTTGTAGTGAATACAAGTGATTTTATCCACAAAATAATCCACAAACATGTCTCAGTGAGCACTAGATGACTCCACTTCCAGGCAGAGGGAGGCTGGACCAACCAACCCCTGTACCACCCAAAAAAGTTCCACTGGACAGGGTTTTGTGGATGCTATGAGGGTAGCAAAAAACTCCTCTTTTGCTGCCCGCACAGCCATGGCATACGCTCACAAACTAGCCTTATGCTGCAGCCTGTCGGCTTCATCACACGAACAGTGCCACCATTACTCCAACCACCGTCCTTCTTGTTTCAGCAACTGCAGTTCCTCAGAAAACCAAGGAGGCCTGTGGTGCCGTCACTTAGGGAGTGGATGCCTAGGATCCGTCCGATCGATGGCCTCAGTCAGCAGAGTGTTCCAGAAAGCAACAAGGTCATTGATGAGATGGTAATCAAAATCAGGGGGTATCTCACCCAGAGAATTCCGGAACCGCTCCAGTTCCATCAGTCTCTGTGGGCGAACCATTCAAATCAGTTCTGCACCCTTCCGGGGGCAGACATGCGCTGGGAGACAGGTCTGCAGGAGGTAATGATCCATCCAGGACAAGGACAAAGCTGATATCTCTCCCACTAATGGATCCTCTGCCTCAAGGCTGGTGCAAAATGTAAGGTCTAAGGTATGTCCCAATTCATATGTCAGGCTGATAACCATATGAGACAGGCCCATGGTTACCCTGGTTGAATGTGATCAAAGTTTTAAGGCCGGTGCAAAATGTAAGGTTTAAGGTATGTCCCCGCTCAAGTGTCTGGCCAATAACCATGTGGGATAGGCCCATGGTTACCCTGGTTGAATGTGGTCAAAATTTTAATTATTAAAGATGAAATTCTCATGACGTTATCAGACATATGATTTCAAGGGAGCTCCCTGAACTCATGGCCAGTGGCAGCTGGTGCCCAAAGTGGCAGCTCAAAATCCCTCGTCCACTGCCCTAGAAGTGAAGGGGAGACCCTTGTGGCTCCCCATGCTTCCCTGTGTCAGGAAGGAGCAAGTACACTGCTCACAGTGGCCTCCTTCAGCTGCACTTCACCTTCCACCTCCTGAGTCCTGATTGGGAATGGAGAGGAGATATTGTCTATGGTATAACATTGCAGATCAAGTAGATGTCTTAAGAAATGTCACTATTATTATTAGCAAGCATTTATATAGTACCAACAATGTACCTGGTGCTTTACAAAGTAATCAAATAGACACGATACCTGCCCTAGGGCTTACAATCTGAGAGACCGGGGGTTGGGAGGCAGGAGATGAAGGAAGGGGAACAGAGTGAGCGGCAAGGAATGTAACATTCATGAGGATGTGAGGTCCCAGGTGCACGCGCTTGTCTTGGTTACATCAAGAATGATGGCTGGATCGTCCATGTGGTGAGGATATGAGCACACAGACCTCAGGTAATAGATTGTACTGAATGTAGGGTATCAACGGGAGTTAGGTGAGGGGAGCGAGGAGTCTGGGAGAGCAAAGCAGAAAAGGTGGGTCTTGAGGAGGGATTTGAAGGTACGAAGGGAGGGGGTGAGGCGGATGTGGGCAGGGAGGGAGTTCCAGGCATGCGGGGCAGCTATGGAGAAGGGACAAAGGTGGTTAGGGGAGCAGGGGAGGCATGGGAGGGCGACAGAGGGGACAGAGGAGGAGCGAAGTTCACAGACTGGAGTACAGAGGGAAATTAGCGCAGAGAGGTGGGGGGAAGCAAGGTTGTGAAGAGCTTTATAGGTGAAGACTAGGAGCTTGTGCAGGATTCATTCAGGAAGGGGGAGCCAGTGAAGAGAGGATAGGAGGGGCTGCACGCAGTTGAAGCGACAGGCAAGGTGAATTACCCTGGCAGCAGAGTTTTGGATGGAGATAAGGGGAGAAAGGTGAGAGCAGAGGAGGCCAGTGAGAAGGAGGTTATAGTAATCAAGGTGAGAGATGACCAGGGCGTGAACAAGGGTTTTGGCAGAGGAGACAGAGAGAAAAGGACGAAACTTAGCAATATAATGGAGGGAGAAGCAACAGGATATGGCAACAGAGTCGATGTAGGGTTTAAAAGAAAGGGGTGAGACAAAGATGAAGCCTAAGCTATGAGCTTGGGGAAAGGGAAGGATGGTGACCCCACTGATGAGGATCGACAGGGAAGAGGGAAAGGAAGGATGAAGGGGGAAGATAAGGAGTTCAGTTTTAGCCATGTTGAGTTTGAGTTGACGTTGAGACATCCAGGTAGAGATGTCAGAGAGAGAGCTGGTGAGGCGAGCTTGAAGAGAGAGAGAGAGAGAGAGAGAGAGAGAGAGAGAGAGAGAGTAGAGTGATAGAGTTGAGTGTCATCAACGTAGAGGTGATATTGGAAGCCATGGGAGGTAATGAGTTTGCCTAGAGACGGGGTATAGATAGAGAAGGGAAGAGGGTCAAGGACAGAGCCTTGGGGAACACCAACTGAGAGGGCAAGGGAGGAGGAGATGGAGTTGGCAAGAGACACATTGAAGGAGTGGTCAGAGAGGTAGGAGGAGAACCAGTCGAGGATGGAGCCTCGGAAGCCAAGGGCATGAATAGGGTAAACTAGAGACAAGCCACAGGTGCTGCATCTAGCCCCCATAGGGTGGCACTCATGGCTTCTGAAATCACTCCTAGAGCCCATGTAACGGTCACCAGCTTGGCAAACACACCAAGGAACTTGATTTGTCGATCTCCAGAGTGAAATGCATGAGTCTCCAAGCTAGGGCTAAAAAGTGAGGGACCTATAACAGACTCACAACCTCTCTGGATCATCCCAGAGCACAATACATTAAACTCATTGACCAACGGGTTGTATCTACATACAGTGGTGTTATAGCTTAGAACAGGGCAACCATAATAGAAATAGGAACTGGTCAGAACTGGAAAATCATTTCATGGAAAGTAACATTGATTAAAGCACTAGTAACACCTGGGAAGACCCCTGTAAACTTAAAAGTAAAACGAAGAACCCTATTAGTGGGGGAAGAGGGGAAATGATCTCAAGCCTCTTATTTATTGGAAGGCATGTTGTATCAGGATCCCACTTGGGGCTCGCTTTGTAGAGAGGCATGCAGGGCTCAGTTCTGACTATTAAATTCAGTGGAGAGGGGGAGCTAAGCCCTGGGAAACATTCACAGTATAATGTGCCCCCAAAAATGTGACAGAACAGGAAAAGAGTGATATTGGCTGTTTCAGTGTTGGAAACGAAATCCAAAAAATATCTGCATGGAAAAATCCCCTTCAAAATCTAGCCCTGTCATCCACAAGGAACATCACACCAGAAATGGGCTACACCCTTCCCCCTTCCCCTGCACATGAATGGAGCTTCTCACGATGCCCCCTGCTGTGATTTCTGGTCGTGGAAGTCACCCCACCCCACCCTGCCTCCTGACTCATGTGCAAGCAGCTTTTGTTTGCCATGTAACCGATTCTTAGCATTCAGGGCTTTCAGGGCAGCAGTTTTGAATCATCAGGAATGGGAGAAGGGAAGATTGGGTTATCCCATTCAAAGTTATTGCACAGTCAATTGACTTACAGCAGGGGGAAAGAGCAGTTGACTTAAGTAAAATTCTAGTTAACCAGTTCCACTGTAATTTTAATGTCTTGGTAATGTCACCAAAGGGCTTGCTGCTTCCAACACAAAACCCAGGAAATATATTGGACTTAGAGCAGCATGTTTTCATAAAATATGGCCAGGGAATTTGCACATTTCTAATTAAGCAAGTCTAAAATCTTTGATCAATCATGTTTGTGGCTAATTTACTGGGCTGTTATACAATAATCAGGTACAATAAGCAGGCTGTGTCTAATCCTGAAATGAATTCCATTTAGTCTGTTCTAATTACTCACTTAATGCTCAGACATGGCATGCAGATTGACACTGTGTCAATTGACACTGTGTCATTTGTGTTTGACTAAACTGGACTCAAACAAGTTACCCTTTAGGTGCATCGTGAGCACTTGAGCTGAGTCCAAGAAAAATTAGCAATCTAAATTTCCTTGGAAAAAAATTTATTTACACCACAAAACCTTTCTGACAGTTGTTCGTTTGAGCTTTAAAATGGGTAACCTTTCTTCAAAAGAGCTGGTCAGAGCACTGAAGGGTAAAGGAGTATATCTTCCACACACACAGGTAGAAAATATATCTGCTTTGGGCATTATCATCCCTGTAATAAAATGTAGTCATTCTTAAAAACAGTGTACCACTGAAAAGTCATGAGGAGCTGCCAGCAATGATCAACCCAGTTAAAATTAGATATTCTTTGTAAATGGCACAAAATATTAACCCATTCTAAGAGGCTAAGTATTCAAACTTGCTACAATTTCAACAGCCTGAAATGGGAGGGGAGGGCAATGATTTTCTTAAATCTGTCTTGGTATGCTAAATGCGTGTATCAATGCTGAAATGGATAGTTAATTCTATAATTGCGGTTAATGACCAAAATTCTGGATATCGAATCAGCTAACTGATTAGTACCTGAATATCTCAACTGTTAACAAAAATAATGATTAATACCATTTTACCATCACCTCATAACTGATTTTCTGTTTTTCTACATTCCATCATTTCTGGTTTATTCCAGACCAACAACCTTCAGCTACATTCAAAGCTACATTCAGCAGATTTGAACTGGATATCCAATGGAAAATGGAGTTAAACTTGAAGCCAGAGTCTGGGGGGTAAATACAAGGAATTATGGTCAAACGTAACTGACTGTACAGGTGTGCACCAGGGGCCCATGCTGATTTTGTTTTCATTTTTCATTTTCATTATTTAAATCGGTCATTTTCATTTTCATAACTATCAAATTGTTGTTTTCGTTTTTCATTGGTTTCAATGGAAAACACATTTTGGCTGCAACATTTTAGTCATTAATTATATTTGGCTGACACCTGGAGGGATTGTACCTCCAATGAAAGGCATTAAGTATACCAAATTTCAAAAAGATTAGATAAAGGAATCCAATTTTATAAGCAGTTGAATTATATTATTTTGCAAAAATCTTCATATACATTCTTTGCCTCGCATTTAATATAGATGAACCTTGGCACATTTACACCCCTTCCCATATTTACTATCTCTGCCAACCTTCAGAGGGATTGGATAAACGGTCCTGGTGGTATAAGCAATAAACGTATAAATGTATGTCTGACTGTAACATCTTTGTAATACAAAAATTACATTAAATTTGGCAGGGCTGCATATCATACTTTCACAATCATCTATATCAAATATTATAAAGATGTGATACAGGGTCCCAATTTTATATGCCTGCACAGCATATGCAGAGAAGGAGCCTATGCCAGGGATTCTCTTACGTGTCACTGTGGTATAAGATCGGTTTGTGATGCCAATTGGCCAGCAGAAATGCCCACCAAATACTCTCATTATGTGCTGTGACCATCCCAACTTCTGTCCATCACTTGTTACTGGGAAGTCAGAAGCATCTGTTTACGAAAGAGCCAATAGAGATTCTCTTATATCCTCTGTCACAGTGCTGGAAGATGTGATTGTGATAACAATTGGCCAGCCTGGATAACAATGTCTCCTGATTGCTGGAATGCTTTCCATAAAGTCCCAGTTGTGTTCCTTCTATGCCCGCCTCAGGGCCACCCCCTATGCCCGCCTCAAAGCCACTACCAATTGGTCCCGTAAAGCTGGAAGCATGCAGTAATTGGTCAGTTATTGTGTCTGTCAGTCTTTTGGGTTTCTCCACATCCTCTCTCCTACATCCTCCCTTCCCCTGCCATGCCAGGTGTCTGCCTGTGACTGGCACTGCATGCGCGGCTATTTATCTGAATAATGGTCTTCAAGGTGACAACTTCAATTGCTTATATAATTGGTCCCTTTATCAAATTGTCCTGTAGTTTGGCAGAGGTGACAGGGAAGGTATGTGATACATATCTGCCAAATGTCCTGTAAACAGGTTGGAATATAAAAATGTTACAGCTGGAAAAGTATTTTCAAGTTAATGTCTTATACCATCAGGACCATTTATCCAATCTTTAAGAAATTGGCAGTAGTGTTAAACTTGCGTAGCAACCGAATATTCACATGTTTTATGCATATTGGATGGAAGATAAGGAAGTTGTAGCCATGAATGTGTATGGAGCTTTTCTTAAAAGCACAGCATTCAGTCCCTTCTAAAAACTGTTCCCTTTATCCAAATGTTTAAAATATTGGTACACATAGTGCCCTCCATTGGGAATACAATCTCCCCAAGATTAATCAGAAATGAATAAGAAACAAAAAAGTTATAGACAGAAATATGTTTTTCAGGTTTTTCCCTTTATTTCAAAAACAAAATGTTTTTGTTTCTATTTTCATTATTATAATTTGTCATTTTTGTTATTGCAATAACGATAATGAAAATGACAATTATTATTATTGTAATAATGAAAACAACATGCACACCCCTAGGACTGGTAAATCAGATGGGAAAACTGAATGTGCCAACATAGTAAATGGTGCAATGCGGTGATACAGTAAGACAGTAACTCAATTAAACTCCTTGTAAATGGTTATTGTTTAGTAACTGATCATTATCTGTTAGATTACCACAAATCTTATAGCTACCAATATCCATGTGGATAATGATTTCAGCTCCAGTGTAGGCTTTGAATGTACATTTAATTCTGAATTTATTAAAGGTACTGGGAGAGGGTGTCATTGTGCCCATTTCCCATATACCTTGGGGAAGCTCTAAAGGGACCATTTGATCCTCACTGGCTTCTTGGCTCAGCCCCTTCCCCTGTGCTGCTCTGTGCAAAGTGAATTCCCTTGAGGTTTGGAAGGACGAGGTAGCACAGAAATTGCTTCTGAAATGTGTGAGCTGCTCTCAGTCATTTCAATGGGTTGCTCACTTTAAAAGTCTCTTGTCCCCAATTTAAATGTCAGTGTTGATATTTAACCTTTGTTTTCAACTATTTCAAACTACATATTGGTGTTTTGCCGTTTACTGTAATGCCATTTACCATTTGCTTGAAATTCCTTTCCTTTTGACTCCCTCCCCACTCCTTCTGAATCTGGTTTCAGACTAGTAATGATAATACTCGATTACACAATAACACAATCATACAGTGTAACCGGGGTTTGTTCTTAGGGGTGACTATTGTCAATGTCAGACTCCTGCCCCTCTAATAACCCAGTCCACGTGGGATCTTTACTTCCAGCACTCTTCATTTACAGGCAGTACCAATTTTCCAGTACTTATCACACACATGCCACTACATATTCAGCCTTCAGCGTGGAACTAACACCCCTAGATGTCCATCTCAGTTCCTTCCACTTTACAGTTAAAAAGCACCTGAAAACGTATTTATTTTCTATGTGCTTTAAGGATCTGCTGCTGGTTCCCTTGATGTACTTTGTCCTTCCTTTTTCCTTTCCCTATTTAAATTTTTGTAATACTATTTTAAATTACTTTGTTTTGAATTGTTTTAAATTGCTTACATTATTTTTGCTTTTATGTAATATGTGAAGCATTCCGAGCACCACTTAGGCAGGGGGGCTCTATTATTTATCAATCATCATCATCATCATCATCATCCCTGGGTACCCTTCCTATTGTGCCCCATGGCATACCTTTCTCACAGGCCTCTCCCTGGCCATTTGGCCAGGCACAGTCCCTGCTGAAGCCAGTTGGACCCCATTCTTCCTGGCTGAGCTCAGAGGTAGAGTCCTCCCTCTGTCTCCAGCCGATAGCCTCTCCAAGTCCTCTCTGAGCTCTCAGCTCTCTCTTTTTAGCTCTGGGCTGGATCAGACACACCCTAGTCCACCTGGTCCCAATTGGCCATTTGGCTATCCATGTCACAGAGGCTCCCAGCTCTGCCTATTCTTTCGCCCCAGCTATTATGCAATCCTCTAAGATTAGGTGCACCTCCTCCCTTCAAGCTGGAACTACCTCTCTTAAGGGGCCAAGCTCCATCTGGGTGGATTTTAAGTTGGTGCAGGTGGATGATCCCAGGGAGGTGCAGTGCACTTTGTTCCAGAATGTATTGAAGCATGGGCAGGTGCTCACCAACCTTGGCACAACTGCAATGGTGAGTCACCTGAAGGGATGTCACAGCACTGTGCTGCTAAGTGGACAGGTAGGGGTAGTGGAAGCCAGCGGGTTCCCGACTGCAGCGGGCAGTCGTCCACCTCCATCAGCGGGCAAGCGTCCTGATCTAACAGCTGCCTCTAGCAGCAGGAGCAGTATCACTGCTAGGGGAGATCATCATCATCATCATCATCATCATCATCATCATCATCATCATCATCATCAACAGCAGCAGCAGCGGCAATGGCAACGGCAACAGCAACAGCAACAGCAGCGTCAGTGCACCATGGAGGAGCTGGGGTGGGGGCAGCTTCCAAGTCCATCAGCAGCTGCAGTACGAGGAGGGCGGCTTGGTTTTCAACTGAAAGCCATGCACATGTTGGGGCAAATGATAGCACTGGATGGGCAGCCTTTCTCGGTGGTCAGGGACATGGGGTTTAGGTGCCTGATTGGCTTTCTGGCCCTCCAGTTTAAGCTGCCCTCGTGCACCACCCTGAGTCAGCAGGTAGTGCCAGCCTTGTACCAGGCTTTAAAGGAGCGGGTGAGGGAGCAGCTGGCAAGGGACTGGGGGTGCCACCATCCACTTCACCACAGACTTGTCGTTGAGTCAAAATGCGCAGTACACCTACCTGGAAGTGACGGCACACTGGTGGCAGGACCCAGAGGCAGCATTTTGCAGTAGCAGGAGGGGTCCTGAAGCAGGGTATAGGTGGACCCTGATTCAGGGAGAAGTAATGGACTGCCCCCACACCGCTTGGAACATCGAGGCTGCCCTGACTGCCATGGTGAGGGAGTGGGTCATGTCGGGCGTGCCCTTCACCAAGGGATGCATGGTGATGGACAACGCGGCCAACATATTGAGGACAGTACATGAGGGGGGCTTCACAAGCATACCTTGCACTTCACACACCCTTCACCTGGTGGTCAGGCTTGGGAGAGAAGGGGATTGGGTCAGGCACCCTTAGCTCACTGATCAAGTCAGGGAGGAAGCTGGCCAGGTTCATTAACAGGATCGTGAAGGGCAGCGACCTCCTCTGGGTGAAACAGGGCCGAGCAAGGCTCCTCAGTGCACTACCCAGTGCAGGATGTCTCCACATGGTGGAATTCTACGTTCCTGATGCTTGAGCAGCTTCTCAAGCAGAAATCCGCCTTGTATCAGGTTCAACTGCTGACGGACAGTGGGGCACCTCTAGGGTATGATGAGGTGGAATGGGAGATCCATGCTCACATGGTCTTCGAGTTCAGACCATTCCTGGCCGTGACGGAGACCATCAGCTCCTCCATGGCCACCATCAGTCAGGTGACCACTCTGGTCCTGACTCTACTGAGGAGGATGGAGAAGATTCTCCAGGGGTGGGATTGTGACCCTCAGGACAGGAAACTGGCGGATGAGGAGTTGACCTGATGCAGCAGCTGAAGGCAGGACTGAAGGTGCGGTTCGATGAGCTCCTGCAGGAGGAGGAATACATTTTGGCAACCATGCTGGATCTCAGGGTCAAGGGCAGCGTGGCACCCCAGACAGCGGTCTATGGGCACTGGAAGGGTGAAATGGTGGAGAGGGTCCAGCAGGCAGAGTGGGCTTTTAAGAGTGCGCAGCAGCAGCAGTAGGATGCTACCAGGGGATGGTGGGAGTGGGAGCAGCCACCCCTTTCAGCCTGCAGGGTCTATCCCTGCCCCCAGCCCTAGCAGTAGTAGTACCAGCAGCAGACTGAGCAGCAGCAGCACCCCTATTGCCAGCAGCAGCTTGTATGTGCAGGGCACTCTGGTGAGCATGGACTCGTGCACAGCTTGGCTGAGGGCAATTCTGGATGTGGTGCCCAGGCAGAGTTACTTTAGGGAATACAACAGTGACTCAGCAGCAGTGGAGAGCTATCTGGAGGAGGACCCATGCATCGAACCCAGCAGTGATCCCTTGGCGTACTGGGTCAGCAAGACCAACCTATGGCCAGCCCTGTCCAATGTGGCCAAGCGTCTCTTGTTCTCCCCACCAACGTGTGTCCCCAGTGAGTGGGTATTCTCGATGACAGGGGACATTTGCTCACTACACAGCCTAAGACTGGGGGCCAAGTTGGTGGAGCAGTTGCTGTTCATCAAGGTGAACCTTCCGCTGTTGGAATTCCCTAAGCTTCCCCTGGACATGAATTGATGGTGCAGTGGCAGACACCATTCCATGCCAGGGGTCGTCTTAGGTCGGGGCTCCTCCTCAATATGGGCTGCTGCTGCTGCTGTGTTGAGGTGCTGTCCCTCCCTCCCAATTCCCTGCGCCCACCCTGCCTCTCTCTCTCACTAGATGGCCTCAGCCAGCCTATCTGATTGACCTCATGATGCAGGGTGGCATTGGGAAGCTGTAAGCCTGCCAGCCAGCCTATGCCTAGACCATATCATTCCGCCTATCTGACTGGTTCTCTCTATCTCATGCTGCACAGTCTTCGCCAACCTATATGAGTGCCCTGTCAAGGTCCCATCCTGCCTTACCTACTGCCTCTTATGCTATGCTTCCTGTCTGCCTGCCCGCCCGCCAAGGTTGCCAAGATCAAAGCCTGCCTCATTCTGCCTTCCCATGCTCATGCCACGCTGCCTGTTTGCCCGCCTGCCCCGGTTGCCAAGATCAACGCTTGTCTCAGGCAGTCTTCCCATGCTCATGCCACGATGCCTGTCTGCTCGCCCGTCCAGGTTATCAAGATCAAAGACTGCCTCAGTCTGCCTTTTGGTCATCCCATACTGCCTGTCGGCCCGCCCACCCAGGTTGCCAAGCTCGAACCCTGCCCCAGCCTGCCTGCCTGCCTCTCATGCCAAGGTGCCTGTCTGCCTGCCCTGGTAACTGTGGGTGAGGTACCTCACTGGCCTGGTAATCCCACTGCTGCTGTCTGCTGGTCCATGGGTGCTCTGTCCTGGCAAATCCAAATGTGCCCACACAATCCTGCTGCTGCCATCTGCTACTGTTCTGTGGGTTCTGTGCCCTGGCAATCCAATGTCTGCTGCTGCTGCTGCTGCTGCTGCTGCTGCTGCCGCTGACTCTGCAATACCACAGGCTCTGTGTCCTGGCAATCCAATCTATGCTGCTGCTGTTGATGCCACCTCTGCTGTGCCATGGATACTGTGCCTTGGCAATCCAATACTTGCTCCTGTCAATTGTGTAGAGATGTGCAGACAGATCACGGTTCGGTTGTTCGGTCATTCGGTTGTTTGGTTCAGGAGCCCAGTTCAGGTTTGGTCATTTGGTTCGGTGGCATTCAGTTCAGTTTGGTTGTTTGAAAATCGGGTTCGGTTTCAGTCTAGGGTCCCGTGATCGTGTCTGAAGCCGGAAACTGGAAATTCGAGTGTGTGTGTAGCTTGTGTGAAGAGAATGCATGTGTGGTGTGGCTGACTGGCTGTTTGGGTTTCTTTCGTGTGTTTTGACTGTGTTTGACTGTGTGTGTTGGTTGGTTTGACTGTGTTGTATTGGCTGGTTAATGAGTTGGTGGGTGACTGTTTTGTTTGACTAGTGTTTGGAAGGAAAAAAAATGAGGAAAAGGGTGAAGTTTGATCAGACCTCCTGGAAGGCCACGGTGGCAGAGCCGGTGGAGGAGGTGGAGGAAGAAGGTTGCTGTCCCTGGACCTTCGGTGATGGAGGCTGTCTCCTCATCAGAGGAGCACGAGGGCACAGGTGCTGCCAATGCCAGGTTTGTAAACTTTTTTTACTTTGAGGACAAGAAGAATACTATCCTTTACAGCGAGCTCACAGCTCACTGACGTGCAGGTGGGTGCGTGGGTGGTGGGCAGTCAGGAACAAACAGTGGGCATCAGCGGGTGGCAGTGGATGTCTGCCACAGAGAGGGAGGGTACTGTACTGTGGGGGGCTCTTCCAGCAGACAAGCACAAGCACCCCCACCCAAACATGTGCCAGCCATCCCCAGCAAGGGTCTCCACTCTCCAGTTGCCATCTCCCTACTGAGCACCCCCAAATAATGGCAGGATTTGAACGTGCCAGCCAGGGACTTTCCAGTTGCCATCCCTAGCACCCCAAGGAGGGCATGATTTGCACGTGCCAGCCAGGGTCTCTCTCCATTTGCCATCCCCCGCATCCGCCACTAGCATACCAAGAAGTGCGGGATTTGCATGTGACAGCAAGGGTCTCTCCATTTGTCATCCCTAGCATCCCCTACTAGCACCCCAAGGAGGGCAGGATTTGCATATGCCAGTAACGGTCTTTCCCGTTGCCATCCCTCGCTCCCAAATAAGGGCAAGATTTTAACGTGTCAGCCAGGGTCTTCTGGATTTGCACATGCCAGCCAGGGTCACCATCTCCTGTTGCCACCCTAGCACCCTAAGGAGGGAGGACTAGAGGCATCATCATAAATGCATGATATTACTTAGGTGTTGTTATGTGTTCCTGTTTCAGAGAGGTTGAGGAGGAATCGGATACCTCCCTCGGCACTGTTGCTGCATGCAGGACACCGAGGCGGAGGGCGCCCGTGCCACTGCCAGACAGTGGGTGCACAAGGTCCAATGTCTGGTGGTGGTATGAGAAGCAGAATGGATTTGCCATCTGCACGGTAAGACGCGGGGGCTGGAACAACAGGGAATGGATTGCCCTATGACCTGTTAGGAATAGAAGTCCCCTGCAGAGAGAGACTGGCCACCCACCCACTTGTGGAGACAGAATGCAGGCAGGGCTTGACAGACCATTGGTCTGACACACTATGACACTTTTTATGTTCCTATCTTATTATGTTCTTTAGATCTGCAGCAAAAGATTCAAAAGGGCCAGAAGGGGACCACATCAGGCCTAATCGTGCACACATAGAAAGTGCAGGTCCTGCCGGTGAGGCGGAGGACCTCTGGTGCCAGAAGAAGGGGGGGGAGAAAGCAATGCAGAAACACCGCCACCAGAGGCCTTTCCCCTCCAGCTCTGATAAGGAGCCTCCAGTCCCCCAGGAAGAGGAGTCTGCAGTGGCAAGGGCTTTTCTGGCCCAAGTGGAGAGGCCTACCCAGGAGTTCCTGGAGGCCCAGAAAAAATACTCGGATGGGCTAAGGGTCCAAGCCCTTACAATGGAGAACCGGTTGGTGGGATAGTTCAGGGACCTGGAGGTACAGCAGCGCAAGGTGGAGGCTTACTCCAAGTACCTCCACTTGGAGGTGGCTGATGTTGAACTCCAGTCGGACTCCGAATGGCAGGAGTCGTTGGCGGAAGCCTTGGAATATGCAAAAACACATGGCTTTCAGCCAAAGGAGGACTTGATGCCCGCACCTCACTCCCACGCACCCCTTTCCCCCACATGCTCCCACAGACCCTAATGTAAGTTTATTTGTTTGTATGTTTGCTTTCTGTTTGATAAAGTTGAATGTTTGATTGTTTGTAGTTAGTTTTTAAAGTTTTTATAAAAGTTAAATTTGTTACATTACCAGCTTTGTTTGTTTGACCTGTTCTTCAATCTTATCCCTCTGTGCTGATTCTGACAGGTGGCAGAATCTCATTGTATATACAGTTTGTCAGATCCCTACCTGACAGTAGCAGCACGTGTAGCATAGGTATTAACCCTAAGATGTGCCAGCAGCAGGGTCTCAAGTTGAAAACAGTCCCCCAGAAGGAGCAGGGCTTCTGTCTGTGTGGGTGTGCCAGAGAGAAAGAGAGACAGGCTCCTTGGCAGCGGGCAGCAGGTGGCAGGAGCTGGTGGTCAGAGGGGCTTTTTTTTCAGCAGCTTCAGCGGGCATCCACGGATGGGTGCGGAGGAGTATGCTGGGGGGGCAGGCTTGCATGCAGGCACTGGGCTTCTGGATGCAGTGGAATGGAATGACAGCCCGCAATGACTGAAATGATGGTCCCAGAATCTCGTTGATGGTTCCTGGGATGGGCGGGCATGACTGATTCAGGTACAATAGAATGACAACCTATGGGAGTTTAATTATGTCCCTAAAATTAGTGCATGGTTGGGCACACTTCATTCAATCATGCTATAGGTGGTAGCTACAGGAATGCACACAGGCAGGCAGGCACATAGACTACTTTGTGTTATATTCCATCTTATTGGTAGATTTTCTGCTGGATGTGGGCATTGGGTGCATGAGCACAGATGGGAGTTCTTCCTGGTTCTGGCAGGTGGCAGCTTGAGCTGGATACACCTACCTCTCCCCCTCCACCCCCATCTCTCTTGTTCTAGTGGGGAGCCTCTCTCTCTCTCTCCATATAGTGCATGTGACAGCATGGGTGGGATCATGTCTGTCTCTCCTTCTAGCAGTGGGGAGACTTTCTCTCTCTCTCTCTCTTATTTCTCTATCTCTTATTTCTCTCTCTATCTCTTGGCAGCAACCTGGGTGGGCAGACAGGCAGTGTGGAATGAGAGGCGGGCAGGCGGGCTGGGGTAGGTTTAGAGCTTGGTGGAAACCTGGGCAGGCAGACAGGCACCTTGGCATGAGAGGCAGTAGGGAAGGAAGGCTGGGACCTTGGCAGGGCACTATGATAGACTGGTAAAGACTGTGTGTGCACAGAGAGAGAGAGAGAGAGAGAGAGAGAGAGAGAGAGAGACTCAGATAGGTGGACCGAGATCATCTAGCCAGAGGCCGGCTGGTAGGCTTACAGTTCCCCAATGCCACCCTGCATCATGAGGTCAGTCAGATAAGGTGACTGAGGCCATCTAGTATGAGAGAGAGGGGGGGCAGGGTGGGCGCCGGACATTGGGAGGGAGGGACAGCACCTCAGCAGCACAGCAGCAGTAGCCCTAACCCATATTGAGAAGGAGGAGACCTGTCACAAGACTGCCCCGGCATGGGATGGCGTGTGCCACTGCACCATCAATTCTTGTCCAGGGGCAGCTCAGGGAATCCCAGCACCGGAAGGTTCACCTTGGTGAGCAACAACAGCTCCACCAACTTGGCCCTCAGTCTCAGGTGGTGCGGGGAGCAAATGTTCCCCACCATGGAGAACACCCGCTCGCTGGGGACACTTGCTGGTGGGCAGGACAGGATATCCTTGACCACTTTCGACAGGGCCGGCCACATATTGGCAAAGGTATTGCTGCTGGGATCAATGCATGGCTCCTCCTCCAGGTAGGTCTTTACAGTTGCTGAGGCGCCATTGTACTCCATCTCGTAGCTTTGCTGGGGCGCCACCTCCACCACTGCCCTCAGTCATGCGGCTTGCCCTATTGTAGAGGATGCCATGCTCCCCAGAGTGCCCATCCATCCGCACCAGCTTGAAATGTGCCCAGACTGAGAATTCCCCCCCACCCTCCTGCCTTCTGGCCCACCCTGGGTGATGCACTGCTGCCAGCGCTGATAGAAGGGGCAGAACTTGGTGGTGGCGACAACACCGCTCTGGGAGGAGAGACAGCCATCGCATCAGCTCCAGACATCTCCTCTGTGGGACTAGTTTCTTCTTCTGCCTCACTGTTCTCAATCACTGTGATGTCCCATGGAGGGGAGTACTGGGACCCTGAGACTTGACTGCCCGCCCCGCTGCTGCCACTCTCCCTCCTGTTCCCCCCTCTATAGCTGCTACTGCTGCTGCTGCTGCTGCTGCTGCTGCTCCTCTCCCTGCTGCCATAGCCCTGGGATTGGGCCCTGCTTCTATCAGCCAGGGTGGAATCCATCAGCTCTGGACTGCTGGGGATCGCATCAACAATGGGGGACATTGGTGGCCCTGGAGGAATATCGGAAGCAGCACCTGCTCCTGCAGCAGCAGAAATAGCCATAGCCTCATGTCCTTCAGCCCTTCCAGTGCCCTGTATAGCAGTGGAGGGGACTGCCAAGAGGTGATGCTGAGCTGCTGAAGCCTGTTGCCCTAAAGCAGGTTTGTGGAGTTTGGGACGTGGTGATGTGCTCGGGCTGCTGCTGCTGCCTGCTGCCACTCCACTGGCATGGTCCCTACCCCTACCACCTGTGCCATGTGCCCCATTGCCTGCCTTATGGGCAGTAGACCGGCATCTCCTACTTCCCTTCTCCATGTCTTCCAAGTCAATGTACACAGTACACAAAGATTTTAAATATATAATTGTAATACAAAAATTTTGGGTGCCACAGCACCACATATAACATACACACAATGAACAAAACAACACAGAAATAAACAAGCTAATAGCAGCTGCCAGGCCGCTAACATACACTAATATCCAACCAACAAATAATAAAATCAAAATATCCTTGACCATGATTCAAGTTCCCAATTAAGGAAAGCATTTAAATTGTAAAAATAAATAACAGGCATTCATAGCAGCAAGAAGAAACTGTGCAATTAAATCAGTAACCTGGGAGTCAGTGTCAGTCAGGGCCAAGAGCAAGAGGTTATGATCCATCCTACCAGGATATCTACCCAAAAAGGAAGACAGTTATTTTTGAAGAAGACGTTCATAAAGCTGACACCTAAACAAAACATGGTCGGTAGTCTCTGTTTGTACCTGGTCGAAAGGGCATAACCAATATTATTATTATTATTATTATTATTATTATTATTATTATTATTA
>QEPC01008102.1:47579-59101 GCA_003113815.1 Sphenodon punctatus
AGCCCCCGCTACTTCCGGGTGGGGGGGGAGGGGACAGGACAGCCCACGTGGCTGCCCTCTGCGTTCCCCCCCCTGCCCCCAACTCACAGGTTCTTTTCTTCTTGTCCCCGCAGGTAACCCCGCGGGACGAAGCAGCGGCGGCGGCGGCCCCAGCGGCGAGCGGCGGCGGTGATAGAGGCGGCGGCGGTGGTAATGCCAGCCGCGGCGGCGAGGAGTCACGCCCCCCCCGGCACCACCCGCAAGCAGGTAAGTCCAGGTGGGGGAGGGTTGGAAAAGAGAATCCCCGCAGCAAGCACGGTCCCTGCCCCTAGGGCTTACAATCTGAGAGACAGGAGCTGGGGGAGAGACATAGGAAGGGGAACAGAGGGAGAGACAAGGGGCCTAACATTCATGAAGATGCAACAGCCTTAGCCCAACTGCTCTTAAATAAATCTTTATTTAGATATTGAATCATCGCCCCTCACTTCTTTTCAACTTAGCCCAAAATTTTATAACTAAGTCCCAAGCTATATTGGACCAACTACGCTGCCCCACCTCCATCCTAATGGCAGTGTAAGGAGTACCTCTAGGCACCTTAAGAAGACTCTGGAGATAATGCGCCTGAATACTGTCTATCTTCCCCAAGTTGCCATGAACAAGAGGCAGCCATAACTGAGCCCCATACAAAAGCTGTGCACGGGCTTTGGCGTTTAGAACCCTCACCACCAGAGGGCTCTAAACTAACTCTAACTATAGTATTAACTATTCTAAAATCTAAGTAACTAAATATTATATCTAAAAGCCTAGTCCTACAAACACACTCTAAAATAATATCAAAACTGAACTAACACTATCTATCTCTATACTTTCGGTAAATCCTATGTATCTATCTATCTTCTAATATCTATATAATCTATCTATCTATCTATAGTATTACACAGGGGCACAAAGAACACAGGGAGGGGTACAAAACTGAAATGAAACCTAAATCAATCTAATAATCCTACTCTAAATAAATCCAAAAAAAGGGAAGGGAATCAGGGATGGAATATATAGAGGGAGAGGGAAAGGATTCAATGGAGGGTGGAGGAAGAACACAGGGAGGGGTAAAAAATAAAAATAATGCCTAAATCTATCTAATATAATTTACATAAATGATAATATGGAGGAAAATGGGTTGGATGGGTGAAATAGGAGGAAGATGGCAATGGATTGAACTGCTGGGAGAGGGAGCCTTCTGAAAATGCCTGCTGTCAGGAACAGTGACTAGCTCAAATGTGTTGGAAGGGGGTAGGACAATGAGTTTTGTTACTTGCTGTGCCTGCCTCACCTCAAGCCCCATTGGCTCCATGCAACCTAGCTTGTTACCAATTGCAGCCTGCAAAGCCAGTGATCTGAGGAGAAAAGAGATGGTGATTGGGCAGCCTGGCTGCTACTCCAAGCCTCTCTACCCCTATAATGCTGCCTCTGGTATCTGTGCCATGGGTTCTGTGCCCCAGCAATCCAATGTTTGCTGCTGCTGCCGCTGCTATCTCTCCTGTCTGTGCCACGGGTTCTGCTACAGGACAATCCAATGTCTGCCGCTGGTGCTGCTGCTGTCTCTGCTGTCTGTGCCATGGTTTCTCTCCCTAAGCAATCCAATGTCTGCCACTGCGGCCGCCGCTGCTACTTCTCCTGTCTGTGCCATGGGATCTGTGCCAGGGCAATCCAATGTCTTCTTTTGCTGCCAATGCTGCCTCTGCTGTCTGTGCCATGGGTTCTGTGTCCAGGCCATTCAATGTCTGCCTTTTCTGCCAATGCTGCCTCTGCTGTCTGTGCCACAGGTTCTGTGCCCCAGCAATCCAATGTCTGCCGCTGCTGCCAATGCTGCATCTTCTGTATGTGCCATGGGTTCTGCTACTGGGCAATCCAATATCTGTCGCTGCTGCTGCTGCTACCTCTACTGTCTGTGCCACAGATTCTGTGTCCGGGCAATCCAAGGTCTACCGCTGCTGCTACTGCTGCCTCTGCTGTTTGTGCCATGGGTTCTGTGCCTGGGCAATCCAATGTCGTCGTCTGCTGCTGCTGCTGCTGCTGCTACTGCCTCTGCTGTCTGTGCCATGGGTTCTGTGTCTGGGCAATCCAATGTCTGCCATGGCTGCCAATGCTGCCTCTGCTGTTTGTGCTATGTGTTCTGTGCCCCGGGAATCTAATGTCTGCTACTGGGTTGCCACGTGATTCACCACCGGGAAAGGCTTGACCAATTGACAGAATAGCTTGTTCAAATCCAGCGAGCAGGATACAAGTCTGCAACACCTGCCGAGTAGGGGTGCCAGCCACCAAGCCCTGGCCAGGCCTCTGCTGCTACTACATTGATGTCAGCCAGCCTGAAAAGCCAGGCCAGCTAGGGGTGCCAGCCACTCCAGCCCCAGGACCCACTATCCGGTTTATGGGGCCTATGTTCAAGGCAGGAAGGGCTGTCCAGTCCATCCACTTCATCCAGAAGCTGCCACTCTAGTCCCAGGACCCACCATCAGGGTTCTGGGACCATAATGTCATTCACGGGGAGCTGTTATTTCACCGCATCAAGAAGCAGCCACTCCAGCCCCAGGACCCACCATCAGGGTTCTGGGACCATAATGCCATTCACAGGGAGCTGTTATTACACCACATCAAGAAGCAGCCACTTGCACCGGTGGGTGGGGGCTGGGTATACACAGATTGCCCAATTTGAAATAGAGCTTCTTGAGCTCAGTCAAGTACAATGCCAGACTGCAATGCCCAGCCAAGTAGGGGTGCCAGCCACCGAGCCCTGGCCAGGCCTCTTCCACTGCTTCACTGATGCCTGGCAGCCTGCATCACCCGGCCAAGTACAGGTGACAGCACCAAGTGCTGTCCGGGCCTCTGCCACTGCTCCACTGATGCCAGACAAACTGCAATGCCTGGCCAAGTAGGGGTGCTTGCTACCAAGCCCTGGTTGGGCCTTTTCTGCTGCTCCTGGCACTCAGCAAAGATTTGGTAGATTATCCATTTTTTGTGGCAAGTCTACAAAAATTCGGTACTCAGCAAAACAAGGCCAAATAGCCCAGTCCTTAGTACATTCTGCGGAAAACTTAGGACAGAGTTGCAGCACTAGTCTGAAGAGGGATGCACTAGCAGGGGAATGTGCACTCCCATGAGCTACAGAGCACCCACTCATGGTCACACATGGAGCACTTCCAGAAAATCCAGAGTGCTCAGTATGAAGCAAGCCAAATACCTCTGTGACAATGGGCAGTCACGAAGCCTCTGCCCATATGAAGTCGGGCAGGTAGCCATGTCAGCAGACAGGTCTGCCGCACATAGGAACTGGGACATGGACTCAGAAGAACTATCCAGGAGCACTGGGGAGCCTGGGTTCCACAGGACTCACACCGGGTGGGGACATGTCAATTGCAAAGGTCAGCCCAGTATGCTTCCCCCTCCCTCATGGTCCATGGCAGAGGGAGTGCATGGTGGCTTGCTGCTAGTGTAGCCATGCTGAGAGCCGCCAGTGATTTAATCCCTTCCCAAATACTCCATCTGAGTGGGTGCTCTACAGCAATCCTACTCAGCATTACTAGTCAGCATTGCCAGCCTGCAATTCCCGGCCGAGTAGGGGTGCCAGCCACGAGGCCGTGGCCGGGCCTCTGCTAATGTCAGTCAGCCTGCAATACCTGGCCAAGTAGGGGTGCCAGCCACCAAGCCCTGGTCGGGCCTCTGCCAGTGTTCCGCCAATGCCTGGCAGCCTGCAACACTCAGTCCTGATGGCGACTAGAACTGGAGAACCCAGCACAGCAGAACTGGAGGTCTGCCAGCCTGCAATGCCCAGCCAAGTAGGGGTGCTGGCCACCAAGGCCTGGCCAGGCCTCTGCCACTGCTCCACCAATGCCAGTCTGCAATGTCCTGCCCCCTGGGGGTGCCAGCCACCAAGCCCCAAGCCTTCCCAGGCTCTGCTGCTGCTGGGTTTCAGATGGACAGCCCTGGTGCCACAGGCACCCCCAAGGGCCAAGGGCTGAGCCTGCCTGCCTGGGCAACCTGGGGTGCCAATTGCAAAGTCTTCCAGGTGTCTGCTGATACTGCTGCTGCTTCTGGGCCTACAATGGCCTGCCATGCCTCCACAGGCACCCCTGGGGGTCCCTGGAGCACCCCAAGCCTCCAAGCAGGACCAAACTCCATCGACCATTCGGGGAGTCCGAATTCCGCCAGACCGAACCCACAAACCCGAACTAATTTTTTAGTCCGAACTCTGTCCTGTTTGCACATCCTTACCAGATTCATGCTAAATTGCTAACCACCACCAGTAGCAGGAAGTAACTTTCATTGGAACATGTGAACCACCACAACCAGCAGGAAGGAACTTTCATAGAAACATATTACCACCATCAGAAACGAACTTCTATAGGAACATTTCATCTTGTGTAGAGGTCTTGCAGCCTTTGGGGGGCCCTATTGGGCAAGAGCTGTGGCCTTCTCGATAGCTTAGGCTGCCCACCATTGATCTGCCCAATAAGAAGAGCAGATAATTAAAATGTGAGAGAGCTGTTTCTCTTCAAGTTAATAAAAGGAACACTGGTCAGTGTGACGTAGACTATCACTGCCCACATCTCAGAATTAAAGAGCAGATAAAAACCACATGGTAAACTTTGAAAAGCAATCTGTATTTCCACTCCTTTGTTCTTTATATTTGCATGAAAATGGGATCTGGGCTGCTTAAGAGTTTATGCTTAATCCCTTTGGGCTCTTCCTCCAAAGATATCTTTAAGATTTCAATTTCTTCATTAGTTTTCCCTTAATCTAAAAGTACATGAATAGTAAATTAGCTGCCAGCTGAAGGCTTTGGAAAGTTTTCTTTGGTATTTCAAACTTTCAGACGACGGACGTTCTAAATTTCTTTTCAATTCTGTTCCTTTTAGAAAAGACAGAGACAAGTCTGCAGACTTGGCATAGTGCTGGAAGCTGGCAGGAAGTGTGGCTGCATGGAAAAGATGCTTGAATGAAAGTCAGGAACTCTTAAAGCAGTAATAGTCAGACTGTACCACCCACAACCAGCCTTAGAATTGTTGGAGTTCAGGGTGGTGCCGGTAACCAGGACCTGTGACAGGGCCACTGGAAGAAATGGTTGATTTTGAAAGAAAACACCTGCCTTAGGAGCATTGGAAATGACAATGATGGGACCCTGAAAGCATTGTCACTGCTGTTGCTCCACCTTGAGAGTAATTCTTCTGCCACAGCTGTTGCTTTTGAGGGGCCCTGACAGTACTGCCAACATGAACCTCAGGAGCTCGGTAGCAGCAATTTCCTGCTCAGAGTCACAGGGTTTCTGAAAATTCAGGGCCATTTTCATGCACAAGAAATCCATGCATAAGATCATCCGTGCATAAGATCAGCCCAGATGGGTCCTCCAAAGCTTCAAATGAATAATCTGATGCTCTTTGCTGTGTAAGTACTTGCTCCCATCACATAACAAAGTTACTGCCAAGTACTCACTCCTCCCTCAGCTGGTTAAGGAGTTTGAAACAGTATCTGGCAAAGAGGAAGTGTTCAGCAGCCAGTCAATGAAAAAAGGATGTGTGTGTGGTATCTGATTGGCTGCCTTGCCATAATCTTGCCTCCTAGCCAGTCAAAGAGTAGCTACTGTGCTGACCGACAGCCCATTTTCTCAGCACAGCAGCAACCTGGGTAGGATGGGCATTGTCTGAAGCCTTGGCTCTGATGCAACTTCTGTGTCTCCACCCCGACCCCTAGAACAATGGGTAAGGAATTGTCTGAAACCCTGTGTATATGTGTTGAGAGAAATATTGTGTTAGCCGCTAAGGAAGTGGGGGAGGGGCACAACAGAAAGCATGTATAAATGAGTCAACAAGACTGATAGCACAAAGGTAAGTTGGTGACCCAAACCTCTGTTGGGAGTGGAGCCACACCAGAAAAGGGAGGACAGCCTCTTTGCCTTTGCCTTTTCTAATATGGTCTTGCCCTTGTCCTCTACCCCCCATGATAAACATTCATGTGGCACCCTTACCTCCATCTGGACCACCCAAAGTCCAGGAGCACGGCACTAGGGGTGTGCACCAGGGACCCATGTCATTTTTGTTATTAAAAACTGTCATATTCGTTATTGTTGTTAATTAAATTTCATTTTTCATTATCGGTGTTGTTATCAGTATTGATTTTGAGTGCCAATGAAGATTTTCTTTTTGGTATTGTTTCTGTTGTGACCTGCCACTAGTGGCAGAAGTGCCAGAAGACACCTGCCCCAGACTTCTCAGAAGTTGAACTCCTTCCTCCCTTTCCGTTTTTAATGCAGTAGTAATAAGTGCACAATGACAATATGAAAAATTACTAATATATATGTCTAACCTACACCTAATAACCTATACATAATAGCTAAGTCTTCCGGGGGAGGGCATGCAGGGGAGGGCATTCTCGATGGCCACACCGAGTCTGTGGAACTCCCTTCTGGTGGGATGCATCTGGCCCCGGAACTACCCTCCTTTTGAAAAAGCTGTAAGACTTGGCTGTTCCATCAGGGTTTGGCAGGGGAGATGGGTAGAGGAGGAGAGGGATGGGAGCGGGCAGTTATATGTTTTTACAATTTTATAATTTTCTGGTTTTATAGTTGTTGATTGTTGTTGTTGTAAGCTGTCCAGAGCTGCCTGTGGCAGGAGAGGTGGGATATTAAATCTTTTAACAAATATAAAATAAATACTATATGCAATATATTCCTATCTAAGTATCTACACCAATAAACTTCTATCTGCTATGTGTTCTATCTAAGTATCTATCTATCCTATTCATATCCTATAATGCTAATATTTATAATAAAAAGCCTTATCTATCTATCTATCTATCTATCTATCTATCTATCTATCTATCTATCTATCTATCTATCTATCATCTCCACAGCTAATATATCTATATCTACTAATATATAACGTGGACAGAAGGAAACAGACAGGGGAAGAGGAAAGGGAAAAAATTATAGGGTGTCTATCTATCTATCTATCTATCTATCTATCTGTCTATCTATCTATCTATCTATCTATCTATCTATCTATCTATCTATCTATCTATCTATCCAGGGGGAGAAAGAAAGAGGAAGGGAAAAGATAAAGGGTGTAAGGAAAGGTACAGTATAACACTGAGGGCTGGGGAAGATTTTTAGTGCAAGCACCAGAGTTCTGTAAATGGAATTTGACACAGCAAGAGCTAACACAGAACAAGAATCAAACAGCCTGGCGTTGCAACATAAAAGGTTGCAGTGCCCTCCCCAGAGCCCCCATGATTGGTTTTGGGCATCAAGAGGCATTGAGCATTCATAGAGTGCCATTCAACTGCCTGGGACCTGCTTGCACTTTTCATTGGCCAGTGATTACATCCATCAGTTTCTTCCACTCCCATCACAAGAGTTCAAGAGTTCAATACTGAAAAAGAGTTCAAGGACAATCTTTCAACACTGAACAAGAGTTCAACACTAAACTCTCTTGAAAAAACTCTCTTTGAACACTGAACAAGAGTTGAACAAGAATTCAAGAGTTCAACACTGTTTCTGGCTCCGAGATATCTGCTCCCTCTTCCCCTTTCCACATTTCCCTCTCAAAAACACCTGCCAGGCAATAACAAAATCAATAACAAATTTTGTTAGCATTATTGATTTTGTTATTATTTATCTTCATTATTGTTATTGCAAAAATAACAAAAATGAAGAATTTCATTATCGTTATCAATATAATGAAAACGAAGTGCACACCCCTATGGGGTGCTGTGGGAAGTGCAGGGCTGGCTTCACATTTGAGCAGCTCCCTGTCCTCCCCGACAGAACAACCACCATCACAAATGTTGTCCTGTATTGGATACGGTCAGGACCGTGTTGAAAGCAGCTTCCAGATGCAGGATGGATTGTGATGTTGGCACTCCTCTGGCACTTCTGTTAACACCCAAAGTCATGTCACATCACTTTTTAAAAAATAATTTAAAAACATTAAGAAAATGAGCAGGAATGCATTTTTTTACTGTTTTGGGTCAGGGTTAAGGATCTGTCTTCTTTTATCAGTACAATTATGGATAGTGAAGTACAATTAAATGTGTGGACAGTGATTGAGGCACTTCTGTGGACTGTGACTGCATTCACATGAGATGCTAATTTGGGGGGGGGGAAATTGTCCTCTTTTTAATTTTTTTAACATGCAATAGCTTTTGGTCGCAAGATGTAGAAAGTGTAATGAACATCTGGTCCAAAAATGTAACTTAGGGTGCTGTTAGACAAGTGCCTCCCCACCCATTACTCAGCCATCACCCACCTATCATGCACATTGCAGGGCTGTATAGAGTGCAAATGAGGCCCTACAACATGCATGTTGTGTGGGTGATGGGTGTGGAGGCACCTGTCTAAAAACACCCGTAGAAACCTAGCTTTGAGAAGACTAACTCTATCTCTAACTTGTGTTATCTCCATCACATGCATTTTGTGTAATGTGTGAAGGCAGGGTTTAATGCTGCTGTCAGTCTGTCTGCCCCAAAGAATCAGTGCAGAGCCACTCAGTATATCCTAGCAGTGGTCATGTCAATAGGGGATAACATTTAACGTGAGGAACGTGGGAACATTTAAAAAACCATATTACAAGCTCACACAAGAAACTGAAGAGGTGGGAGAAAAAGCGTGTGTGAAAGCCGTCTCTACTGTGAAGATAATCTACATCATAAACTAATTCTCTGCAGAGCTTATTGGGGCTCAGCATGGACACAGGAATCCGCTCATGCAGAGCAGCTTACAGGACAAAACCCTAATATTATGGTAGATGATGCACTGGTCTGTACGGGTGTGCAGTTCATATTGTTTTAACTAGTTATGAAAATGAGTGGATCCCCATTCATTTTTATAACTAAGGTAACAAGAACAAATGAATTTCATAGTCAAAAAACCTCCAGTTTACAAATAGAGTTAAGGCTCTTGCAAATTCAATCATGCACTAAAAAGCATGGAAATTGTGAGTTAAGGTGTGCTTGTTGGCAACTGCAGCACACTGCTTCAGGGGGGCTGGGAGTCGGTTGGGATCGCCTCCCCCCATCCATACCTTTGTTGCTGCAGGGACTGGGAGCTGGCTGGGCTTGCTCCCTCTTCAGCACTGCTTACCTGTGGAGAGGCTGGGAGCTAGTGCACAGGGATTTTCCACACACACCCCTTCCTGGTATGAAAGGGAGAGGGACGGTGCTCCACTCATTTTCTGCACCTGTGCTGGCCCCAATAGGGGCTTTAAAACATCGTGCTTGTTGGCAGCACCACAGGTGCATGCCTAAAGGCTATGCCAAAGTGCCCTTGGGTGTGGCCCTTGGCGGGACTTGGGGGGTTGGGAGTGGAGGGCTATGTGTTTGTATTAGGAGGTTTTGTGTTAGGGAATCGGGAGGGGGGAGTTGAGGGTTGAAACGAGACTTGCTAGAGAGGCAAAAACAAATAATAAAACCTTTTTCAAGTATATCAGAGGCAAGAAGCCTGCTAGGGAGTCGGTTGGGCCATTAGATGACCAGGGAGTAAAAGGGGCACTCAGGGAGGACAAGGACATTGCAGAGAAGCTAAACGAGTTCTTTGCTTCGGTCTTCACTGCGGAGGATGTTGGGGAGATACCCACGCCGGAACCCTACTTTGTAGGTGATGAATTGGATGAACTGTCACAAATCAGCGTGACCCTGGAGGAGGTTCTAGAGCAAATTGACAAGCTTAATACGAACAAATCACCAGGGCCAGATGGTATTCACCCCAGAGTTCTGAAGGAACTCAAATGTGAAATTGCAAACCTACTAGTAGTAATTTGTAACCTAACGTTGGCATCTGGCACTGTACCTGAGGACTGGAGGGTGGCAAATGTAACCCCAATATTTAAAAAGGGATCCAGAGGTGATCCTGGAAACTACAGACCGGTAAGCTTGACGTCTGTGCCGGGCAAAATGGTGGAAACTATCATTAAGAACAGAATCACTGGGCATATTGATAAACATGGCTTAATGGCAAAGAGTCAGCATGGATTTAGCAAAGGGAAGTCATGCCTCACTAATCTCTTGGAATTCTTTGAGGGCGTAAACAAGCATGTGGACAGGGGAGACCCAGCAGATATAGTGTACCTGGATTTCCAGAAAGCTTTTGATAAGGTCCCACATAAACGACTCTTGAGAAAATTAAAAAGTCATGGGATAGGAGGTAGTGTTTTGCTATGGATTGGTAACTGGTTAAAGGATAGGAAGCAAAGAGTGGGACTAAATGGCCAGTTTTCACAATGGAGGGATGTAAAAAGTGGTGTGCCCCAAGGATCTGTACTGGGACCAGATCTTTTCAATGTATTCATTAATGATCTGGAAAAGGGTGTTAAGAGTGAGGTGATCAAATTTGCAGATGACACCAAGTTATTCAGAGTAGTCAGAACACAAGCAGACTGTGAGGAGCTGCAGCAAGATCTTACAAGACTGGGTGCCTCGGCATCTAAATGACAGATGAGATTTAATGTGGACAAGTGCAAAGTGATGCACATTGGGAAAAATAACCCAAATTATAAGTACACAGTCCTGGGTACTAAGCTAGGAGTTACCATTCAGGAAAAGGATCTGGGGGTGATTGTGGATAATACACTGAAATCCTCAGCCCAGTGTGCCACAGCGGTCAAAAAAGCAAATACAATGTTAGGAATTATTCTCAAGGGAATAGAAAATAAAACTGAGGATGTCATAATGCCTCTATATAAATCAATGGTGCGACCACACCTTGAATATTGTGTGCAGTTCTGGTCGCCCCATCTCAAAAAAGACATAGCGGAATTAGAAAAGGTACGCAGAAGGGCAAAAAAAAATATCCAGGGTATGGAACAGCACCCATATGAGGAGAGGCTTAATAGGTTGGGGCCCTTCAGCTTGGAAAAGAGACGGCTCAGAGGAGATATGATAGAGGTCCATAACATCATGAGTGGTGTGGAACTTGTAAACAGGGAATGGTTATTTACCCTCTCAACTAATACTAAAACTAGGGTACACTCCATGAAACTCACAGGTGGCAGAGTAAAAGCAAACAAAAGAAAGTATTTTTTCACTCAGCATACAATTACGTTGTGGAATTTACTGCCAGAGGAGGTGGTCAAGGCCAGGAGTATAGCTGAGTTTAAAAGAGGTTTGGATAAATTTCTGGAAGTTACGTCCATGAGCACTAGGGGTGGGGATATCGGTATCGTATGAATCTGATACACCCGATAATCAGGTATATTGGATTAATCAAAAAATCTGATAATCACCGTTATTGAAATACCAGATTTTTAACATTAGCCACTTTACCAGTTTTTTGGCATCGTGGCCATTGAAGTAAATGGCCGCAACGTAAAAAAAACACGGTGAAGTGACCAATGTTAAAAATCCAGTATGCCGATACTGGTAAATCCGATACCGGGGATATCCGATACCGATGAATCCGGTATCCAGTATTCTCCCCTGTGTCCCTTCCCTATTATTATTATTATTATTATTATTATTATTATTATTATTATTATTATTATTATTATTATTATTATTAT
>QEPC01008102.1:59835-85483 GCA_003113815.1 Sphenodon punctatus
GAGAGAGGAAAAGATCATGGATATAGGGAGCTTTACTGATAGATGAGCGACAGTTCCAGAGCGAGCAGAAAAATTGTAGTTGATGAGGGGGGAAGGCAAGGAATAGGGATAAGATTGGGAGAAGGGGAGCGTCGTGGTAGGCTATAGACAGGAGGAATAGGGATAAGATTGGGAGAAGGGGAGCATCGAGGAAGGCTAGAGACAGGAGGAGTGGAAGGGGAGCAAGGAGAGAAGGTAGCCAAGGGAGAAAAGGATGTATGGGGGAGGTTAGAGAGTGGTGATCGGTTGCGGGGAGGAAGAAGCTGGGAGGAGAAAAGTAGAGGGAGAAAAAGATGGACAGGAAGAGGAGAAGGGGAGGAGGGAAAGAAAAGGCGAGAAAATAGGCCAGACATGTTAGTGAGTAAATCCCTAAATAGCAGGTATTAGCCAGATAGGATTGGGGACCCCCAGATGAAGGGGTCGTCACAGGATGGGGAAGATATGGCCCCTATGAGAGGAGTGTACTCACCACTGCCAGTGACACCCCCAGACATTCGGCACAGGAAGTCGGATGTCTGGAGCTTTTTTGACAAGGGTGACAGAATCGTCACATGCAAGGTATGGCACAGGGACTGGAACAACAGGGAATGAATTGCCCTATGACCTGACCTGTTAGGAAGGGAAGTCCCCTGCAGAGAGAGATTGGCCACCCAGTCCACCCACTTGTGAGACAGAATGCAGGCAGGGCTTGACAGACCATTGGTCTGACATAGTATGGCACTTCTTTTGTTCCTATCTTTTTCTGCTCTTTTTAGCACTGCAAGAAAAGATTCTGTCAGCAGAGGGAGGGGACCACATCAGGGCTCATCACCCACCTTGAGTGCACCCATGGCCTGAGAGTGAGGCAGCAGGCAGAGGAGTCTGGTGTGGCCGTAGTCGTGGAGCCTCAGCGCCAGAAGACGGGGGGGAAGGCAACCCAGAAACGAAGGCATATACGCCCTTCCCCCCCTCCAGCCCTGATGTGGAGACCCCCGGGCCATGGGAGAATGAAGAGGCGAAGGCATTTTGGGCCAGTTGCAGCAGCCCACCCGGGACTTTGTGGACGAGGTCCAACAGTCTGCAGCCACCGTGGAGAACTGCCTGAAGGAGCAGTTGAAGGCGGTCCAGGTGAAGAGGCAGAAGGTGGAGGCATACGGCCAGTATGTCTCCGCTGAGATGGACCGCCTGCAAATGTACCACCAGGCACTCTCCAGGTGGCATCGGGACATGGAAGGTGGCTCTGAACTTTGCAGTCTCCCATGGCTACGAGCTGCCAGAGTCCCGGGTGGCCGGCCCTCATCCCTGTGCTGAGTCCCAACCACTGTTGCCTTTCCCCCAAGTCCCAGAGAACAGGCCCAGAGACTCCTAGTTTAAATTTATACTTTTCCTTTGAATGTTTGATTTTGGTTTTTAGAATGTTGTTGTTGTTGTTGTTGTTGTTGTTGTTATGTAAATAGTTTTTATAAAAGTTGTTGTATTTATTTTTACGAGCTTTGTGTGACCTCACCAATCTTTTATCCCTATGTGCTGAAGTTGGTGGTAGCAGCAGGTATAGGAACACACACAGGGAGGCAGGCAGGCACATATAAAACGTTATGTGTTATATTCCATCTCATTACGGTAGGTTTGTTGCAAGCTGGATGTGAGCAATGGACATTGGGCGCATGAGTACCAATGGGAGTTCTTCTTGGTTCTGGCAGGTGGCAGTCAGGGTAGCTGGATATACCTACCTCTCCCCCTCTAGCCCCCATCTCCATCGTTCTAGCTGGGACACCCCCCCCCTCTCTGGCCATATAGTCTAGGTGACAGCATGGGTGGGATCGTGTCTGTCTCTCCTTCAAGCAGTGGGTGGACTCTCTCTCTCTCTCTCTCTCTCTCTCTCTCTCTCTCTCCAGCAACCTTGGTGGGTAGACAGGCACCTTGGCATGGGAGGCAGGAAGGCGGACAGAGGCAGGCTTTGAGCTTGGCAGCATCCTGGGCAGGCAGACAGGCAGCATGGCATGGGAGGCAGTAGGGCAGGCAGGCTGGGACATTGGCAGCAGGGCACTCGGATAGGCTAGCAAACACTGTGCAGCGCGAGAGAGCAACAGCCAATCAGTGTCACATAGGCGAGTCGAGATCTTGTAGCCATAGGCCGGGTGGCACGGTAGGCTTACAGTTTGTTTCCCAATGCCACCCTGCGTCATGAGGTAAGTCAGATAAGGCAGCCGAGACCACTATTATGAGAGAGAGGGGTAGAGAGAGAGAGAGAGAGAGGCAGGGCGGGTGCTAGGCATTGGGAAGGAGGGAAAGCACCTCAGCAGCACAGGAGCAGTAGCCCTAGCCCAGATTGAGGAGGAGGAGGAGCCCCATCTGGACTGCCCCTGGCATGGGATGACATGTGCCACTGCACCATCACTCCTTGTCCAGGGGCAGCTCAGGGAATCCCAGCAGCAGAAAGTTTACCTCCAGGAACAGCAACTGCTCCACCAACTTGGCCCCCAGTCTCAGGCGATGCGGGGTGCAAATGTCTCCCGTGAGGTAGAAACCCTCTCGCTGGGGACGCTGGTTGGTGGGCAGGACAGGATACCCTTGGCCACTTTGGACAGGGCCGGCAACACGTTGGCCTTGCCGGCCCAATAGGCCAAGGGATCGCTGCTGGGATGAATGCATGGCTCCTCCTCCAGGTAGGTCTCCACTGCTGCTGAGGCACCATTAATGCTCCCTCTCATAGCTCTGGGTGGGCACCACCTGCCCCACTGCCCTCAGCCACGCTGCTTGCCCTTTTGTGCTGGGCCCCATGCTCCCCAGAGTGGAATGCACAGAGGAGGAGCTGCTGGCAATAGGGGTTCTGCTGCTGCTCATCCTGCTGCTGGTGCTGCTGCTACCACTAGGGCTGGGGGCAGGGATAGACTCAAATTGCTGGAAGGGGTCGCTGCTCCTGCTCCCACCATCCCCAGGGGCATCCTGCTGCATGGCCCGCTCTGCCTGCCAGACCTTCTGCACCAGTGCATCCTTCCGGAGGCCATAGACTGCTGTCTCATGTGCCATGCTGCCATTGATCCTGAGGTCCAGCATAGTTGCCAGGACATATTCCTCCCAGTGCAGGAGCTCATCAAAGCGCACACTCATCCCCACCTTTAGCTTCCACGCAAGATCAATCGCCTCATCTGACATCCTCCTGCCCTGAGGGCCACAATCCTGCCCCCTCCAACAGAATCTCATTCAGGCTGATGTGGAGACTATAGACCAATGAGGTCACCTGTCTGAGGGTGGCCGTGGAGCTGCTCAAGGTCTCCGTGATGGCCAGGAATGGGCTCAGGACAAAGACCGTGTGAGAGAGAATCTCCCATTTCTCCCTGTTGTACCCTGGAGGTGCCTCAATGTCTGTCTCCAGTTTCACCTGATGCAGGGCGGATTTCTGTTCAAGAAGCCACTAGAGCATCAGGAAGGTGGAATTCCACCTGGTGGAGACATCCTGGAGCAGTGTGTGCACTGGGGAGCCTTGCTCAGCCTGCTTCTCCCGGAGGCGCTTGCTGCCCTTCATGCTGCAGTTGAAGAAGCCCGCCAGCTTCCTCCCCTGCTTGACCAGGGAGCTAAGGGTGCCTGGCCTAATCCCCTTCTCCCTGTGCCCAGAGCGTCCGTCACCACAAGATGGAGGGTGTGTGTGGTGCAAGGGATGCTTGTGAAGCCCCCGTCATGGACTGCCTTTACTATATTGGCCACGTTGTCTGTGACCACACACCCCTTGGTGAAGCCTCGGCTGCCGTGACCCACTCCCTCACCATGGTGGCCAGGGCTGCCTCGAGGTTCCTCGAGGTATGAGAGCTGTCCATGACTTGTGCCTGAAGCAGGACTCACCTATACCCTGCTTCAGGTCCCCTCCTGCCACTGCCACATGCTGCCTCTGGGTCCTGCCACCAGTGTGCAGTCTCTGCCACATAGGAGTGCTGTGCATTTCTGGTGGATCACAGGTCGGTGGTGAAGTGGACCATGCCAGCCCCTGCCAGCAGCTCCCTCACCCGCTATTTCAAAGCTCTGTAGAGCTGTGGTACCACGGTCTGACTCAGGGTGGAGCGGGAAGGCAACTTAAAGTTGAGGGCCAGGAACCCAATCAGTCGCTGGAAGCCCTTGTCCTCCACAATTGAGAAGGGCTGGCCATCCAGGGCTATTATTTCTGCCAACAGGCGCTTGGCTTTCCCTTGGAAGCCAGTGCCACGGTGCCCTCTGACGATGGCCTTGACAGATCCCCCCACCCCATCTCCTCCATGGTGGAGTGATGGCGCTGCTGGGGAGGCTCCTGCTGCTGTTCTGCCCCCATACTGATCCTGCTGCTAGAGGCAGCAGCAGTAAGTGTAGGATGCTGGCCCGCTGAAGGAGCCGGGCGACTGGCCGCTGCAGTTGGGAACCCACTGGCATCCACTTCCCCTGACTTCCCGCTGAGCAACAGAGCACTGTGGCATGCCTTGAGGTGCCTCGCCATTGCAGTTGTGCTTAGGTTAGCGAGCACCTGCCCACGCTTCACCAGCTTATTACAGAATGTGCACTGCAACATCAAACGCGAATGGAGGGACAGGGGTGTGGTGCGGTGTAGCTATGATTTTTAAGGAGCGATGGTTAGTGCGGAGGTATCCAGTCCAACCCATATTGGATATAGAGGTTCTCCACCTTGTGTTTGATTTGGCAGGTGACAGCTTGGGAGTGCTGTTTGTCTACCATGCACCTGCCTGTGGAGCAGCCTCCCTGCATGCTCTAGTGGAGTTGGTGTCGGGGGTGCTGTTGAGGTCCTTGAAGACAATAGTCTTGGTGGACTTCAACATCCATGCTGACGCTGACTTTGGGGGAGCAGAGTGTGAGTTCATGGCCACCATGGACCTGTCTCAGAATCTGATTGGCCCAACACATTGTGGAGGGCATACCTTGGATCTTGTGTTTTGCACTGGCCTTGAGGCAGGTAATCCATTAGTGGGGGAGATATCAACCATACCTTTGTCATGGATGGACCTGACTGAAAGGCCTCGCTCCTGGCACATGTCTTCCCCCAGAAAGGTGCAGAACCAATTCAAATGGTTTGCCCCCGGAGGTTGATGGAACCAGAGCGATTCCAGAGGGCTCTGGTCAAGATACACTCTGATCTCAATGACCATCTCATTGATGACCTTATTGTATTATGGAATACTCTGATGACTGGGGCCATTGATCTGACAGCTCCTAGGTGTCCGCTACCCATGTGACAGCACCACAGGCCTCCTTGGTTTTCCGAGGAGCTACGGTTGCTGAAGTGAGAAGGGTGGCAATTAGAGCGACGGTGGCGTCGTTCTTGCACTGAAGCTGACAGATTGTGTCATAGAGCCCATTTACAGGTCTATACGTAGCTTTACTACCCTCATAGCATCTGCAAAATCCTGTCCAGTGGAGCTTTTCTGGGTGTTGTGGGGGCTAGTCATTCCAGCCTCCCTTCATCTGGGCGTGGAGTCATCTAAGGCCCATTGTGACATGTTTGTGGATTATTTTGTGGAGAAAATCACTCGTATTCACGAGGACTTCGACGCTGCAATTGATATACATGAGGACCTGGAGGTTATGAAAGCCCCGTCTTGTCCAATTGTATGGGATCAATTTCAGTCGGTGACACCCGCTGATGTGGTTGATGTTCTTCAGGCAGTTAGGGCCACCTCTTCTGAGTTAGATCCGTTCCCGTCTTGGCTAACTAAATCTTGCCGGGAGACAATGGGTCCGTTGCTGGCTTGGGTGGTCAATACCTCCCTTTGGGTGGGCAGACTGCCAGGCTGTCTCAAGGAGGTGGTGGTGTGGGCTCTGATCAAGAATCCATCATTTGACACCGACTCCCCTGCCAGCTATGGGCCTGTCTGCAATCTTCCCTTTTAGGGAAGGTTATCGAATGGGCTGTGGCAAAGCAGCTGCTGGGGCATCTTGATTGTGTCAATTTTCTTTATTCCTTTCAGTCAGGATTTTGACCGGGTCATGGCACTGAGACTGTGCTTGTGGCTTTGGTGGATGATCTGTACCAGGAACGGGAATGGAGTCATTCGACCTTGTTGATCCTATTAGATCTATCAGCTGCATTTGATACCCTTGACCACTAGATGTTGGTGATGCACCTGCGGGACTGTGCAGGGGTGTGTGGGACTGTTCTTGAATGGTTCCACTCATTCCTGACTGAAAGAACTCAGCGAGTGGTGCTTCGGGAATATTTTTCATCATACCGGGACCTCTTGTGTGAAGTCCCGCAGGGATCTGTTTTGTCCCCTCTCCTGTTCAACGTGTACATGCAGCCACTCGGTGAGGTGATCAGGAGGTTTGGCGTGCGGTGTCATCAATATGCTGATGACACCAAGCTATACCTCTCTTTTTCAACAGACCCAGGCCCGGCAGTCTCGGTGCTTACCTGGTGTCTGATGGCTGTGGGGGACTGGATGAGGGCAAACCGACTGAGACTGAATCGTGAAAAGACAGAGGTGATAGAGATGGCAGCCCTCATCATTGATGAGGTCCGTCCTCTGTTGGTTTCCCAGGTTCGAAGTCTGGGGGTGATCCTTGATGTGCAGCTCTACCTGGATATCCAGGTGGAGACTGTGGCGAAGAGTGCTTTTTGACCACTACACCTGGTGCTACAGCTTTGTCCGTATGTCTCACACTCTGACCTGGCCACCATCATCAGGTGTCTTTATTTATTTATTTATTTATTTATTTTTGTTTCTATTTCTTATCTGCCCCCTCATGCCCATGGCATCCCGCGGCGGCTAACAGCATAAAAACAACAATTTAAAACAACAATAAAACAAAAACCCACCTAACCCCCCCCCCCAACCTATTAACCCAATCCCCCCTCCCCTCTACCGAAGGCCTTGGAGAACAGCCAGGTTTTTCACGCCCGACAGAAGGCCAACAAATTTGGGGCCAGATGGACTACCTCCGGGGGAGGGTTCCATAGTCATGGCCCAGCCACCGAGAAAGCCCTCTCCACAGGGGACCTCCAGGAAGGTGCCCCTGGCAGACCGAAGGGGTCGCTCTGGGGCATGGAAGGTGAGGTGGTCCCTGAGATATGAAGGGCCAAGACCATATAGGGCTTTATAGGCCAAGACAAGCACCTTGAATCTGGCTCGGTATGCTATAGGCAGCCAGTGCAGCATGCGGAGCATGGGAGTGATGTGCTCCCATCAGTCCGTCCCAATCAGGAGATGAGCCACTGCATTCTGCACCAGCTGCAGCCTCCGAACCAGCATCAAGGGAAGCCCCACATTGAGTACGTTGCAGTAGTCCAGCCTTGAGGTGATGAAGGCATGGATGAGGGCGGCCAGGTTGGGTCTGGAAATATATGGACACAGCCTCCGCACCAGATACAGCTGGCGGAAGGCAGCCTTAGCCACCAACTCCAGCTGTCGATATAGGTGCAGGTCTGAATCCAGCAGTACTCCCAGACTCTGAACCTGCTGGGCTAAGGGAAGGCAGACCCTCTCTTTGAGAGGATCTGACACCTCCCTCACCCGCCCCACCGCCATTTAGGGATGTGCGAATGCGGTTCGGAGTTTGGACCGAATTCGAATAGTTTGGTTGACCGAACCGAACTTTCAAACCGACCTTGAATTTGACCGAACTGTTTGGTCAAATCTGAACCAGTTTGGAAGGCCAAAGAACCTGGTTTTTAATGTATGAACTCAGTTTGGAAGTTCGGAATTTGACCGAACTCGAATAGTTCGGTCAACTGAACCGAACTTTTGAACCAAACTCGATTTTCGAACTGAACCGAACCAAATTTCCGAACTCAGTTCTGTTTGCACATCCCTACAACCATCACATCAGTCTTATAGGGATTGAGTTCCAGTCTGCTCTGCAGTAACCAATCTGCCACATTGGGACAGTACTGAAATGGCAGGGACTGGGTCAGTTGAAAAGGAAAGGTAAAGCTGGATGTCATCAGCACATTGGTGGCAACGCACACCAAACCCTCTCACGATGTCCCCCAAGGGCTGCATATATACATTAACCAATAATAGTGACATAATAGAACCTTTTGGAATGCCACAATCCAGGGACCAGGGGCTGGAAGATTCATTCCCCAGGACAACCCAGTGGCTTCTCCCTAAGAGGAATGATCGGAACCATCCAAGGACAGTTCCGTCCAGACCCCCCAGGACTCACAATCGTCTCAACAGCAGCCCATGGTCCATCATGTCAAAGGGTACCTGACTTGTAGTCCCCCAGGTATCCCTAGGATCCCGGGTGGCGACGACGGAGAGGGCATTCTCAGTGGCCACACCTCGGCTCTGGAACTTCCTCCTAATGGAGGCCTCTCTGTCCCCAGACCTTCCCCTCTTTCTGCCTTCTGTTTTTGGCATTTTAATATTTTAAATGTTTGTAGTATTTTAAAAGGATTTTATATTTTTCGACTGTTTGTGTTGTTCGCCACCCTGAGCTACCCGTGTGCAGGAGTATGCGGGATATAATTAAATACCTGTAATAAATAAATAATAAATAAATAAACTTTTGGGGAGTCAATTTACATTTCACCTGGTATTTTCTGTGATCTAGCCCTTTCACACATTCAAAAATAAGGCGGGGGGCAGTGTTTTCCCCGTACCTAGCATCTCTTGTGAATGCAGCTCCTGACTCAGTCACAGGCTTCCTCTGGGAACAGGTCAATTGGCTTTATCGAAAGCTTCGGGCCACCATCTGTAAAATGGAGGTGATATTTCTATTCCTTTCCTTATAAGGATGCTGAGATATGTTAGTTTGGGGACATTTCCAAACAAGAAATGGAATGGGGGGGGGGGGGTGCGACTGCCAAGCACCCATGTAGGTGAAATGTGTGCCAATTGATTCAAATGGGCAGCTCCCAGCATGGCTACCATGGCCAGCATGGTGTAGTGGATAAAGTGCTGGACTTGGACATGGGAAGCCAGTTTTTGAATACCACCTTTGCCATAAACACACTGGGTGGCCTTGGGAAAGTCACAACCTCTCAGTCTAAAGAGCCAGTTTGGTGTAGTGGACAAAGTACTGGACCTGGACCTGGGAAGCCACTGTTGAATTCCTGCCCTAGCCATGAACTCACTGGATAGCCTTGGACAAGTCACAACCTCTCGGCCTCAGTTCCCCAGCTATAAAATGGGAATATACGTGTGTCTGTCTGGTCCCTGCCTTCCCCGCACCGTTGTCGATCTTAGAGTGTAAGCCCAGTGGATAGGGATCTGTGACTGTAAGGCGTTGTGTATGTCTAATGGTGGTGTAGAAATATAAGTAGGAGTAACTAGCATTGGCCATGATAGCTGGTCCAGAATGGCTCAATGCATGGCCATGAGCGGGTGCTCCATGGCTCATAGGAGTGGGCAGCTGGCCACTTCACCTTCAATGGGTGGTTAAAGTCTCAAAGCAAATTTAAAAAACAAACAAAAACCCCACCATTTACTTCACTCCAAAATTTTACCTCCAGTGCACTTCTCCGTACTCCTGAAGAGTAATACTAGTCACTTCCTCTAACAGATGCATATTACAGACCTTCATTTTTTAAACACCTGGGTAATTTCCCCACCAAATGATAGTGGTATTATAGGATCATAATGTTACCAGTTCCCAAACACAATGGCAAACAGAAATGACTGTCAGATTATTACAGAGAGATCAAACAAGAAAAGGTATGTCTTATGGGGAAAGGAACAGAAAACCTATACCAATCCAAATAAACAACAACAATGGAATGAGCCCATTCCCTTTGAACTAAATCCCCTTGGGCAGGTTCAGATTAGAGACCAAATTATCTAAGAGATTCTATGAAAGATGGCAGTAAGGAAAGAGAAAAGTAAAATCATTATTCATTTCCTCCTGTTGCTCCTACATCAAAGCATTGTTTTCATAAATTTGTGTGGGAGGTAGGGAAAACACACACAATTAACTTTATTTGTATTTTTTTCTTATAAAGGACTTAGCAGTTAAAAGCCAGCCCCTTGAATGTGCACATTTATTCCCCAAGCAATAGGGGGGGAAAGGATGTTTGGTTAACAAAAATATTTTTTTTTAAATCTACAAGCCTGATGGACATTTGCTAATTAATGTATCTACACAAAAACTCACTGGAAAGTGAGCAGGCTGCATTGCATTAATTGGTAATTTATGTGCTTATTTCTCTGCTCTCTGGAAGGTTACTTAGAGTACATATCTAGATGGCTTAGTAATAATTTGTTGTTGAGGGCAATTTCTACATTTGGAAGGACCTTTCTTGGTTTGAAGAACAGAGTGTCTATTCATCTGACTTGCATGGGTAGTATAACAGATTGCATTTGCCATTGCTTTCAATGGGATTACTTATACAAACACTGTAAACAGCATTTGACCAACATTATTTGCAAATCTAAATTATTTTAATCATGAAGACTAAAGGTCAGAAGAGACAAGTGATGTTAAGGTCAGAAGAGACTAGTGATATCATTTAGTCTGACCTGTACAGCACAGGCCAATTAACTTTCCTCCCAATATTACTACTATATGAATGTGTTTATTTATTCACATTTTTATCTACCCTTCCTTTTAAGGCCCAGGTCAGGTTACAATATACAAAAGCGTATCAAATATACACAGAATAAAGCACATAAAATTCCCTAGCCTCTAGTATATTACAATACACATATACAACTAAGTAAAAATGTGTGAAATTCCCTAACCCATAACTTCCCAAAGACTACCCCTGCCTGCCAGATACTTGGCCAAACAGCATTTGGTCTTACATTGCCTCTGGAAGACATACAGACTCAGGATTAGATGAACCGCCAAGGGAAGGGAACCACCAAATGTTATTTGGCAAAAGACTAGATTCTAGTAGGATGTCTAACCTTAATTTGATGACTGCCAGGAATGGGGCAATTCACCCTCTCTCCCTTGACATTGTTTTAATGGCAAATCACCTTTACTATTAGCAATTTGGGCCTTGTTTCGTTTGTTTTTGTTATACTTTAAGAACAAAAGAATTGCCATACTGGGTCAAACCAATGGTCCATCCAGCATAGCATCCTTACTTTTGCAATGCCCAATTTTGATTGCTTCAGAGACACATGCAACAGGTCAGCATGGATGGGAAATAATGATCCATTTCCTGCCATTCATTCCACACCCCTGACACTCAGCAGTCTCATCCCCCTACCAACTTGACTAATAAGAGAGGAATCTTTAGGAACAAGGCAGAGAGGAGTGGGAGAGGTATACCTACTGAAGCTGCTGACCATGTAGTAGTGTGTACCACACATCAAGCTGACCATGAATGGTGGTTATTTTCTAACGACTAATTCATTTGATATAGTTGGGCTCTATTTCTGTTTTACTCCAGAAGCATTCACACAAATAGAGTGCTAAACAGAAGTAAGAAGAGGAAGAACAGAAGCATGTACTCCTGAAAAATCAGGACTCCTCTCTTTTGGTTGTATTTTGAAGTAACTGTTCATGTGAAAACATATCTGCATGAGACTAGTGGCTATGGTGGCATGATCATTACGTCTCAGCTATGGGAGAAATGGATGCAGTGCTACTACAGTTTACACCGTTAATATGGACAGTAGTGAAGGGTCATTCATCAGAATGTGGCTGGTGACTAGCTTTGTTGCTACAGCCCACATGATATCTGCAAAAATAAAGAGCTTACTGGAACCAATTGAGGAGCCTGAAACAGACGAAGTCTTGGCAGAGTCTCATTCACTAGCTTAAAGATGGGTACCATATTATGGTCAATGGCTTTGTTCAAACAAAGAGAGAATAAGAGGTTGTTAATTAGAAGGAACAGCTTTGGGACTTTAATCCCTACATCTGTTTAGATGAACACAACTGCTGATTAACAGTAGGCCTGAAATGAACAATTTCCATGGAAACAGGTTATTCACCTCCATTCTTGTAATGAGGTAACAAGTTAACAGCTGTTTTGCCATGTTTCGCTGTTTTTCAGTAGTTCGCTAGTTTGGCAAATGGTTTGGTAAATTGCAATTGTTCGGTAAATCGAATACCCCAATAAGAGGGGACTCTCGCTGTCCTATCCCTAATGCAAAATGAATGGAGGGGGACTAATGCTATGGTTTATTTAGTACAGGTTAACAGACATAAAATTGACATAAAGTGCTGTAACGTGTCATAAAACGACGTAATGTGGTGGAAAAACCTAGAAAATGGCAAAATTTGACCAAAATACCAGAAATTGATAAAAATGATGAAAATTGATGGAAATACCAGAAAATTGCAGGTGCTTTTCTCTCAATGGAAGAAGCACGGAATCAAAGACTGGTGACGAAATACTCCTAAACAGTTGCAAGTGCTCCCAAAGGTAAGAGTTTCCCAATGGTAAGTGATCATTTGCTCTCACCTCAACTCTACTTAACAGCCCCCATCGGTCAATTCTCAAGCACGAATGATGGCCTTATATTAGTAAGTATTCTCAGGATCAGACCACAAGATGTCACTTCAGAATTATTTTCTTCACCAAAGTGCAGCTTTTTATTAGTTAGTGTCAAAGTCCCATAATCCTATACACAAGCGATCTTACTCATGTCAGGCTTTGTAGCCTTTGGGTAGGCATGTCTTCTCCTGAGGTCTCACTTCTTCTGCAATATGGCTGTGGTCAGATTCCTTAGCCTTTAGGTGGGCAAAGCATTTCCTAAACTCCCACTACCTGCTTTACAAACTAAACCCTCCAGAGGGCTTTTTCTTCAGCATTTGGGAAAGTGCACTCTGAAAGTCTCCAATTGGAGGTTGGGCTCTGTGGACAGTCTGCTGCAGATTACCTTGACTCCTAAACTTGCAGCTCCTTTATCCTGTCAAATGGTGTGGTTACAGAAATCAACCAGCTCCCCCAAAAAGACAGGAACCCCAGAGATGTGCACAGAATTATTTTTTATTTTGTTATTTCTTTCATTTTTATTATTAAAATGTTATTTTGTGTGCATATTTTTGTAATTGTCTTTTGTTTTCATGTTTATTTTCATTTTTGTTTTAGATTTATTTCAATGGGAAATACATTTATGGCTCTAACTTCTTTCACTTCCATCTAATTTGGATGGAATTAAGTTAGGTTTTACCCATCACCTACGGGATCATACATGCCTAATTTCAGAGAGATTGTATGAAGGGTTCCTATTTTATCAGTGATTTAAATTTTATGATATTAACAAAAGTTGTGTGCCCATTTTTGGCTGGACCATATTTATATTCCATCCAATTTGATCGAGATTTCAACAGATTGTACCTTTCACCTAAGATACTTTTCCTTCCAAATTTCAGAAAGATTGGTTACATTTTCTCGATTTTACAAGCCTGCTTCCAGTCCTTCCCTAACAAATGATAAAGCCTGATGTTGTTACCGTTATTATCTTGTTTCATTTTCATTATTGAATAATGAAACAAAAGACGGCTCATTTGTTTTCACTATTCTAATAATGAAAACCAAAGGCACATCCCTAGAACCCACCAAACTCTGGTTCTTTCCTGAGGGATCACATCAACAGTCAGACACATCTAGGGATGGGCGAATAGATCGCGGTTCGGATTCGGCCGTTCTGTTCAGCCGTTCAGTTCTGCCATTCTGTTCAGCCATTTGGCCATTTGGGAAATGTTATGGGTGGTTTTTTTGTTTTTTATATGGTTTGGGTTTTTTTTATTGGGTTTTATATGGTTTTCTTTTGTTTTTTATTTGTTTTTTTTGTTTTTATATGGTTGTTTTTTTTTTTTTTTAAATCTAATATTATATCTATCTATCTACACTAAATCTAACTGCTATTAACTATTCTAAATGCTATGAACTAAATAGATTATCTAATAAGTACACAGGCCTACTCCTACAAACACTAAAACTAAATCACTAACACTGTCTCTATCACTAAGCTAGCTCCTACAACTACTATCCCTAACCTATCTATCTATCTATCTATCTATCTATCTATCTATCTATCTATCTCTATCTCTCTCTATATGGGATGGGGGGGTGGAATCACAAACACAAGGTTTCAGTTTAAGGTTTCAGTTTCATTTCAGTACAAAACTGAAATGAAACTTAAAGCAATCTAATAATCCTACTCAACGTCTGCTGTTCAGGAACAGTAACTAGCTCAGAAGGTGTTGGGAAGGGGGGAGGCAGATAGTTTAATTTCTTGCAAACCTCTCCACCCCTGGTGCCTGGAAGTCTGCTCCTCAGTGACTAGTACTACCCCGTCCTGTCACCTTACAGTGAACCTTTTTTTGCCACCTGAAGTCACCCGAACACGATCCGAACTGACCGAACTGTTTGGCCATTTCACCATTCGGTGTTCGGTATGTTTGGTATGTTCGGGTTCGGATTCGCATTTGGTCATCCAAACAGGCCGAGTTTGAGCTGAACTCTGAACTTCCAAACCTCGTTCACCCATCCCTAGACACATCTGACAAGAGTCTGATGGCACATTTAAAACTCATAAAAGGAAATGCTTTAGCATGCTCTTAATACCCCTCCTCTGCCCCTACTACAAGTCTCTTGCTTTGGCATAACTTCCATATGGATGATTTAGCACTGATCATCAGGGCAAGTTCCAGGTTTGATGGCTGGACTCACTGGGTGAGTCACTCACTTCCCCACTCGGGGAAAGGAAGAACTGCTTTGGTGGAGAGGCAGAGTACAAATTGTGGAAATAAATAAATAAATCCGACAGCTTTAGCAGGATTGACCGACCCTTGGCCCAATTCATGGCAATCATCGTCGACCAAAGCCACAAGTGCAGTCTCAGTGCTGAAACCCAGACGAAAACTAGGATCCAGGGATCCAGAAAACGGACATGATCCAGATGCCCCTGAAGCTGGTGGGACACCACCAGCTCAATAACCTTCTCTTTTTAGGCTGGCTGATAGCTGGCAAGGGAATCAATGTCAAGCAATGGTTTCTTAAGCAGAAATCATTGAGCATCCTTGGGTATTTTCAGACGTTACAAGATCACACTCAACCACAGTCAATACCCTGTGGTGGGGAATGGTCCCATAATGTCTGTTGGGGAACCAGAAGTTCCCCCCCAGATGTTCGCCATGCTCAATCCCCACCAGGAATCACATTCACCACGCAATCGGCTGAATCCGCAGGGCCTGCGCTGATTGTGTGGTGAAGGAGATTCCCGGTGGGGATGAAGGGGCCCATCACGTCTGGATGGGGATCACGGCCCAGAATTTCAAGCCCAGAATTTCGGGCGGGTGCTGTGGCCGCATTGGCCGCGGTGCCCGGCCATCTCCCCAGAGGGCAGGTGGCGAGGGAGCTTGGAGGGGGTGGGGCCGTGCGGCCGCACGTTGTGCCGTGCGACCCCGCCCCCTCCCCGATTCACCGCCGGGATCCCCCGGCACATCTGTTGGCCATGCTGGAGTCATCCCGGCGGGGAATTTGAAGATTGTTTCCGTGACGGGGCGAATGCCGTCCCATCACGTCTGAAAACACCCCTTGATGAGGACTGGCACTATGCCCTCCCTAAAGGAGGCATTGACCACCGCAGCCAGCAAGCATCAGTCCCAATGTCTCCCAGCTGACCCTAACCAGTCAGGATTGGTATGGGTCTAGTTAAGAACAGGTGGCTCTAACTGTCCCAAGGAAAAGAGATCCCTGGCCCCGCCTCCCTCTCCCTCTGCCACAGGGGAGGAGCAATGGTAACTGCAGGGATTCAGGGGTTCTGCCATCAAAGTCACTCCACTAAAATGACTCCACTAATCTGAATAAGAAATTTCCCAAACTACACTTATCTAGAGGGTAATCAGTAAATCCTTGTGTGAGACTTGGGGGATGTGCGAGATCAACAAACAACTTTAGGAATCTGTTAAATCTGTAATGCTCTTTGCTCTGCTCTTGTCAGACTCCAAATCGCAAGCCATGCATGTCAGATTAAGAACTTTGTTTCTTGTGAGCTGGTTTGACATGACATTCTCTACACATCAGTGAGATTTTACCGAGCAAATTACAGGCTAATCAGGGCTGTTGGAAGCAGTGAAAGCATCTCTCAGTATGTCTGGAAAGACAAGCTCACAGTAGGAGCCTGGGAAACACTTGCAGAGAAGTGTAAAACTAGGTGTAATCCATGTAGGATACTGATTTCTAGGGGTATGCAGAAGGCACATCATTCATTTTCATTTTTGTTTGCAAAATCCCCTTCATTTTCAGGGGGTTTCATAAATTACCAGTTCATTTTTGTTTTATTTTGTTAAAAACATTTGTTAAAAAATAAATCACTGCTCATGTAAAAATAGACTGCCAGGGCCATTGTACGCATGAGTGGCCCTTCTCCAAAAGAATGCCAGCAGTGCTGGCACCCTTTTGGAAAAGAAAGGCCTCGGTGGCCATTTTGTGCATGTGTAGTGATTTTTTATTATTATTACTTTGAATAAAATTAAAAATATGAGAACAAATGAAATCAAATATTTGCTTAGTCATTCATTTTCATTACCTTAGTTATGAAATCGAAAGGGGGCCATTCGTAACTAATTAAAACAATGCGAATTGCACACCCCTAGAAACTCTGGGATTTAGCAAGAAAGGGAGACTGGTCTAGGGGTAAGGCCTCTGTGAGTCAGAAGACTGGAATTCTCTGCTCTATCACTGATTTCTTCTATGACCTTAGGAAGCAACTTGAACCACACTCCAAGCCAGGGGCATAGCTACCATGCAGCGAGGAGGCTCAGTTGAGTCCAGGCTCTGCATTTTTGGGGGGGCGGGGGGAGGGGTTGGGTTGCAAATGGCCTGAGAATTGCTAGGAAACTTTCAGACTGGATGATGGGAAGAAGGAGTGGAGCCAACACTCTACACCCACACACACTGATTTTTTTTAGTGGTACTCTCGCTTCTTGAAACCAGCTCCACCAAGAAAGAAGTCTGAAAAGTGGGCAGAGGTGGCATGCTGTCTGAACCCACTCTTAAAATTTCCTTCATAGTTCGGCTGCTGCCACTCAACGCAGGTGATGGGGGAGAGCTGTTGGGAACTAGGACAGCACTGCCTTCAGGGGTAAACCTTACCTCCATCCCAAAGATCCTCCCTTTCCCCCCCTGGAAACCCCACCCCTTGCCCTTAGGGGGGGGTCTAGAACTAGAATTGAAATGAATAGTGCTGTCACCCGGGTTGGGGTCCCTCTTTCTCTTTTGGAAGTTCCCCAATCTCCCACTGAACCAGCCACAACCCAGTTGCCTGTGCCCGTGTGGGCTCCCACGTGATCAGAAAACCTTCACTGCAATCAGGGAGATTTCAGAAGTCTGCACCTCCCAGAAATGCCTCCCCTTGAGCTCCGAGCCCAGTCGTAACTCAGAAAACGTTCTCTGGCCACCTGTAGCTTGGAAGACTTCACAGCGGGGTTATCTTATGTGAAAAAGGTTCGTCTAGGCTCTCACCTAGATAGAGTTATCCCAAGTGAATTCCCCAAGGCCAAATAAACACACAAGCATGCAAGCCTTATTTATAAAACATATATTGAGTACACACAAGTACAAGGCTGTTGATCAGATAGTGCAAGTGAATAAATCAAACATAAAGTGCACGCATTCTAAGAGATACTGAGATTCCTAACTGTCCCCTTACCCTATGGTTCAGTTCAAGTTCATCAGCGTATCTCGTGGCTTTGATGTCCAAGCCGGGCCAAAGTCTTTTAGAGAATATGAAAGTTTTTAGTTCATGTTTGTAACAGCTATTCTGCTGAGCTGTTCTCTCCTTCATGTCCAAGATGGAAGTGTCCTTCAAGTCTATAGAGATCCTGTCACTTCTTCTCCCCTTCGCAGGGGCTTCGGTGACTTCATGTGTTCTGCTGCCATTGTCATTGTAACAAGGTGGTAGAGCAGACCTGGCTGCTGCTTGGCAATAAACTGCCCACTTGTTATAACAAAGGGAATCTCTTCCCCGACTCTGGCAACTGGTTTCAGTATATTGCTCCACCTGAGCTTACAATCTGTTAACCCTTTATATTACATTACACATATCCCCGAAATGTGTGTCATCTCCCCCCAAATGGGGAGTCATGCGTGTCATCTCCCCCATGAGAAGTGCTTCCGGGTATTCGGGCTGAATTTCAAAGTTCCTGAAGTTCCGGGCCAGGTACCCAGCAGCACTTCGGCGTTGCTGGTGAAGATTTGGGGCTTCGCCAGTAAAGCGTCAGCTGTCGAAAATCCCCAGAAACTTTGGAACAGCAGAACTTCAGAAATTCTGAAATTTTCAGCGCTAGGTTGGTGACTCAGCGCATGTTGCCATGTGCAGCAGCTGCAGCTTTAATTACCTAGCCAATCAAGGTGTGCAGAATGTGCACAAAACACATCCAACACCCCATCACCCCCCCCCCATTTCCTACCCAATCAGGGGGCACAACAACACATGCAACCCAGACGTATAGTTAGGATATCATATAGTTATAGTGTAGGAATATAAATTATGTAATTGTATATCGTTATAGGAGTAGGGTATTATATAATTAGGGTTTAGTTAGTGGTCAGCATGTCAAAGGAGCAGGCCAGGGCAGTGGAGGACTCTTCTGACTGAGGCGGAGGTCCAGGTGGTGGAGGAGGCAACGTCAGGGCCTGGACATGTCAGGCCCCGGTGGTGGCACCAGCAGGCATGGAGGTCTGCAGTGTAGGACCACTTCTCCCAGCCACAGGGAATGCCCCACACTGCTGTTCTATGCTTCCACTACAAAAGTGAGGTGTAGGATGGGAGAGAGAGTAGCACCTCCGCCCTTCTCAGCCACCTTTCCTGGGCCAATGGGATAGTGCTGGAAAGGGCAAGAGAGTGGACAGGTAACAGGCAGCAAGGCAAGAGAGGGGGGCAAGCTGCTCCTGACAGGAAGAGGAGTTCCTCATCCTTGTCAGCAGCAGAGGTGGAGGAGGTTGACCCTGTGCAGGCTGAGGAGGAGTTGGCCATGCAGCTCTGGGGGCAGGGGCAACTCCTTCTCAGCCTGCACAGGGCTGAACTCCTACACCTCTGCTGATGACAAGGCTCATTGTCAGGCAGAGAACATGGCCTACTGTATCTACATGAGGCAGACATGGCAGGCCAACATCACTTTCCGGCAGGCCCTGACGGAGCATGCCAGCGAGGTAGCCCAGTGGCTGGATGCCACTCGGGCTCCTGGCATGCAGTTGTACCCACAGACAGACCTGCCACCACTAGCGGCACTGCCACCCATGATTCTCCTCTATTCCAGGATTCCCCAAGGGATACCTGCCCCTGACCCTGCTGGGGACCCTGGTGATGAATCTTCTGATGCTCCTGCTGTGGTGGATGTCAGTGCCTCCTCCCCTTCCTCTATGAATACATCTGAGACTGGCATCCAGATGAATTGATGATTACAGGGATGATGAAGATTCCTCCTTGGCTTGTCTCCTCTAACTTCGGGTGAGGTTAGGTTAGGTAGGTAGTTCTTAGTATTACTTTAGTAAAGGTAACATTAGTCAGCTAGAATTAGATAGCTAGGTAGTTGTAGTTTAGGTGTTTGTTATAGTTGGGTAGGATAATTTAAAAACAACAACAACAACAACAACAAAACACCCTCCCCTCGTGGATTGGTACCTCGTCGTGGTTGTGGGAGCTTATTCTTTCTGTCCTGTACAGTCCCCAAAAACTCTTCATGGCATCATCATTAACAGAGGGACAAACAAATCCAGTCCTAACTGGGTAACCCCTGTCCCCCCACCCCAGCCCAGACTAGAAGGTCCATTGGCATTAGTCACTCTGACGCAGCCATACAATGCACATTGTGTCATTTCATACGCCACATGCAGCAGCAGACAGTGCCCCACTCTGGGCAGGAACATTTTGTGATCTGATGAGAGATATGCTGCTTACAATTCCTCCCTCCTCTGAAATGGGACACTCATCCAGAAGCAGCATGCAGCAGAGAAATGCACACATTTAAGGACTACTATCTATTGCCATGCCAGGCAGGGGCAGTGTGTGATCTTACATATGCTATTCACTTACTCCTCCCTCTTCTATCAGTCATCATGTGGCACCATGCAGCTTGCAATGACATTTTGGGCAGGCATGGGCAGTGTGTGCTCTCTTGGATATGGTACCCATTTATTCCTCCCCCCCTCTATCAGTCACCTCATCATGAGCCACCAGGCTAGGAGCAGTCAACCATGATTGAATCGCCGAATTCAGCTTGCAATGCCACTCTGGGCAGGCAGGGGCAGTGGGTGATCTCTCGGATATAGTACCTAGTATTTATTCCTCCCCCCTCTATCAGTCACCTCACCATGGGGCACCAGGTTAGGAGCAGACAGTCAAGACTGAATTGCTGAAAGACCAATATAAGAGCCAGGCAGATAGAGTCCTCTTTCTCATCATGGCGTTGCTTTCTGACTGCCAAGTCAAGCTAACCCAACCAAGGAGCAGTAGCCAGCAAGCAACGTGGCCACTGGAACAAGATTTTATTTTTTTAAAGCATGGCATGCAAACCCCCCATGCTCCCAGCATCTGGAAGCAGGTAGAGAAACCATCAACAGCACAGAGTGCCAATGCAGATCCTTCCCACCAAAAGCCAGAAAGCCCAGCAGACAGCATGTTTGTCACACCTCACCCCGCCCCCCCCCCTCAAGGCACCCTCTTCACATGGAGGATTGGATGGTGTGGCACTGAGAGACCAGATATAGGAGCCAGACAAAGAGAGCCCTCTGGTTCATCATGGTGCTGCTGTCTGACTGCCAAGCAAACCAAGCAGCAGTACCAGCAAGTAATGTGCCCCCTGGAACACAATTATTTAAAAACAAAACATGGCATGCAAACCTCCATGCCACAGCATTGGCCCTATGCACAGGAGAGCCAGGCCAAACCATGCCATGCTATGCCAGGAACACCCTCCCCTAGCTCAGCCCAGCCAATTACTCACAGTTGTGTAGCATCATACAGCCAAATTCACCAGAGAATAGAAAATGGCTCTGTGTGTGTGTCTGTGTGTGCGTGTGTGTGTGTTTGTGTGTGTGTGTGTGAGAGAGAGAGAGAGAAAGAGTTGAGTTTTTTTGGCACTTATCTTTCTATTGGCTGCAGCTTGTACCAATCAAAACTAGCCATCTGACTTGGCTAGCCAATCGATTAAAAATCTGCCTTACCCCATGACTCAACTGTCCCCTTCCATTCCCCCCACTACCAAAAATGGCACTGTTTACAGAAACTTGTCAGAGCTTCTCCAGCCAGGCCCAGGCATGCAGGGGCTTCTGAAGGGTTCTGGAGTTTCCCAAGGAATGGCTGCGCTCCATGGAACTTCTGAAACCGCCATTTCTGGGTTGAAGATCCCAAACTTCGGCGACTTCTGAAGATTTCTGAAAACTTCATTTCAGCACTATCTAGAATGGAATTAGGTAGCTGATTTGCTACCTGAAGGTAATATATAGAGATATGCACTAGAGGCCCATGTCATTTTTGTTTTCATTTTTAGTTTTTGTTATTTAAATCTGTCATTTTTGTTTTCATAAATATCAAATTGTCGTTTTCATTTTTGCTTTTTTTCATTTTCCATTAGTTTAAATGCAAAACACATTTTCAGCTGTAACATTTTTGTTTTTCATTATATTTGTCGGAACCTTGGAAGGATTGTACCACCAATGAAAGGTATTAGATGTGCCAAATTCCAAAAAGATTGGGTGAACGAACCCAATTGTATAAGCAGTTGAATTATATTATTTTGCAAACATCTACATATACATTCTTAGCTGTAATTTCTTTGTCTCACATTCAATGTAGCTGTATCTTGGCAACATTACATCCCTTCCAATATATACTATCTCTGCCAAATTTCAGAAGACTTGGATAAAGGGTCCTGGTGGTATAAGCAATTAACTTATAAATGTATGTCTGACTATAACATCTTTGTAATCCAATCAGTGTACATGAAATTTGGAAGAGCTATATATCTTACTTTTATTATCATCTCTGAAAAATATCAGAGTTGTGATAAATTTTACCATTTTAAATGCCTGCAAAGCTTATGCAGAGAAGGAGCCTATGCCAGGGATTCTCTTACATGTCACTGTGGTATAAGATCAGTTTGTGATGCCAATTGGCCAGTAGAAATGTAAAACAAATATCCTCATTCTGTGCTGTGACTATCCAAACATCTCTCCCCCACTTGTTACTGGTAAGTCAGAAACATCTGTTAGGAAAGAGCCAATAGAGATTCTCTTATGTCCTCTGTCACAGTGCTGCAGGATGTGATTGTGATGATAATTGGCCAGCCTGGGTGTGTAAACTATGTATCCAGATTGCTGGGATTCTATCCCCAAAGTCCTAGTTATGTCCCTTCTATGCCCGCCTCAAAGCCACTACCGATTGGTCCCATAAAGCTGGAAGCATGCAGTAATTGGCCGGTGAATGTGTCTGTCAGTCTTTTGGTTTGTGTCACATCATCCCTCCTACATCCTCCCTCCCCCTGCCATGCCAGGTGCCTGCCTCTGACTGGCACTGCATGTGCTGCTATTTATCTGAATAATGGTCTTTTAGGGGACAACTTCATTTGCTTATAAAATTGGGTCCATTTATCAAATTGTCCTTTAGTTTGGCATAGATGACAGGGAAGGTATATGATACATTCCTGCCAAATGTCCTGTTTGCAGGATGGAATATAAAGATGTTACAACTGGAAATGTATATTAAATTTAATGCATTATACCATCAAGACCCTTTACACAATCTTTCTCAAAAATGCAAGAAGTGTTATGTTTGTGCAGGGACATAATAGTCACAGGTTGCATGAAAATTGGATGGAAGATAAAGAAGTTGTAGCCATGAATGTGTATGGAGTTTTTCTTTCACAGCATTTAATTGCTTCTAAAACAAGTTCCCTTTATCTAATCATTTTGAAAATTGGTACACATAGTGCCCTCCATTGGGAGTACAACCTCCCCATGTTTCATCAGAATTTCATAAGAAACAAAAGGTTGTTATTCTACTCTGTATTGCCCCGTATTTTTCAACTCCTCTTCTGGGTAGTGTTTTTTTTTGGGGGGGGGCGGTCATCTCACACAATGTGTCACAATCTGTATTCGAGATTATGTTCATTATATTGGTCAGGAGTCTTGTAATTTTTTGGGAGGTGATTGAAGTTTATTGGGTAGTCCAGACGTCTGGGTTGTGTGTCATCGGGTTGGAAGGTAGTCAATTAAGCTGGGGGTGCACTGGGCGGTGGAAGCTGAAGTCCAAAGTTTTCTATCTTCTAACACTGAAGTGGTGCTTACTGGGTCACAGTCAGTGAGGGGCAAATAAGTAGTGGGTTAGAGTAGGTGCGGATCTGAAATAAAAGGATTTTAAATGTAAGAACATAACTGGTCCATGTAGTTGTTTGATAGTGGCATATTTACATGCTGGTAGTCACCTGTGTACTGGGGAGATGTATTTGATCTAGTGCCACAGAATGGATATGTGAAATGTAAATGAAAGAGAAATTCTTGCCACATTGGAAGTAGAGTACCGATGTAATACTAGACAGGGAGGAACGTACCGTGCTAGCTTTAGTGTTGTCCCCAACCTGCAAAGGAAGAGGATTGGAGCTGAATGACCAAGGCAAAGTGCGGGTCCGTGGAGCCTAAGTTGTAAGCGAGCACAGTATGCGAAGCCATACAACATCTTTACTGCTTACATAGTGTGGAAGTTAAGGCGGGAGCCTTAATGCACAGTTTCTAGGTTTGTTAAAGTTTTCTTGTTATGAATCTGCCTTAACTAAGTCTGTAAAACTGTAGGTTTTTTGTTTATCTAATATTTTTTCACTCAACGTGTAATTGGGTTGTGGAATCTACTGCTAGAAGCTGTGGTGAGGGCAAGTATAGCTGAGTTTAAAAGAGGTTTGGACAAGTTTCTGGAAGACAGATCCATTAGCAGATATTAGCTAGACAGGATCAGGGAACATGACAGGACCTGGTGGGAAACAACAAAGAATGGATCCCCCATCATGACCTGTTGGGTGCTTCTCCCAAGTCACTGTGATTGACCACTGTTGGAGACAGAATGCTTGGATAGATGGACTCTTGGTCTGACCCAGTATGGCACTTCTTATGTTCTTAAGTTCTTATGTCACTTCCTGGCAAACATTCTTGAACCCACAACCAAAGCACTACCCAGAAAAGCAGGTTAGCAAGAGTGGGATAATTGCTCCAGAAGAAAACCCCACTAAAGTGCAACTGCATGCAGAAGAAATTAAAAAACACAAAAACAATAGTGTGTGTGCACTGTGCCCACAGCATGGCCCACCTCAGCAGTAAGTGCACCCACTGTAAAATCATTATTAATCAGTGCACAGAAAAAACAGGTTAACAAGAGTGGTACATTCGCTCAAGAAGAATACAACAAAACTGTTTGTGCAACTGTATGGAGAAATCCCAACAAAAGCCACCCACAAGAAGGAAACCAGACATTCACCACCACCATGACCCCAGGAACCCTCTTGGCATGACATTGCTACTGTGGCACAGTGGTAACTTGAACATACCAGACACTGGTAAGTTGAAACGACCAGACTTGAACAGACAAATCAGACTCACAGCAGGAAACCAGTAATGACACCAGACATTCACACCCTACCCCCACACTGGCATCCTCTTGGCATGGCATGGTTCTGTGGCACTGGAAAATTGAACAGACCAGGCAAGGGGAAGTGGAGGCAGACAGAGAGATCCCTCTGGCCTCATAGTGCCAAGTGACAACCAAGCAGCAGGTAGAACTAGAAGCAATATGGCACCCAATTATTTATTAATTTTTTAAAAAAACTACGTGGCATGATAAAGGTAAAGTTAACCCTCATCCCCCAACATTGGTCCTATGGACAGGACAGACTAAATCAAACCGAACCATACCAGGCCAGGTCAGGACAGGACAGGACAGGCACCCCTCACCAGCTGATTACTTACAGATGCAGCAGCACTGTAGCACACAGCCAAATTTACCAAAGAGAATTTACAAAATGGCTGAAGCCACTTTTATTTTACCCTGCCAGCCAATCAAAAGCACGCCATCTGGCTTGGGAAGCCAATCAAAACTTGACATCGGGCTTACCATCACTCAACTGTCCCCTCCCATACCCCCCTCCTACCAAATATGACACTAAGTTTCATTTCCAGAAGAAGCTCAATTGTCCACCAGCCTCCCACGCGTGCAGTGGTTTCAGACATTTTCCGAATAACCGCCTTGGTTCTTGGGACTTTCTGAACCAAATATTGTAATCTTCACCAAATTCCAAAGTTTCTCAAAGTCTTGGTTCCAGACCTACTTAGAAGCCATTGTAGTTCAATCAAGTGTTAGTGAGAGGACTGAACCACAGCTATTTGGGGAAAAAATGATGTTTTTGTTGTTTGTTTCTTGTCTGTCATATTTGGGATGAAAACAACACTAGGTTGTGAATGGTCATAAGTAGGGGTGGGACCCCGGACCCATTACCGGCTACCGGATTTACCGGTTACCGGTTCAGGGAAAACCGGATTCCTGGATTAAATCCGGTATACCGGTACCAGATTTAATCCATTGGTTTCAATGGGGCGCTGTGTCCCCATTGAAACCAATGAAATATCCCTCCCCCTCCCCCTCCCAGGCTGCGCGGGTGGAAGGGGGGACACCCCCCACCCACCCTGCCCAGCCTGGCTTTTTGTTTAAAAAAAGAACAGAGTCAGACCCGGACCCGAAGGCGAAGGCGAGCCCCCCCCCCC
>QEPC01008102.1:91628-119847 GCA_003113815.1 Sphenodon punctatus
CTCAGATTGTAAGCCCTAGGGGCAGGGACCGTGTCTATTTTATTACTTTGTAAAGTGCCATGTACACTGCTGGCGCTATATAAATGTTTGTTAATAATAATAATAATAATAATAGGACTGGGGGAGAGATAGACCCCTCCAGCTAAAAGGGGTGGCTGCTCCCACTCCCACCATCCCCAGGGGTGTCCTCCTGCTGCTGCCACGCACTCTCAAGAGCCTGCTCTGCCTGACCGACCATCTCCACGAGGTCACCCTTCCTTTGCCAATAGAGCTCTGTCTGGCATGCCACACTGCCCTTGACCCTGGGGTCCATCATGTTGCCAAGACATATTCCTCCTGCTGTAGGAGCTCATCAAACCACGTCTTCATCCCTACCTTCAGCTGCAGCACCAGGGCAACCGCCTTATCCGCCAGCTTCCTGCCCTGAGGGCCACCATCCCGCCCCTGGAGAATCTCATCTAACCTCCTAAGGAGACTCTGGACCAGAGGGTTCACCTCGCTGGTGGTGGCCGTACAGGAGCTGATGGTCTCTGTCACGACCAGGAATGGTCTGAGCATGAGGTCTGTGTGAGCCAGGATCTCCCATTCTGCCCCATTGTAGCCTGGAGGTGCACTGCTGTCCATCACCAGTTGAACCTGATGCAAAGTGGCTTTCTACTCGAGAAGCCACTTGAGCATCAGGAACCTGGAATTCCACCTGGTGGGCACATCCTGCACCAGCTGGTGCACTGGGGAGCCTTGCTCTGCCTGCTTCACCCAGAGGAGGTTGCTGCCCTTCATACTCTGGTTAAAGAACCCAGTCAGCTTCCTCCCCCACTCGATTAGGGAGCTAAGGGTGCCTGCCCCAACCTCCTTCTCCCCCATGCCCAGAACATCCCTGACCACCAGGTAAAGGGTGTGTGTGGTGCAAGGGATGCTGGTGAAGCCCCCTCGTGGACTGCCCTCAATATGTTAGCTGCGTTGTCCATCACCATACACCCCTTGGTTAAGGGTGCATGTGGCGTGACCCACTCCCTCACCATGGCAGTCAGGGCTGTCTCGATATTCTGAGACATGTGTGGGACATCCATTACTTCTGCCTGAAGCAGGGCCCACCTATACAGGCCTGGGCCCTGCTTCTCTGCGGGACTGCCTCTCTCCCCATGTGCCCATGCGACCCTTGCGATCATCAATGGGAGCCTTTTTGGAGGCCTTTTTGGTGGCCACCGATGTGAGATCTTTTTCAGTGGCTGCCTCTGTGCTGTGGAATTCGCTCCTGGAGCAGGCTCGGTTGGCCCCCACTCTCCTGCTATTTCAGTGCATATGTAAGACCTGGCTGTTCTATCAGACTTTTGGCGAGGGGGGGGAAGTTCCCGCATATTGTATTTTTAAATTGTTTTACATTAAAAAAAAAAAATATTATTGTTGTTTGCCGCCCTGGGCTGCCCTGTGGGCAGGAGGGGTGGGATATAAATTTTAAATAAATAAATAAAATAAATAAATAAATACCCTGCTTTGGGACCCCTCCTGCCACTCCCAAACGTTACCTCTGGGTCTTGCCACCAGTGTGCCGTCACTGCCAGGTAAGCGTGCTGTGTGTTCTTACTCAACTACAAGTCTGTGATGAAGTGGACAGTGGCACACCCAGCCCTTGCCAGCCGCTCCCTCACCCACTCCTTTAAAGCCCGGTACAAAGATGGCACCACCTGCCGACTCAGGCTGTTACATGAGGGCAGCTTAAACTGGGGGGCCAGAAAGCCAATCAGGCACATAAACCCCATGTTCCTGACTACCGAGAAGGGCTGCCCATCAAGCCCAATCATTTCCCCCAACATGCACGTGGCTTTCAGTTGAAAGCTACGCTGCCCTCCATGTCCTGCAGCTGCCGATGGACTTGGAAGCTGCCCCCACCCCAGCTCCTCCATGGTGCACTGATGCTGCTGCTTCTGCTTCTGCTGCCCCCCCCCCCATATTCAGCAATTCCGCTCCTGCTACTTGAGGCAGCTGTTCGAGCAGGATGCTTGCCCGCTGATGGAGGCAGACAACTGGCCACTGCAGTCAGGAACCTGATGGTGTCCGCTGCCCCTGTCTGCCAGTTTAGCAGCACAGCACTGTGGCATCCCTTGAGATGCGTCGCCATGGCAGTTGTGCCAAGGTTCGTGAGCACCTGCCCATGCTTCACCACCTTCTGGCACAAACTGCACTGCACCTCCCTGGGGCTATCCACTCGCACCAACTTAAGATGCACCCATATGAACAATTTTTTGCCCCCTCCTGTCTTCTGGCCTGCACCGGATGATGCACCACTGACAGCGCTGATGGGAGAGCAGAACATAGTGCTGACACAGCTCTTGGACGGTCAACCATTGCCTCAGCACCAGACCAGGCCTCCACAGGACTAGTGTCTGCTAGGGATGTGCAAACAGAACACAGTTCAGATGTTCGGACGTTCGGTTGTTCGGTTCGACACTCGAGTTTGGGTTCGGTTGTTCAGTTCGGTGGAGTTCAGTTCGGCCAAACTTGACAAACATCCAAAAATAGCGCTATCGATACCGATACCGAAATTGATTTTTTTTTTCTGGTATTGATATCATTTGACCCTGAAACCACCCCTGGTCTCCACCCCGGTGCCAAGAAGTGTGCTTCTCAGCTTTCTCCCCCTTCCAGACATGTTTATCCTGCCCAAAGTCACATTTTTCCCAACCCAAACTCATCCAAACTCATCTGAACTTTTCCGAACTGTCCGGCTGTTCGAACTTTCAGTTCAGTCATCCGAAGAGGCCAAGTTTGGCCCGAACTCCAAACATCCAAACTGCATTTGCACATCCCTGTCTGCCTCGCTGTCCCCAATCTGAGTGATGTCCCATGAAGGGGAGTACTGGGACCCTGAGACTGATTGACTGCCCATGCTGCTGCCACTCTCCCTGTACCCCCCATAGATGCTGCTGCTGCTGTTGCTACTCCTGCTACTGCTGCTCCTCTCCCTGCTGCCATTGCACGGGGATCGGGCCCTGCCTCTAGCGGCTGGGGTGGGATCCAGCTGCCCTGGACTGCTGGGAATCACTTCAATAATGGGAGACACTGGTAGCCTTGGAGGAACATCTGACCCCGAAGCTCCTGCAGCCACATCCACATCCTCAGCCGCAGCTGCAGCCGCAGCTGCAGCCGCAGCCGCAGCTGCAGCGTCAGCAGAGATAGACATAGCCTCCTGGAATGCAGGCCTTCCAATGCCCTGGGTTTTGGCATCTGGTTCGGGCATCCGAATTGACTTAGTTCAGGCTGAACTCCGAATGTCCGAACCGCATTCGCACATCCATACTAGGGGCTCAGGAAGGGGCCTGCCAATAAGCCACAAAGAGTTGGGAGCCTACAATGAAGGTTTTGCATTTTGCAAACTGGTTGCTTGTTTGAACTCAAGAATAAAATAGTTTGTAGCATCTGAGAGTTTGGGGGCTGTTGCTGGACCTGGGGAGAATAGGTCACAGCACCCTAAAATTAAGGGAGAGGTTCTGACACCTGAACTTGGAAGTATGTTATGCTGTGAGTAGATTTCAATAACGGTATCTGAATGAAAAGGTTGTTTGACCTATCCTAAGCAAAGTGATGCTTTTCTCCCCACCCTACCCCCGTACCTAACTTTTAATTGTATTGATGGATGGAAAAATATTCCTAATTTAAAATGGCAACTGTCTTTTTAAACTGAAATGGCAATTGCAGGTAGTGGTATTGAAGACATGTTCTCTTTTAAAGGAAAGACATGCGGGCAGGTGAAGAAAGAATTCTTGACTAGCAAATTCTATAGAACTTTGAGGGAATGCTTACCTATAATTTAATATCCATTACTGAAGGGATAAGTACATCTCTTATTTTGATTTTCTCCTCCAAACCTATCTCTGCTCATTACCCCTTCTCTTCTAAATTCAAGATAGAAGATAGAACAAGAATGAATGGGCTTAAATTGCTGCGAGGTAGATTTCAGCTATATATTAGGAAAAATCCTCTAAAAGTTGGACAATGGAACAGGTCATTTAGGGAGGCGGTGGAGGTTCCTTGGATGATGATGATGTTTTTGGTTTGTTTGTTTTTCTGGGTTTTAAAAAAAATCTAAATACAGCATCTGTCTATGATTCTGTAGATATAGACCATCCGGTCTTTGAGCAGAGGGTGGATTTGATTATTCCCGAGGTCCTTTCCAATCCTACTATCCAGTGATTCTCAGGGTCAAACTACAAAAGGTGGCAACTCTATTCCTGAGTGAACAGCCACTTCTGGCAAGAGCCGCAGCACAGATGCCCAAGAGGCTCGAGCTCCTGAGCTGCCATTTCTCACCTCTCTGGTACAGACATTATTTTCAAACTACCCTTGCCAGGTATCCAGTCTGTTCCTGGACAGATGTTTGAAGAGGTGGACACCATTACACATGCATTATTGGGACCTGTCTCTAGCCACAACTATTCAGTACCAGGCACATTTCTGGTGCTATATACATTATCAATAATAATAATAATAATAATAATAATAATAATAATAATAATAAACAACTATCCAATAGTTGTCTCCTCTCTAAAAGACCCATTTTAAAGAAAAGCCATTGTTCCACTCAGAGTAACAGGCAACTGCATGGTTTGGTTTGCAATAGGCCAAGGAAAAGCAAATTTATTTATCTCCTCTTATTTTCAATTCTAGATTTGTAAGGTCACATCCGCTATGTATATTAAAAATCTGAATAGTTTTCAACTTGTGCTTACAGAGTAAAACCAAATGTGACAGTAATGTGCTGTGGCCAGCTTTGTCTCACTGTGGCCTACGGGTGAATGTCATGTTTGTGCTCAGGCCCCCAGATGTTTCCACGGACTGACCCTGGGCATGTTGGCAGCTAGTCCGGGTTCTCACCTCAGCAAACTCACAGCCCGGGCTACCCCCATCCCCAACACACACACATGGGGGTCAGTTTGTGGCAAAGCAGGCCACAACAGGTTAGAATATAAGGTCTGACCTACCAGGTCTATGATTGGCTGCCATAGCTGCCTGTCATGGCAGGGGAGGGGCACGGGGCGGAGCACTGTGGCGGGGCTGAGGCAGCTCCCTGGGCAGAGTCACGTATGGTCAGTTCCCCAATCTGACCCTGGTCATGTCAGTGGTGTGGCTGAAACTGGATCTGAACTGGGTTACCACTGCTCTGCTTTCACTTCTGTTTTTTTTTTTTTACCCTAAATCTTGTGATTTCCAATATCACAGCTTTCCAGGTAACTATTATCTCCCTGTAAATAATAACCCGGCAAGGCACATGGGAAAGTTTGGCAAGATATTCTTATGTTGCCTACTTATCTAACACCTCTGGGGAATAAAAATAATGAGAAAGACGCTTTGGGATAAGAAATGATGTCGACTTGACAATAATGTGAAAGGATTGCAACAGCTATTCTTCCCTGATGTGGCTTATTGTTTGTACTTACCTTTCCTTAAGTGTGGTTTCCACTTTCTCATATGCCTAGGACTCATCTTTTCCAGTACCCAAATGCTGAACAGAGCTTGTCAAAGCAAAAGCAAATATCAGATAATGATAAAATAGACTCTAGGTCCGTGATGCAGTGTTTTTGAAATCTTTAACGGCAGCAGTCTGTGACAGTTGCATTTTTATACATTTGACTGTCACTGGCAGAATGCCATCTAAGCAGCCGCCTTGTCAGTGAAATCTGTTTGTTACAAACACGACTGGAACCCTTTTAATTTTAAAGAAAACATCATTAGCTATAGAAATCAAATTCTGTAATTCTTAAATGCAGTCCAATCAGTCCCTTTGGATTATATCTTCAGAAGGATCTAAGTGAGTTAGGAGCCTCTCTTTCATTTGGACAATGACTTATGGTCTTTTGAATCAAAGCTTTATTGAAAGTCAGTGCGGTCAATCCCATGCACCATGGACCGCTGTATGGAGCACACATGCCACAAGCACACAAACGAGTGAAAGTCGTGCACATCCAAGTACATGTGCAAACTGTGTGGCAGCACATGCATGTGTGCACACAGTGGCACACATGGGGCATGGGATCGGCCCCAATAAAACTTATCTTAATAAGCTAAGTCATTTTTGAAAATGAAATGGACAGCATGAGTGATCCTTTATCTATTCAGTTTCAGCTCTAGCCGTCTGATAGGAGTCCCAGGATGAAGTTGCAAACCTTACATGTATTACAGAAACTGGTTGAATGAGGTTTCTGCACCGGGATTGGCCCAGATTGTGCCAGCTGAGTATTCCATGCATCATCAGTCTTGGATCGACAATGGGGGGAGGGGCATCATCTGTAAGGGTGGGTAGGAGCTCAGACAGCAGACAATTGCACAACAATTGACCAATTGCACTATAGATTCTTTTTTAAGTCTATGGGGTGAGGAGCTAGGGAAAGCCTAGAAGAGGTAGGTTTTCACTAGGGATTTGAAGGTTGGAGCCATTTAGATATTAGAAGTAGGGATGTGTGAATGCACTTCGGATGTTCGGTGTTCAGACCGAACTTGACAGGTTCGGTCGACCAAACCAAACGTCTGAACTGAACGCCTGAAAGACGGAACAGTTTCGTTGAGTTTGGATGCGTTCGGGCGGGAAAAACGGGGTAAACAAGCCCAGGGAGGAGGGGGGGCACATGAGGAGCAGACTTCCTGGTGCCAAGGGTGGAGAGGCTTGGAATAGCCGTTAGCCTGCCCAATCACCATCCCTCTTTTCCTCAGACCACTGGCTTCGCAGTCTGCAATTGGCTTGGGGCTAGGTTGCCCAGAGCCAATGGGGCTTGTGGTAGGGTGGGAGCAGCAAGTAACAAAAGTCATTACCCTTCCCCCATTCCAATTCCTTCTGAGCTAGCCACTGATCCTGTCAGCAGGCATTTTCATAAGTCTCCCTCTCACAGTAGTTTGTGTTCCTAATCCATTATCATACTCCTCCTATTTCACCCATTTCCACACATTTACCTCATAAGGTGAAAACAGACATGACACTAACCACCCTTTAACCACTCTTGGTGGTTATTTATTTATTCTATTTATTATTTATTAGTGTCATTTGTACCCTGCCCCTCCTGTAAACAGCACGGGGCGGCTTCCAACAATATAAATACATAAAAACAATTAAAAAAACAATTTAAAATAATCAACAATAAAAATGTTTAAAACAGGGCCCCCGGAAATTAAAACAGTAAAACAGGATAGGGGAAAAAAAACTATAACCCTTACCCATTCCCCACCCCCAAAGGCCTGGGTGAACAGCCAGGTTTTACAACACCTCTGGAATGACAATAGGCTTGGGGCCAGGCGAGCTTCCTCCAGAAGGGAGTTCCAAATACGCGGCCTGGCCACTGAGAATGCCCTCTCCATTGTGGCCCCACACTTTACGCGGGGAACCTCCAAGAAGGCACCCCTGGTTGACCGCAGGAGCCGTTCTGGGGCACGGAGAGTGAGGCGGTCCTTGAGGTACGAAGGGCCCAGACCGTGAAGGGCCTTATAGATCAACACCAAATCCTTGAACCTGGCTTGGCACGCTATTGGCAGCCAGTGCAGAGTCTGGAGTACCGGTGTAATATGCTCCCGACGACCCGTCCCTGTAAGGAGACGGGCTGCCGCATTCTGCACTAGCTGACGCCTATGAACCAGGAACAAGGGAAGCCCCACATAGAGTGCATTGCAGTAGTCCAGCCCTGCATGTTGCAGGGCTGTATTGGTGCCCTATGCAGCCCTGCAACATACATAAATGACCACCAAGGGTGGTTAAAGGGTGGTTAGCATCATGTCTGTTTTCACCCATAGTTTCTTTGGGTGATTTCAGACGTTATGTGGTCCCGATTCACCACAGTGGATTCCCGGCGGGGGTGAACCAAACAACCACCCCCCATGGTCAAAAAAAGCCCTGAACAGACGTGACGGGACCGGGACCATGGCAGGGAATCGGGCCACTGGATCACAGGCCGGGGCAGCGCAACAGACGTGATGCCGATTCCTGACCGTGGTCTAAACACCCAGAAGGTGCTGTTAACATGAGACCCCCTGCCACGTGAGATTATTGGGGGGGTTGGTTCCCCAATATCTGCTCTATCTTTAAATTTAGGGGAATTAGCCAAGTTTAGTCAAAATTGGGGAAGGGGTCCCCGTGTTCAAAGGGATCAAGCTGAGGACAGTATGCGCTACAGCAGTTCATGTATCCTCCCCAAATAGAAAGAAAAAGACACAAATGCTTCAATAAAACTAAACGAGGTTTATTGGGTTATACAATAAAAGAGAAAGAACCCAAATAAGGTACAGAAACACATACAGGCTAATACTACAACACAGTCCAGGTCTGGCTGATGGAACATGAAGGAAAAAAATGCAAACAAATGTGATGTAAGGGAAAGTAAGCTTGAAAACACAGACTGCGGCTGGGAAAGTATAGGAAACCCCTCCCTCTTTTAGCTACTGGGGACAGAGTCACCCAATATCTACCGTTCCTTAACTTCAGGGGGGAATGACTCAAGGGCCTTAAACTGGGGTTCCCCAGAGTACAGGGGTACAAATAGAGGCTACAAAGACAAACAAAAGCTACAAAGAAAGTATAGGAAACCCCTCCCCCTCGTAGCTACTGGGGACAGAGCCCCCAATATCTACCGTTCCTTAACTTCAGGGGGGAATGACTTAAGGGCCTTAAGCTGGGGTTCCCCAGAGTACAGGGGTACAAACAGAGGCTCCAGGGATACAAACAAAGGCTACAAAGAAAACACAGACTGCGGCTGGGAAAGTGAAATTACACTGAAGAGCGGGGGGGGGGTTAGGCTCTGCAGAGGGGAAGAAAAAGCAAGCGACTGGACCTATAGTTTACCTCTCCTAGCTGCTTGAGTAGGATCAGTAACCCAGGATCCATCAATGTTGGGGTCCAAAAGGGGGGGAGGCTGAAGTCTGGGGGATCCATTAGCCGAGACACACGCAGGGAGACCTGCATGTATCTGGGGTCCAAGGTTTCTCTGAGGTTGATGGGAAAACCAGGGGCAGTTATAGGCTACTGAACAAAGGATTTGGGGAGGCTACAATGGGTCATTTGGGGTACACAATGAGCTAACGAGAGGAGAAATCCAACTTCCACGTTCATCACAAAAAGGGCCATCCAAGATGCGTAAGATATCTTTGACACAGGGGGAAAGAATAAACAACAGTGGCTGGAGGGTAGTTAAGGAGAGGAGGAGAGGGCTAACGATAGGCTTCCTGGGACACAAAGGGAGCCCCTGGATTTCTTTATTCCTGGGGGGGGTTGCTGCTCCAAGTTCCAGTCATCAGTGCTCTACTGAATAGGAAGAATGCCTCTTAATGGCCCCATACTTTACTCTAGGCATTTCACTTTTTCCTCTCTTCCCCCAGGTTCAGGCTGGTATTTCACATGAGCGACCTACTTTCTGCTCGGTTCCATGGTGGTTGGGCCCGATCCTTACTCTGGCTTACAAGCCCTCCTCTTGCTCATAATGGGGGCTATGCTCTCAAGCCCTTTTCCCCACATTTGCCAGCCCTTGGCCACATCTGGGGGCTGTCCTTTCAAGCCCTCCGGGTCCAAGTTTGTTGGTCCTTGGTCATACAGCAGGGGGGGGTTGTACCCATTTTAGGGAAAACTGAGGCCATCATCTAGAGCGCCGGGTCAGCCCATCCTGGTTGCTGCTGCTGCTGCTGCTTCTGCTGCTGCTGCTGTCCCTCCACCACCTCCAAGTGCAGCACAACTGCCTCCTCCCCCACCCGTGCCTCTACCACTACCTCCTCCACCTCCTCCTCCCTTGCTCTCTCACCCTCCGCTCGCCTCTCCCTTACTGCCTCATTCCATCCCATCCCATCCCCCTGCTGCTGTGTGCCCTTTAAATCTCCCTCCGCTGCCTGTGTTGTTGCTGGTTGCCTGGCAGCAACGCTGCATGCTTTGTCCCCGGCTGGGAATAATTTCCTTTGATTTTGGCCGGTGGTTGCCGGCCAGACGTTACTTTTTTTTGGTTCCCATTGGGAACCAAATATATATATTTGTGTTGACTTTTATTTTATTTAAAAAATTGAATATATATATTCAATTTTTTAAATAAAATAAAAGTCAATAAAATTCAACACACACACACACACACACACACACACACACACATATATATATATATATACACACACACACACACACACACATATATATATATACACACACACACACACACACACACACATATATATATATATATGCATTCGTATGCATCTTGGTTGGAAGACAGAGAAGGGAAGTAGGAGAGGCCAGTCTGCCACCCATAAGGTGGGCAATGGGGCACATGGCAGAGGTGGTAGGGGTAGGGGCCGTGCCAGCAGAGTGGCAGCAGGCAGAAAGAGCAGACAGAGGCCATCACCACACCCCAAGCTTTGCAGGCATGATTTTGGGAGACAGGGTTCAGAGGCTCCCAGAAGCAGTGGCACTAGTCTGGAAGTGGTTCAGCTGTGCCTCCTACCAGTGTCCTCCAGTGCCACGCAGGGCACTGGAAGGCCTACAGGACATGAGATTGCGGCTGTCTCTGCTGCTGCAGGAGCCACCAATGTCCACTGTTGTTGAGGTTATACCCAGAGGTTCAGGGCTGGTGGATCCCACTCTTGCTGCTGTAGGCAGGGCCCTATCCCCAGGCAATGGCAGGAGGGATAGAAGTAGCAGCAGCTGCAGCATAAGTAGCAGCTCTAGGGGGCACAGGGAGGAGAGTGTCAGTAGCATTGTGGGCCGTCAAGCCTCAGGTTCCCAGTACTCCCCTTCATGGGACATCACAGTGATTGAGAACAGTGAGGCAGAAGAAGACACTAGTCCCACAGAGGAGATGTCTAGAGCTGAGGCGATGGCTCAGGCTGTTCCTCCTCCCAGAGCTTTGTTACCACCAAGTTCTGCCCCTCCCAGCAGTGCTGGCAGCAGCAGTGCATCACCCAGGGTGGGCCAGAAGGCAGGAGGGGGAGAAAATCCTCTGTCTGGGCACATTTCATTCTGGTGTGGGAGGATGATCCCAGGGAGGTCCAGTGCACTGTGTGTAATAAGGTGGTGAAGCGTGGGCAGGTGCTCGCCGACCTTGGGACAAGTGCCATGGCAAGGCACCTGAAATCATGCCACAACACTCTGTTGCTAAGCGGGAAGGCAGGGGAAGTGGATGCTAGTGGGTTCCCAACAGCAGCAGCCAGTCGCCCGCCTCCTTCAGTGGGCAAGCGTCCTGCACCAACTGCTGCCTCTAGCAGCAGGAGCAGTATTCCTGCTAGGGGGGAAGAACATCAGCAGGAGCCTTACCAGCAGCGTCATTCCACCATTGAGGAGCTGGTGTGGGGGAAGCTGCCAATGCCATTGACAGCTGGAGGGCGGCGCAGATATCACTAGAAAGCCAGGTGCCTGTTGGGCGAAATGATTGCGCTGGATGGGCAGCCCTTCTCCATTGTAGATGACTTGGGCTTCAAGCGGCTGATTGGGTTCCTGGCCCCCCAGTTTAAGCTGCCATCCCACACCACCCTGAGTCGGAATGTGGTGCAAGACCTGTACAGGCCTTTGAAGGAGCGGATGAAGGAGCAGCTGGCAGGGGCTGGGGGGGGCTACTGTCCACTTCACCACCGACCTGTGGTCCACCAGGAATGCCCAGCATGCCTACCTGGCAGTAACAGTGCACTGGTGGCAGGACCCAGAGGCAGCTTTGGGGAGTGGCAGGAGGGGTCCCAAAGCAGGGTATAGGCTTCAGGCACAAGTCATGGACAACCCCCACACCACCAGGAACATTGAGGCAGCCCTGACAGCAATGGTGAGGGAGTGGGTCACGCCAGGCGTGCCCTTCACCAAGGGATGTGTGGTGACGGACAATGCGGCCAATATACTCAAAGCCTGCCTACGCCCACCTTCATGCCTCTTATGCCACACTCTCTGCCCACCCAAGTTGCTGCCAAGAGAGAGAGAGAGAGAAATAAGAGAGAAAGACAGAAAGTCTCCCCACTGCTAGAAGGAGTGAGAACCAAAAAGTTGGCTACTGCTACCAACTCATGGGCTTGGGATAAGTTAGTAATAAATAAGAAGGAGTCAGATATCTTCAACTTCCTAGCCTTAATCAATAACAGAGCCAACAATAAATCCCTATGGCAGGAATAATAGGGGAACCTAAAGAAGCAGTTTCGATTTCCTGTACCTCATACAGACAGCGGCGGAGCTCATTGGTGGCCCTGGATGAACATCTGACCCCGAAGCACCTGCACCTGCTCCTGAAGCCACAGCGGAGACAGCCACAGCCTCCCGGGTCTTCCAGTGTCCTGGAGGCTCCGCAGCGGAGACAGCCGCAGTCTCCAGAGCCTTCCAGTGCCCTGCATGGCAGTAAAGTACTCTGGCAGGAGGCGCCATCAAACCACATCCCGGCTAGTGCCACTGCTGGGAGCCTCTGAAGCCTGACTGCCAAAATCAGGCCTGTGCAGTTTGTGGCATGGTGAGGGCCTTGGGATGCTGCTGATGCCTGTCACTCCACTGCCACGGCCCCTTCCAACTCTGCCATGAGCCCCATTGCCTGCCTTACGGGCAGCAGACTGATCTCTCCTGCTTCCCTTCTCCTTTTCTCCCACCCAAATAATGCAGAGGAAGATTTTATATTGTTTTTGTATTTATTTATTCAAATGTGGATTATAATATATATCTACTACATTAACTCTAACTGCAATTAACGATTCTAAAACCTATGGAACTAAATGGAATATTATCTAATATCCACAAAGGCCTAGTCCTACAAACACACTACAAAATATTAAAACTGATTCACTATACACTGTCATGTATTTTCTATAATAAGCATATATTTTTGGCCATCTGTGTTCCAATGTATTGATTTTATTTTAACTGAAAGCCACACGCATGTTGGGGGAAATGACAGCACTTAATGGGCAGCCTTTCTCGGTGGTCAGGGACATGGGATTTAGGCGCCTGATTGACTTTCTGGCCCCCCAGTTTAAGCTGCCCTCACGCACCACCCTGAGTTGGCTGGTGGTGCCAGCCTTGTACCAGGCTTTAAAGGAACGGGTGAGGGAGCAGCTGTCAAGGGCTGGGGGTGCCACCATCTACTTCATCACAGACCTGTGGTCAGGTAGGAATGTGCAGCATGCCTACCTGGCAGTGGCGGCACACTAGTGGCAGGACCCGGAGGCAGCATTAGGGAGTGGCAGGAGGGGTCCCAAAGCAGGGTAGAGGTGAGCACTGCTTCAGGTGGAAGTCATGGATGGCCCCCACACTTCTCGCAACATTGAGGTAACCCTGACTGCCATCGTGAGGGATTGGGTCATGCCAGGTGCACCCTTCACCAAGGGGTGTGTGGTGACCGACATCGTGGCCAGCATATTGAGGGCAGTCTGCGAGGGGGGCTTCACTTTCATCCCTTGCACCACACACACCCTTCACCTGGTGGTCAGGGATGCTCTGGGCTTGTGGGAGAAGGGGATTGGGGCAGGCACCCTTACCTCTCTGACTGTGTGGGGGAGGAAGCTGGCCAGTTTCTTTAATAGGAGCGTGAAAGGCAGCGACCACCTCCAAGCGAAACAGGCAGAGCAAGTCTCCCCAGTGCAACAGCTCTTGCAGGATAGGTCCACCAGATGGAATTCCACATTCCTGATGCTCGAGTGGCTTCTCGAGCAGAAAATCGCTTGCATCAGGTTCAACTGGTGATGGACAGTGGGGCATGTACAGGGTACAATGGGGTAGAATGAGAGATCCTGGCACACTCTGTCTTCATTCTGAGACCATTCCTGGCCATAACGGAGACCATCAGTTTCTCCACGGCCACCATCAGTCAGCTGACCCCTCTGGTCCAGAGTCTTCTCTGGAGGTTGGAGGAAATTCTCTAGGGGTGAGATTGTGGCTGTCAGGGCAAGAAGCTGGCAGATGAGGCAGTTGCCCAGGTGCGTCAGCTGAAGGCAGAACTGAAGGAGCGTTTCGATGAGCTCCTGCAGCGGGAGAAATACATGCTGGACCCCAGGGTCAAGGGCAGCCTGGCACGCCAGACAGAGTGCTATGGGCACTGGAATGGTGACCTGGTGGAGAGGGTCTGGCACGCAGAGCGGGCTCTTGAAAGTGTGTGGTGGCAGCAGCAGCAGAAGGACACCCCTGGGAATGGTGGGAGTTGGAGAAGCCACCCCTTTCAGCCAGCATGGTCTATTCCTGCCCCCAACCCTAGCAGTAGCAGCAGCAGCAGCAGGCTGAGCAGCAGCAGCACCCCTATTGCAAGCGGCAGCAGCTCCTATGTGCAGGCCACTCTGGGGAGCATGTGCCTATGCACAGCAGGGCATGCAGCATGACTGAGGGTAGTGGTGGAGGTAGTGCCCAAGCAGAGCTACACGTGGGAGTATGACACCGCCTCAGCAGCAGTGGAGACCTACCTGGAGGAGGAGCCTTGCATTGATCCCAGTAGCGATCCCTTGACCTACTTAGCTTCCAAGACCAGTTGGCTGGCCCTGTCCAAAGTGGCCAAGGGTCTCTTGTCCTGCCCACCAATGAGTGTCCCCAGCGAGCGGGTGTTCTCTATAGCGGGGGATATTTTCTCGCTGCACCGCGTGAGAATGGGGGCCAAGTTGGTGGAGCAGTTGCTGTTCCTTAAGGTCAATATTCTGCTGCTGAGATTCCCTGAGTTGCCCCTGGACATGGATTGATGGTGCAGTGGCACACACCATCCCATTTCAGGGGCAGTCTTGGGACGGGACTCCTCCTTAATCTGGGCTGCTTCTGAGGTGCTGTCCCTCCCTGTCAATGTCTGGCACCCACCCTGCCTCTCTCTCTTTCTGACTAGATGGCCTCGGCCATCCTATCTGACTGACCTCATGATGCTGCAAAGCATTGGGAAGCTGTAAGCCTGCCAGCTGGCCTCTGGCTAGACGATCTCGGCCCACCTATCTGACTGGTTCTCTCTCTCTCTCTCTCTCTCTCTCTGCACAGTCTTCGCCAGTCTATCTGAGTGCCCTGCTTCCAATGTCCCAGCCTGCCTGCCCTACTGCCTCTCATGCCATGCTGCCTGTCTGCCCGCCCTGGTTGCCACCCTCAAACCCTGCCTCAGTCTGCCTTCCGATGCTCATGCCACGCTGCCTGTCTGCCTGCCCAGGTTCCAAGGTCAAAACCTGCCTCAGCCTGACTTCGGATGCTCATGCCACTCTGCCTGTCTGCCCACCCTGGTTGCCAACCTCGAACCCTGCCTCAATCTGCCTTCTGCTTATGCCCAAGTGCCTGTCTGTCTGCCCTGCGGGCAAAGCTGAAGCCCTACCCTAGCCTGCCTGCCTTTCATGCAAAGGTGCCTGTCTGCCTGCTCTGGCAACCCTGGGTGATGTGCCCTACTGGCCTGGTAATACCGCTGCCGCCATCTGCTGGTCCATGGGTGCTCTGCCCAGGAAAATTCAAATGTGTCCATGCAATCCTGATGCTGCTGTTTGCTGCTGTATAGGAGCTCTTCCCTCGCAAATCCTACCATCCTGGCTCCATGGGTGCTGTACATAGGAAAATCCTGCTGCTGCCATCTCTGCTGTTCCACAGGCTCTGTGCCCTAGCCATCCAGTCTATGCTGCTGCTGCTCATTCCACCTCTACTGTGCCATGAGTACTGTGCCTGGGCAATCCAATTTGCATTGCTGCTGCCTCTGCTGTCTCTGCTGTGCCATGGGTACTGGGCCCTGCCATTGAATCTTTGCTTCTGCTGCTGAACATCGCCTCTGCGGTGCCACGGGTATGTGCAGTAGAGCTTCTTGAGATCGGTTGAGTAAGATGCAAGCCTACAATGCCCGGTCAAGTGGGTTTGCCAGCCACCAAGTCCTGATCGGGCCTCTGCCGTTGCTCCACCGATGCAAGTCATCCTGCAATGCCTGACCAAGTAGGGTTGCCAGCTGCAGTTACTGTGCGCTGGCAATCCATTGTCTGCTGCTGCTCCTGGTACTACATGTCATCCATTTGCTCCTCTCTCTTCTAGATGGGTATAACTCGGATGAGTGCACTGGCGGGTGGGGGCTGATATCGGTCGAGTATGATGCCAGCCTGCAACACCCAGCCATTTTGGGGTGCGCCCTCAAGCCCTGGTCGGGACTCTGCCGTGGCTCCACCAATGCCTGCCAGCCTGCAATGCCCAGCCAAGGATGGGTGCCATCCGCAGTTGTCTGCTGCTGTTGAATGATGCCTCTTTTCTGCCATGGCAATCACAGATTAGAATCTCAGATCATAATTGATTCCTTGAACAGCTAGAGAATTAAAATTTAAGTTGAATTGGGAAGTGTACAGAGATCAGAAAAATTAGAATTAATTAAAACAGGAAGCCATTTTACTGATAAGTCTGGAAAGATCTGCTTAATCAAATGTTACACAGAGACTGCCCACAATGATCCTGTAGCCTGAATGCATTATAAATCTTTACCTGCTTTAAGAAAAATTATATAGGATCAATTGGATGAAATGCAATCCAATGTCTGCTACTGTGCCCCTGGCCAGCCAATGTCCACTGCTGCTGCCAATGCTGCCCCTGCTGTGCCATAGGTTCTACTACCAAGTCATCCAATCTCTGCTGCTGCTGCCAATGCTACCTTTGCTGTGCCATGGGTTCTGTGCCTGGGCAATCCAATGTGTGCCGCTGCTGCTGATGTTGCCTCTGCTGTGCCGTGAGTTCTGCTACCGAGCAATCCAATGTCTGCTGCTGCTTCCACTGCTCCCTCTGCTGTGCCATGGGTTCTGTGCCCTGGCAATCCAATGTCCACTTCTGCTGCCTCTGCTGTGCCAGGGGTTCTTTGCCTGGGCAATCAAATTTCTCCTTCTGCTTCTGCCTCTGCTGTGCCATGGGTTCTGTGCCCAGGCAATCCAATGTCTGCTGCTTCTGCCACTGCTGCCTCTGCTGTGCCATGGGTTCTGTGCCTGAGCAATCCAATGTCTGCTGATGCTGCTGTTGCTGCCTCTGCTGTACCATGGGTACTGTGCCCCAGCAATCCTATGTCTGCTGCTGCTGCTGCCTCTGCTGTGCCATGGGTTCTCTGCCCCGGCAATCCAATGTCCACTTCTGCTGCCTCTGCTGTGCCATGGGTTCTGCCCCAGCAATCCAATGTATGCTACTGCTGCTGCTGCTGCCTCTGCTGAGTCATGGGTTCTTTGCCCAGGCAATCCAATGTCTGCTGCTGCTGATGCTCCCTCTGTTTTGCCATGGGCTGTATGCCCAGGCAATCCAATGCCCCAGCTGCTGCCCCAGCTGCCTCTGCTGTGCCATGGGTTTTGTGCCCGGGCAATCCAATGTCTGCTGCTGCTGCCGTTGCTGCCTCTGCTGTACTATGGGTACTGTGCCCTGGCAATCATATGTCTGCTGCTTCTGCTGCCTCTGCTGTGCCATGGGTTCTATGCCCCAGCAATCCAATGTCTGCTTCTGCTGCCTCTGCTGTATCATGGATTCTGTGCCCCGGAAATTCAATGTCCGCTTCTGCTGCCTCTGCTGTGCTATGGGTTCTGTACCCAGCAATCCAATGTCTACTGCTGCTGCTGCCTCTGCTGTGCCATGCGTACTGTGCGCTGGCAATCCAATGTCTGCTGCTGCTGCCAATGCTACCTTTGCTGTGCCATGGGTTCTGTGCCTGGGCAATCCAACGTGTGCCACTGCTGCCGATGTTGCCTCTGCTGTGCCATGAGTTCTGCTACCAAGCAATCCAATGTCTGCTGCTGCTACCACTGCTCCCTCTGCTGTGCCATGGGTTCTGTGCCCTGGCAATCCAATGTTCACTTCTGCTGCTTCTGCTGTGCCATGGGTTCTTTGCCCGGGCAATCAAATGTCTGCTGCTGCTTCTGCCTCTTCTGTGCCATGGGTTCTGTGCCCCAGCAATCCAATGTCTGCTGCTGCTTCTGCTGCTGCTGCTTCTGCTTTGCCATAGGTTGTGTGCCCTGGCTTTCCAATGTCTTCTGCTGCTGCCACTGCTCCCTCTGCTGTGCCATGGGTACTTTACCCTGGCAATCCAATGTCTTCTGTTGCTGCCACTGCTGCCTCTGCTGTGCCATGAGTACTGTACCCTGGCAATCCAATGTCTTCTGTTGCTGACGCTGCTGCCTCTGCTTTGCCATGGGTACTGTGCCCTGGCAACCCAATGTCTTCTGTTGCTGCTGCTGCTGCATCTACTGTGCCATGGGTTCTGTGCCCTTGCAGTCCAGTGTCTGCTGCTGCTTCCACTGCTGCCTCTTCTGTGACAGCTACAGCTACTGTGCCCTGGCAATCCAATGTCATCAGCTGCTGCTGCTGCTGCTGCTGCTGTGTCATGGGTACTGTGGCCCAGAAATCTGATTTCTGCTGCTGCTGAGGCTCCCACTGCTTTGCCATGGCTACTGTGGCCCAGTAATTGAATGTCTGCTGTTCCTGCCTCTGCTGATGTGCCTCTGCTGTGACATGGGCTCTGTGCCCTGTCAATCCAATGTCTCCTGCGGCTACTGGTACTGCATGTCAGCCATTTCCTCCTCACTCCTGTAGATGGGCATAGCTCGGGCCAAAGTCAACATTCTTGACAACATTCTCACCTCGATTACTGTAACCTCCTTCTTTCTGGCCTTCCCTGGTCTCAATTTTCTCCCCTCATCTCTGTCCAAAACTCTGCTGACAGGGTCATCTACCTTGCCAGTCACTTCAACCATGTGCAGCACCTCCTCTCTTCACTTCACTGGCTTCCCCTTCCTAAACGAATCCTGCACAAGCTCCTAGTCTTCACCTATAAAACTCTTCACAACATCGCTCCCCCCTACCTCTCTGCACTTATCGCCCTCCATACTCCAGCCCGTGCACTTCGCTCCTCCTCTGTCCCTTCTCTCACCCTTCCACGCCTTCCCTGCTCCCCTAAGCGCCTTTGTCCCTTCTCACTTGCTGCCCCCCATGCCTGGAACTCCCTCCCTGTCCACATCCGCCTTGCCCCCTCCCTTCATACCTTCAAATCTCTCCTTAAAACTCACCTCTTTTGCTCTGCTCTGTCTGACTCTTTATCCTGCTGAGCCACTATTTCCTATACCTATGGTCTGTTTACCCTTATCCTTGACACATGAACCTGCCTGCTGCCATTCTCATTGTAACCAAGCCAAGAACGTGCACTTGAGACCTCGCATCTTCATGAATGTTATACCCCTTATCGCTCCCTCTGTTCCCCTTCCTATGTCTCTCCCCCAGCTCCTGTCTCTCAGATTGTAAGCCCTAGGGGCAGGGACCGTGTCTATTTTATTACTTTGTAAGGTGCCATGTGCACTGCTGGTGCTATATAAATGTTTGTTAATAATAATAACAAGGACCCCACATGAGAGATCATGATGGTCACCCATCACCACCTGCTGAGACCTCCCTGACAGGAAAAAGCTAAATCACTTAAGGGCATTCCCATGCACTCCCACCAGGTCCCACAGTTGAGTCAACAACCCCTCATGATCAACAGTGGCTCCAGTCCTATAGTCTGTGGATGCCATGCAGAACCATGTGTGTGTGGAGTAACACGCAACCCATGAAAATCCACATTAGTGACACATTGTGCCATGTGAAAACAGGGATCCACAGGCTATAGGATTGTGGCCAGTGTCGAAAGCTGCTGATAGATCTAATAGGATCAACAGGGTGGAATTCCCTCTGTTGATCTCCAAGCATAGATCATCAACCAAGGCCACAAGTGTTGTCTCCATGCTATGCCCAGGATGAAAGCCAGACTGAAAGGGGTCCAGGAATCTGTTAGCATCCAGATGTGCCTGAAGCTGACATACCATGACTCGCTCAATAATGTTCCCTAAAAAGGGAAGGTTAGAGACAGGTCAACAGCTGCGGAGGGGGGGGAGTCATCATCAAATGATGGTTTCTTGAGCAGAGGCCAGACAATCACCATCTTAATGGAGTCCAACATTCTTCCTTCCCTAAAGGAGGCATTGACAGCCCCAGCCAGCAATGGCCCTAATGTCTCCCGGCTGGCTTTCACTAACCAGGATGGGCCTGAATCTAATTCATAACTAGTGGCCCGCACAGCCCCAAACACATCCTCTACATTGGTGGGCGATAATGACTGGAATTGATCCAAATAAAAAGGACAGGGCCGGACCTCCATAACCTCAAACTCTGACTCTGCCACAGAAACGATTGCACCAGTCATGGTGAAAACAAGCGATTTTGTCTGCAAAATAATAATTAAAAATGTCACCGCAGGCATTAGATGCTCCTACTCCTGGCAGAAACAGGCTGGATTAACCAGACCTCTCACCATCCGGAAAAGCTCTGCTGGACAATACTCCATAGATGCTAAGATAGTGGCTAAGAAGCCTTCTTCGCTGCCATCACTTCCACGGAATAGTCTTTCAAAGATGATCTGTGCCACAACCAGTCAGAATCAGCATGAGTTGAATGCCACCTGCGCTCTGTCTACCCTCCCACTTTAGCTGCCTCAGGCCTTCTGTATACCATGGGGAACTGTGCTGGAGCAGTGGTAGGAGTGGATGACTGGGTGCTACCATGTCAATAGCCTTGGTCAAGATGCCATTCCACCGGGTGACCAGGTTATCTGCAGAGCAGCTGTCACGGTCAGAAGGTAAATCCTAGAGAGAGTTCTATAATCCAAAAGACTCTGAAGGTGGACCATCCTAACCGGTCTATTACCCCAATGGGGGCAAAGGAGGGCTGGGATCTGATCCTTCAGGAGGTAATGAGCCTACAGGACATTAAGTATCCTAGAGAGTAACTCATTCATCCCTGAAGACTTGAATTCATCCAGAGTAATCAAGTACTCTTCATCTATTCTGGTCTACAATCTTTCCCCCTCTTTGTTCACACACCCTTTGCTGGGTTGGTCAAACTTTCCTTTTTCTGTGAAGTCTATGGCAAAATAGGAATTGAGAAGTTCTGCCTTCTGTTCGTGTCTGAAATCTCTGATCTGCATGGCAGGCCCTTATGCCTATACAAAGTTTTATTGATGTCAACTTGGTTCCTGCCTCCCTCCATCTGTAGAGGACAGGTATGTTTGTATTGATCAGACTGCAAAATCAAGATGCTAGGCTAGCCCCAGGTTCTAGCAGTCCCCAAGCTTTTTGCCAGTGTCACCCCATTTTGAGATTTAACTATAAATCCTCAGACACCAATAGGCACACATAGTGAAAGGAGGCTCAATCAAGACCATTAGTCTATCTGAAGATGGAATTAGTGTCCTTGGGGTTCAACGGATAATTTGGGTGCCTCTGTGTTAGGACATAACTATTATTACATCATGCATGAATATGTGCACTTTTATGGGGAAGGCAGGGAGGCAGGGAAAAAACAAGTAATTCCTAACAGTTTTAATAACTTGATACCAAAATAAATTGATATTCATACTTGATAGCTAATTTTACATGAAAAAATTCAGTGTATGTTTTGGTCTGACACACAAATAAGACCAAGAAAACTTTCAGCAGTTGGCTACTGGCTAACCTTTATTTTGCAGCTGCTTCCTGGTAGTTCATCTATTACAGAACTCTTCCGTGTGAATGCGGGGGGGGCGGGGGGCAGCTCTGGGCACAGGTCTCCTCCACAGCATGGGAGGGAGTTGCACCAACACCCAGCCTTGGGATGCCACTTCCCAAGAGAACGCTGCATACAACGGGAATCAAACTTAAACTGCCTGGGAGCCACATGAGGCTCACAAGCTCAGCTGCAGTTTGGCCACTCCTGATCTATTATATATATGATTTTTTTGATAAAAAGCCATTCATCAATACTTACATAGATCTGCACTTAGCATGAAGAAAAATCAGAAAGAAACTATGAGTTTTATGGATTCCAGAACATGGTGGTTTTATATATTCTTTTTCCCGCCATCTCCAAAGGGATGGTTTTTGAAGGCTGCAAGGGGATTATTTTTACTGCTAGCTGATATCATGCTTGTAATAGCCATAAAAAGTTATTTCCTTGAAGTTCCTATAGGAATGCTAATGATGTGCATGCAGGCAATCTGACATCTCATTAGTACTTACAACTAAACCATGTTTAAATAATGCTAACGGTGTGATAGACCTGACCAAAGCAATTCAAGTTCATATTTAATGTCTCAGAATTTCCTCTGAATTTGCCCAGTTATTTCTACCAGGATTAAAGCTTTTGTTGATAGAAGCAAGTGTTTTACACTAGGCCACAATGGAAGGAAATAATATTAGAATAAGGCCAGAGTTGTTTTTTTTTAAAATTGTTATTTCTGATGGTCACTTTAAAGCATGTAGCCTGCCTTGCAAAAGTGATCATCCAGTAGGATACAAGAATAACCTGTACATGGTATAAGGAGACAAAACGTAGGCAAGCACATCTGAAATGCTCCCCCTAAATACACCTGTAGGAGGCTAAGCAGGGATTCTAAATTATTGTAAGCTTGCATCTTCACTCAGTCCCGTGCTGCCTCTCCATTTACCACACAGAGGTTGCTGGTTTCAGGACACATACTACAGTAGTTTATTGACACTCAGAAATGTAGTTGTTTCCCCAAATCCCAGCTCAATCATCAGTCCAAAAAAAATTCACCAGCCCCCTTAAATTTCTGGATGTTGGCCGCCTCCTGTCCCAAGAAATGTGGGCGCTAGCCTTCATCCTCTTGTGACCCCAGGCAAAGCCCACAGTGTTAGGAATTGAAACTCTTCTTTATTTTTCCTTCCAGGGGCAGGACTTAAACCCCTAGTAGGCAGTTCCCAATTCCGGGATCTTGGCAGGAGCACTGTAAAGCAGACCACAAGCACCTTAAATAGACATATGTTTATTACTATATCATATAGAAAGAACTGGGAATAAAGCACCAATACACCTGCATATAGCACTAGCCTTCACCTATTCTAACAGCAATCACACAAATACCTATATATATGTGTTCTTACGCGTCACAGGTCTCAGGTCTGGTCTCGAGAGGAGAGGCAGAGCGGGGGCCCGATCTAGGTCTATCTAGGAACCTAGCTGCTGGAGTCTTGGCTTTTCACAGCCTTTGAGAGCATTGGAAAGGGTCAAGCACTGATCAACCAGCAGTCACCTAGCTAACTGGTCAGAGGGTACCATGCAAGACACCAATCTTGTCTAGGGCTGGCCTTTTTATCCAGTGATTGCCTCATGATTATCCAGAATGTGGGGTTGTCAGTGCTTAGTCTAGAAAGTTCTCCCATTGGTTATTCAGATTTGGGATACTTTCTGCTTAGTCACTGTTATTATGGGCTGTCCTGACCAACTGGATCCTGCCTACCCCTCCCTCCAAACGGGAGGCCTGATCTTTGGCCATGAGTTGCCTATACCCTTCCTCTGAGGCATCTTGCTGTCTGACCAGGCCATCTTTTCTCCTTGCCTTGCTTAATCCTTATCTGCAGTATCCTTGCAACCATCTCTCTTATTTGTTATTATTTTTAATGTGCAGCTATGTTCTGGGAACGGTCAGTTCTTACTAATCCTCTCTTTGTAAATGACAAGAATATATCCCTGTCAATACCACGGCCTGTTTCATCTACATATTTCTCTCATTTCCTTCTCCTCCTGCCAGCCTGTTTACTCATAATATGCATTTTCAATATTCGTAAATATAGTAAACTAAAATTACTATAAAGCATATATCAAGCATACAATGTCTTTTCTTGACATATGCAAATAATGTCCCTTGATTCTATAATGCAGCCATACTGCTTCAATCAATCTATTAATTAACTACAACAGCAGGCTCTGGCAGTGGTCTTCTCCAGCTATCAACTCTTCAGAGCAACCTCCTTGACTTCATTTCTCTTCAGGCTAGGGGCCCTAGAGGTGAACTACTTCACCCAGGCCACCTGCCTTTTTCTCCATGGTCCCACTCTCCCTGCCATGTCACAGACTAAGCTCCAGTAGGCCAACCTGGTGCTTTGCACTGCCCTGGCTATCTCCTTCCAAACACTATATAAGGTTTCGATAGCCACGTCTCCCTAGCTGACTAGTTGCTTCTTCCCTTGCTCCTAGCTAGGCTAATAAGCAGCAGTTGATTGCATTGATTGTGCTATTATTGATCAGCTGATTCCTTTGGTTCTGACCTCTGACAAATTTGCTATTTAGGAATATTATGGCCCACTTCCTATAGTGGGCAATCCTAAAGATGATAGAGAACAATTGTTCTCCATTTCTGATGAAGGCAGGACAAGAGATCATGGATTTAAGTTTTAGGAAAGCAGAAATAGGTTGAACAAAGGGATGTAATTCCATCTTTGGAAAACCTCTAAAATCTCTGAAGATTACAGTATTTGGCTTGGAAAGTCCAAAGTCCGAAGTTCCGAAGACCAAGGCCATTATTCAGAAAACTTTGGAAACTTTGGAACCATTGCACACTTGGGGAGCTAGTGGATAACTGAGCTTGTTCTGGAAATGAAACAGTGACATATTTGGTAGGATGGGGGTATTGGAGGGGAAAGTTGAGTGATGGTAAGCCAGATGGCAAGTTTTGTTTGGCTGGCTAAGCCAGATGGCAAGCTTTTGATTGGCTGGTAGGGCAAAATAAAAGTGGCTGCAGCCATTTTGTTAATTCTCTTTGGTGAATTTGGCTAAGTGCTATAGTGCTGCTGGATCTGTAAGTAATTGGCTAGTGGGAAGTAGCGATGGGCGAACAGATCACGGCTCAGGTTCAATCGTTCAGTCAGGTCCGGTTCAGTTCACCCGTTTGGTTTGGCCGTTCGGTTCAGTAACCGAGTTTGGGGTCGGCCGTTCGGTTCGGTCGTGTTCGGTTCAGTTCGGCCATTCGTAAAAAGTCTCTCTGTGCGAGGAATGATGGTCTCAGACCCATGATGGTGTGTCCTGGGGCTATAGTGGCAGCTTTTTGATATTGGTCACAGCCCTTCCTGCCTGTAACTTGGCCCCAGAACCCTGTCTGCTGGTCCTGGGGCTGTAGTGGCTGTTTCTTGATGCAGTTGAAAGACAGCACCTCCGTGTGAGGAATGATGGCCCCAGACCCACGATGGTGTGTCCTGGGGCTACAGTGGCAGCTTAAAGATATGGGTCACAGCCCTTCCTGCCTGTAACTTGGCCACAGAACCCTGGCGGTGGATCCTGGGGCTGGAGTGGCTGTTTCTTGATGCTTTGGAAAATCAGCTCTCTGTGCTGGTAATGATGGCCCCAGACCCATAACAGTGGGTCCTGGGGCTAGAGTGGCAGCTTAAAGATATTGGCCACAACCCTCCATGCCTGTAACATGGCCCCAGAACCCTGGCAACAGGTCCTGGGGCTGGAGTGGCTGTTTCTTGATGCAGTTGAAAGATATCACCACTGTGCGAGGAATTATGGCCCCAGACCCATGATGGGGGTTGGAGGGCTGCTCCCGGGCTTGGTTTAGTCAAACTCAAATGGGGGTTAGAGGATTACCTAGATGCTCTACCAAATCGTACACTGTGAAGGAGCTATATGCTCCTATGGTTCCATCTCGTCCAGATGGCAGTGGTTGAGGGGAGATATAGGAAGATCCCATATGCCGACCGATTGTGTACCTGCCTTCTGGGAAAGGTGGAAACGGTTGACCACTTCTTGCTCTTCTGCCCCCACTACTGAGAGCTTAGGGTTCTTTGGCTCCACCCCCTGCTTGGTGACTGGGGGTATATGGAGCCTGGTCAGGGCTACAGGAGGCTTCTCTCCCTACCAAAAAAGGAGGACTTAGTTGCGCTTGCAACTTTTGTATGGATGGCCTATCAAAAGCGCAAACTATTATTTGAAGCATAGGCCAATTATGACTTTCCCTAGTAGGTTTTGCACTGCCAATGGTAAGGGATTGGAGTGGTACCAAATTGGAGCCTATATATAGAAGTAACAACCTAAGCTAAGCCTTAGGTAGGGAGGTTATAGGGGGACCTCATGCAGAAGGTAAAATGTATGATGCAGGATATTATGTAAAATTATGTAGAATTGAAAATCAGTACTATGTGAGCCCCTACTAAGGTGCTTTATATGTATTTGTTTCCTCTAAAAGGTTGCTATTGGAGGTTATGGTTAAATTTGGCTACCTTTCGGGGCAGCAGTGTATGTTATAAGATATACTGAGGAAATTTATTGTATGCTATTTTGATTATGATTTTGAGAACTGGCAAATGGTGAAAGCTATGCCTAAATAAATAATAATAATAATAATAATAATAATAATAATAATAATAATAATAATAATGGTGGGTCCTGGGGCTAGAAGAGTGGCAGCTTCTGGATATTGGCCACAGCCCTCCCTGACTGTAATTTGGCCCCAGAACCCTCGCGGTGGGTCCTGGGACTGGAATGGCTTTCTTGATGCAGTTGAAAGACATCACCTCTGTGCAAGGAATGATGGCCCAGACCCATGATGGTGGGTCCTGAGGCTAAGGTGGAAGCTTCTAGGTATTGGCCACAGATCACCTTGCCTGTAACTTAGCCCAAGAATTCTGGTGGCGGGTCCTGGGGCTCAAGTGGCTCTTTCTTGATGCTTTGGAAAATCGGCTATCTGTGCAAGGAATGATGGCCCCAGACCCTTGATAGTGGGTCCTGGGGCTAGAGTGGCAGCTTATAGATATTGGCCATAGCCCTCCCTGCCTGTAATCTGGCCCCAGAATCCTGATGGTGGATCCTGGGGCTGGAGTGGCTGTTTCTTGATGCTGTTGAAAGGCATCACCTCCATGCGAGGAATGATGACCCCAGAACCATGACGGTGGATCCTGGGGCTAGAGTGGCATCTTCTGGATATTGGCCACAGCCCTCTGTGCCAGTTACTTGGCCTCAGAACCCTGATGGTGGGTCCTGGGGCTGGAATGGCTGTTTCTTTATGCAGTTGAAAGACATCGCCTCTGTGTGAGGAACGATGGCCCCAGACCCATGATGGTGTGTCCTGGAGCTAGAAGAGTGGCAGCGTGTAGATATTGGACACAACCCTCCCTGCCTGTAACTCTGCCCCAGAACCCTGATGGCAGGTCCTGGGGCTGCAGTGGCTGTTTCTTGATATCGTGGAATGACAGCACCTCTGTGTGAGGAATGATGGCCCCAGACCCATGATGTTGGGTCCTGGGGCTAGAGTGGCAACTTTCGGATATTGACCACAGAACTCCTTGCCTGTTACTTGGCCACAGAACCCTGACAGAGGCTCCTGAGGCTGGAGTGGCAGTTTCTTGATGCAGTTGAACAATGGCTCTCTGTAAGTGGAATGATGGGCCCCAGAACCCGTGGCACAGACAGCATGGGCGGCATTGGCAGCAGCAGCAGACAATGGATTGCTGGGACACAGTTCCCATGACACAGACAGCAGAAGCAGCATTGGCATCAGACATTGGATTTCCCAGAGGCAGCCTTGGCAGCTGGTGCAGACATTGGATTGACCGAGCACAGGACCCGTGGCATGGATAGCAGAGGCAGCATTGGCAGTAGCAGCAGCAGATTTTGGGTTGCCTGGGCACAGAACCCGTGGAACAGCAGAGACAGCAGCAGAAGGATTTGCCTGTACCCTGCACCCATGATAGTTGGATTTGCCAGGGAATCGGTCCCATACAGCAGCAGATGGCAGCAGCAGGATTGTGTGGGCACATTTGGATTGGCCAGGGCTGAGCACGAATGGACCAGCAGACAGCAGCGGCAGGATTACCAGACCAGTGGTGCACATCATCCAGGGTTGCCAGGGTAGGCAGACAGACACTGTGTCATGAGAGGCAGGCCAACTGAGGCAGGCTTTGATCTAGGCCACCTGGGCAGTCAGGCAGGCATCATGGCATGAGAGGCAGGCAGACTGAGGCAGGCTTTGATCTTGACCACCTGGGAAGGTGGGCGGACTCGCAGGAAGCGTGGCATGAGCAGAAGGCAAGCAGACTGAGGCAGGGTTCAAGCTTTGCAACCTGGGTGGGCAGGCAGGCAACATAGTATGAGAGGCAGTAGGGAAGGCGGACTTGGGCAGGCTTTGAGCTAGGCAACCTGGGTGGGCAGACAGGCACCTTGGCATGGGAGGCAGGAAGGTGGACTGAGGCATACTTTGAGCTTGACGGCAAGCTGGGCAGGAAGACAGGCAGTGTGCCATGGGAGGCAGTAGGGCAGGCATGCTGGGACATTGGCAGCAGGGCACTCAGATACGTTAGCAAAGACTGACCAGCATGAGAGAGCGAGAGCCAGTCAGTGTCACAAAGGCAGGCTGAGATCGTGTAGGCCGGCTGTCAGGCTTACAGTTTGTTTCCCAATGCCACCCTGTGTCATGAGGTCAGTTGGATAAGGCGGCCAAGGTCGTCTAGTATGAGAGAGAGAGAGAGAGAGAGAGAGAGAGAGAGAGAGAGAGAGAGAGAGAGA